>JARBXR010000058.1:0-147450 GCA_029100535.1 Stemphylium beticola | reverse complement strand
ATCCATCCATCCATCCATCCATCCATCCATCCATCCATCCATCCATCCATCCATCCATCCATCCATCCATCCATCCATCCACCTACTCATCCACGACAGGCGGCGTCCCCAATTCATTAACAAATGTGCCACTCCTCTCCACCTCCCTGACCCACTGCATCCACGGCTTAAACACAATCCACCTATCCATCTCCGCCGTCGCCACCGGCCCCGCACAGCGCATTCGCCAGCAGAGTCGCCTTGGTCTGCACGCGCGCATTACTCGCCGCATAGTACGCGAAATCCGTTACCTGCTGCACCCCCTCGCCCACCGTGACAAAGCCATGGCTACGCTGCAGAACTGTGCTATACGCCGGGCTAGTCGGCCTCGTCTGATTGACGCCAAAGGTCCGCGCGAGCGCAGCCCCCAGTCTGGGGCTGTTGACGAGAAGGTCCCGCGCGTCGTCTTCTTCGTATACGGTTTCGAGTTGTTGTTGTTGCTGCTGCTGCTGCGATGTCGATAACACCGTATAAGGAAGCACGTCCTCGGAGTGGCTATGCACAACTGCGTTTACATCTGGATACCGCTTTAATATCTCGCTGTGGATGTAGCGCTCAGCGTATCCGCCCACGGTCCCGTTTATCGGCCTTCCGTCTGAGATTAGGTACTCGCCAATGTCCACGGGCCCGGAGACTACTGCTGGACCTGCAAAAAAGTTCTGTCAGTTATTTACATGGTCTTGGTTACGAAAACACAACTTACCCAGTTGCAGGGCGATGAAGAAGGTTGTGTTGGTGGATTACGCACGCTGACGTGGCCGAATGAGTCGAGCACGTTGTGGTAGGACAATATATGGTTTGCCGTAATAAGGCTGGATAGCAACGCTGTAATGTTAAACATCGTGCTTTATGTGTACGTGTGTGTGTGTCAAGACTCTTTCGAAGAAGGTGACGAAGCTTCACTGAAGAGACATTTCAAGGTACCACTAGAAGAAATCCCACCCACTCTACGCCATGATCAACATCGCAGCTACGAAACCGTACAGTGAAGATCCCCAAACTATGCCTTGGTGACGCGACCCTAGTCTGGCGCCAACATCTGCTGCGCGCATCACGGCTTACGGAAGCTGTGCATGAGCCAAAATCAGGCACTTGGTAGAGTGGGTATGATTTATAATTACAAGAGCTATATACTTGGAGCTCAAATTGCCGATTCGCAAAAGGTCGTGATATCATCATGGAAAACGTAGTTGCCAAATCGAAGCAAACACCAAGTCGTTCATGTGGTGCGCCTGCTCACAAGCGTGTTGTAACGCACCCTTGTAGCGACGTAATCGAGTATGTTGTGCAATCCTTGACGAAAAGCACATTCACCTGCCCAGGATCCGAATGGCCCTATCATTACCGTCCACCATTCATAGCCCCCTGGTTGAATTCGCTTGTCCCATGGCCAGTATTGTTGGAGAAATCCGGGAGCACACCATTCATGCTTATGCCGTCCTCGTACCCTGCGAAGCCGCCCGTCATATCCGCCCAGTCCCATTCAAGCGTCATTGGCATCTTCCAGAGATCTTGTGGAACATTGTTCAAGGTCTGATCGAATTGCCCCATACCTGCCATTGCATTGATATTCGAGTTTATGCCGTTCACGTCCGCTCCAGTCGTCATCGGTAGACTCTGTTGTTGTTGAAGCATTTGAGCCGTGATTCCAGGAGAGCCGTACTGGCTCATTTGAATATTCGGTTGCAATGATGCATGAGTAAAATTGGGCGAGAAGGGGAATGGCTGCGAATGTTAGCGCCAATTTACCCAAAAATGGTGAAACTTACCTCGTTGAAGCCGTGAAAGTCCGGATTGAAGATCATGCCTTCCGAGGCATTGGTGTTTTGTGGTGTAGTGACTTGCTGTGGTGATGAGTGTGCATTACGACCAGTTGAGAGCAATTCGGCCGCCGTTGCTTCAATCTGCGCATCTTGTTCGCTGTCGCCCTGCTTTCTCTTCCGTCGCGATGCGTGTTCGCGATCTGCTTTTTCCAGCACAATAGTTGCAATGCGCTCAAACTCGGCGCACACGGTACACATGCGCTTCACGCTGCCACTCCCTTGGTCGTCATTAAGCATATTTAGGAAGTTTACGACCAACTTCATCAACTTCAGATCAGATCGTGATCGGGTATCTTGTGGGTTCTGTAGGATGTTCGCGAAAAGAGTGACAAGTGCTGTCACAGGAAAGTAAATTACCAGCCAAACGCACGATAGGTCGCCCTTTGGTATGTACTTCAACAAGTGGATCGAGGCACGAGCGGCCTGTACGCAAAGCTGAGCTGACATGAAGACCCTGGGATTTAGTGGTCGTGCATTCAGGCCTTGAATAGCAAAGTTGGATAGTCGGCTTGTCCAGTAGCCGTGGTGCACACTCATACGGTGGATAGTAGTCAAACAGTTGTAGTAGCCGAGATGCAACACGGCAACCTGGAGAATGAGGGGAGTATGCGATGCTTTGATGTCGTGTTCTGGCCGGAACTCAAGGGGGATATCATCCTTCCAGGCTTCCAATTCTTTGTCAAGTTCGCCAATGGTGTTGAGCAGTTCGCCGTCTGTTTGCTTGGAGGCTTTGACGGAATAGAGGCCCTTGTAAACCTTACTCTGGATGACAGAGAAGGTGCACATGAGGCGGAAGAGGTTCATAGTGCCCTTGCCGTCGGCAAGTGGTATGTTGCCGATGTTGTCGGGTGGTGTCTCGCTGGGTAGCTCGACGTTCATGTCATCGTCGTCTTGCACTGGAGGTCTACCAGAACGCAGACATATACTTGGCAGCGTTAGTCGGCACGCATTAGGAACAATGGGGACAGGTGGCGGCTCACTCTTTATCGAGCATGTATGCAATCCAAAAGACACGTCTCCGCTGCTCTACTTCTGCAGTGTTGAGACTGAAGTTGGCGCCTTTCTTGTGGAGACCAATGCTGTGAGCTAGTCGCATAGCAGTAGCGACAAAAAAGTAGGTGGGTTGGGGGTTTGGCGTTCCCAGCAGAAAGAGGCCCTATAGGGTGTTAGATGGTTACATAGGTACTTATGTTCCGTGTTGCTTACGATTCCCAACAAAGCTTGCACACTGAGCAGATCGGTATTGCGCATAGTGAGCTCGACCATGACGCTCATGGCGTTCTTCAGATATTGCCAAGCTTTCTCATCCTCCTCTGCAGGTACGAGATTGCTCATGACACGCAGTCGGTGGGCGAAGGCTAGGGCAACGTTAAGACTGGCCCACCAGCCGGATCCTTCGTAGGGGTCTTTGGAGTAGTGCTTGTCGACGAGATGCATAAAGGTGGGCTCGTGAAATAGCGGAAACATGCAGTTGAAATTCTCAAAGTAGTCCTTGAGTAGCGAAAGGGCCTCCTGCTTGGGGGGCAGTTGCTTATAGACGCGACGCTTGAAAATGTCCTGGAAGACGTCTGGCCGCCACTGTATCCACTTGTTGTCTTCGACAGCGGCTGTGGAAATCATGTCGCGGAATGAGTTGTCGCCCGTCTTTTCGTTGACCCATTGGATGCCCTTGGGCGAGAAGATGGAGAAGCCGGACGAGGAGCCTGGATGGATTAGCATACAGACGATGGGGCCATGGACAAAGAACGTACCAATATATCTTGTCTCACCACAGTTGTTTGTCACCAGCGAACACATCATCTCAGCAAGCGCATCTTCATCTTTATCCTTGTTGCTGCCGGACTGTTCTTCGGGTTCTGGCGAGGCAGTGCCGCTCCTGGGGCTAGGGAGAGCGGGTTGCGCCGGAGTGCCGCTGGTTGTTGACTGTGATACCTGGGCGACCACGGATGGTCTTCGGTCATCGATGCTGGTCCTGGGCGTGGTTGACCGCCCGGCTCGTGCCTCGAGGCGCCTCTCCAGCGTGGCCAGGTCGGTGCTGCCGTCGTCATCTTCGGGGAGGACGCCCGACAGACGCATGAGCGACTCCATGCGCGCAAGGCGGTTCTCGAGGCCCTCGATATATTTGGCGCTACCAGTCATCAGCAGGATATCGCACAGGGCGCAACGGCCGTACCTACCCCTTTGGCGGTTGGCGCTTCTTCTCGACCTGGGTGAAGATGCACTCGGTCTTGTAGTTCTGGCAGTGGGTGCACGAGGGCATCTTGCCGTCGCACTTGATCTTCTTCTTGCGGCACATGTCGCATGCCTACAGCCTTTGTCAGCGCTGGAGTGGTGCTATCCGTGGATGCCGCCATGTAGCCTACTCTCGCAATGCGCCGCCTCTTTGCATCCCCGCCGTCGCCGTGGTCATCCATGTCGTCGGGAGCGAACATGTTGCCCGAAGGCATGTGCGAGGGGTCGAAGCTGCCGCTGCCAAACATGCGCGGTGGTGGAGGGTTCATCATGGGCGGCCCAGCGGCATAGAAGCCGTTTTGAGAGGGGTTCATCCTGCTGGCCTTGTTTCTGCCGTCGCCGTCGTCGTTATCGTGGCTGCTGTCGTCGTTGTCGTTGTCGTTGTCGTTGTTGTCGTCGTCGTCGTCACCGTCTTGGTCTGCGAAGACGGATCTCTTTGGGGTTATGCAGAGGGGCCTAGTGTGCTGAGCAAAGATGAAACGCGGCAGAGCATTTGATTCACAGGGACCTGAGGTTGGCTGTCGCAGGCTAGCCGACTATCGAAAGCGTGTCGGACCGTGTGTAAAAGAAAGCCGCGTCGTCCGTAGTTCGCGCGTCAGCCAAATCACCGCCCAAGTGCTCCTGGGACTGGCCTCGGGAAGCTCGAAGCGTGCTAGCAGACGATCCCCCCGGTCCAACATGACGTTTGTCATTGACCAGCGTCCCACGCCTGTTGCTCGACACTCAAAATAACTGTGAGCTGCTCCAGCCCTCTCTTCAGCCTCTTTTCGCTATATTTACACTTCCATTATACCTTTGAGCCGCATCACTAAGCGCCTTGCGCCCGGAATTCTTATTTCTTTAGCACCAGTACGTCAGCAATTCCCCCCACTCCAGATCCCCCGGTAAGGCTCCGCTCCTTCCCTTACCAAACCCCTCCCTTACGCCCTCGCGTACCTGGCAGTGGTCCTTTTGGCCGGGATGCACTAGGGGCCGCCTCGTCGACAAAGCCGCAAATGTGCTACTGCGCCACCGCCCATTGTCGCAGCTTGCTTCACTACTAACTTGCCCTCTCTAGTTTCATAGCCGCCGCTATGGCACCAATGACTACTGACGAGCTGCTTCAGCACCCAGAGTATCACCACACTATCTGGGATCTCAAACCCGAGAAGCAAGGGAAGGCGCCTGTTGCCAAAGATCGCGGCGGTCCCTTGAACATCGCCTATGAAGTCCACGGTCATGGTGATCGCCACCTCGTGGTAGGTGGTGCCACTTTCGATATTATGATTTTTTACTCCATGACATCGGCAATCGAGCTTTCCATGAATTCTCGCCTAGTGCACCCCAAATCACCGTTTCGTTTCAGTTGCATTTACCGTCTCAACCATCCGCCTAGCGTCTCAGGTTGCCGAGTACGCATGTCCATCGTACTCTAGATGACTAACGACATGTAGTGGGTCATGGGCCTTGGTGGCATGAAGTACGCTTGGCAACGGCAGACCAGGGACTTTGCTCACAACAAGGCCGACCAGTATTCGTCGCTAGTGACAGACAACCGCGGCATTGGTGATTCGGACAAGCCCACATCAAGATACTCGACGTCCGAGATGGCCAAGGACATGGTCGAAGTCATTGACCACATTGGCTGGACTGGTAAGCGCGAACTGCATGTCATCGGTATCAGCATGGGAGGCATGATTGCCCAAGAAATTGTACGTCTTACATTCCATTACACGCCACCAGTTATACGAAGACATCATGCCTCAGGCAGCAAACACCGGATGCCCGACTTTCCGTTTTCAACACAAATACATCCCAGTCGTCGATGCCAAGGGCTTCAAACATCTTCCAACCCTTCTGACACCAGGCTTTCTCCTGTAATCTTAGCGGTGCATCCGTCTTCCGCTCTTTTTCTACCCCACATGTTCGCCCATGCTTCGCGCCGTCATCATTGTATGCCAACTGTCAGCCTTGGCAAAACTTCCACTTTGACACGAGCCTGAGACTTTGCTTTAGGGGAGAGCTAACCATGGTTTAGGCAATGCTGATACCAGAGCGGATATGCACCTTGTCACTCGTTTCAACAGCTGCCCAGCTCTTCAGGACGACGGTAAGCTATGCGCGCTGGTTCTTTTCATATATTCACGTTAACGACACTAGCTGACCTACCCAGGGCTTCATAGAAAACCTCTGGAACCGCGCCAACCTCTTCATCCCCAAATCCCTTGATGCGCAGATTGAAGGTGTCAAGAAGAACCTCTACACCCAGCAATGGCTAGATGCGCCCGATACTCTAGAACCCGTCGTCCAAGCCTTCCCCACCAACGGCGACCGCTTTGCCGCAAACGAGCTCTGGAAGCGCCAACATCCAGAGTATTTTGGCAAGAAGGGCTTCATGTTGCAAGCTGCCGCAGCAGGCTGGCATCACAAGAGCCCAGAGCAGTTACAACACATTGCCAAGACGGTTGGCAAAAACAGAATCATGGTCGTTCATGGGACCAAAGACCGCATGCTCACTTTCCCATTGGGTGTAGTGCTATGGCGCGGATTGGAAAAGGGTGAAGGGGTCACGGGTAAGGAGAACTGGCTGGGCATCGAGGATGAGGAGGACATCTGGCAACAAGGCGAGATCGAAAAGCACTTTATCAAGGGACAAGGCCATGTGCTACCGGTAGAGATGAGAAAAGAGTTCAACTCATGGGTCGAAGGATTGGTCGAGAGGGGCATCAAGCTCAACCAGCAGGAAGGCGTGAATATATTGTAGACCGGGTTTGTTATTACGAACGAAAATACATAGTTGTCGCGCCTTGAGTAATTGCCATCAGGTTTAAGCCTCCGATAACATTGCTACTTCCTATGATCTGTATTAGTAGGAGCTGTCGTAGATGTCCTGCAATGTCACTAGAAAGTATTGACAATCCATATGAAGGAGAGGTGGCTGGCTCTGGCGAACTGTGAATGTATGTAAAATCACATTCTGTGTATCTCCTGCTGCATTGAGGAGCTGTGACGGACGAGGGGTAGTTCATCGTCGCGGCCAGCGAAGTTTTCAATGCGTCTCCGCCTTGACAAGACAACCGCTTCTAGCTACCTACATGCCTTAGATGCATAGCCCGTGATCTCCGAAGTTGTGCTAAAAGAATACGTGTAAATACCATCGGAAAGAAGAAGAAGAAGAAGAAGACGGGGTAAATAGGGGTAAGTAATAGCAGTCTATATGACGCAAAACCCCACCTCCATTTCCTCCCTTCCTTGCCTATTCCATTCCCGTGCCCAGTTCCTTTCCATCCTTCCCATCCAGTTCATTCAAGTCGTGATGTCGTTCTATATGCTCCTGCCCGTTTTGCCTTTTTGAATCAAGCAACCTCACCGACAACGCTTCCGCCTCCACCATCCCCGCCGTTGCCTTTACACCATGGATGCTCAAGTACCATGCTGATTGTGATTCGCTTTTCCACATCGCGATCTAGCATGAGTCGAACAAGGTCGATGCTCTCTTCCGACATGACCCACGGCACGCGCAGATCGTGGTCCATGATCTCGTCGATGGAGTAGAAGGGGTTTTCTTTGTAGATGATGGTGTAGAGAAGAATCCCGAGGGCCCAGACGTCTTGTTCCTTTCCGCGGTATGCTCTTCCGGCCAGGACTTCGGGGGCTGCGTAGTCTGTTGGCCATTAGTATACGTCATGGTCATGGTAGAAAGAGGGGAGCATACCGATAGTGCCGACAAAGACGTCAAAAGGCCCGCTCTTGATGTAGGCTGCACTTCCAAAGTCGATGAGCTTGATATTACCCTCGCCATCGAGCACTACATTCTCGTCTTTGATGTCGCGATGTACAACCTTGGCTTTGGTATGTAGGTGATGTATCGCTTCCGCAACTTGCACGAAGATTTTGCGGCACTCCTTCTCTTCCATGTTCACTCGCAGCTCAATGTAGTCGAAAAGATCCATACCGGGAAGACCGTGTGGGATCATCTCGATGTAGTAGTTGATGTCGTCCTCGAAAAAGTCTGCCATTTCGACGATGTTCGGGTGCTTGAACCCGTCGCGGCGAAGGTAGTCCAGGACATGAATCTCGAGAGGTACAGTCCCTAGCCTTCGGTCGCGTGTCCACGTGTCGACGAGAATGCGCCTCTTGGTAACGTACTTGATCACCACTTTCTTGTTGCTGAATTTCTTGTATCGGCAAAGCTTGACCTGGCCATACGCACCCTGGCCCATGTCTTCCAGCACGACGAAGTCATTGATGGTCTTCTTGTGAGATGGCTCCTCCTGCATGGGTGTTGGTGGCGGTGGGGGCATGGCTTGCGATTGGGATTCTTGCGCAGTGATGGGTTCCATGGCTTCTTGAATCTGCTGAGTAAGAAGCGATACCGAAGGTGGCGTCCCTCGGGATTGATGCGACTCTGGTTCATGAGGCACTGCAAAAGTCGACTGACCAGGCTGGAGTTGGCGTGGTGACGGCGGGCGTGACAACAGAGGAGTCACCGGACCAATACCATGGTTGGCGGCGTGTAGCTGCCTGGAGTAGGTTATCCACAAAGCGTAGACCAACTCAGGACCCTTGGTGGGTTTTGATGACCCATCCTCTTCTTCGATGACATTCTCGTCGAAGCGGGGCGTCTTTTCGCTTTTGACTACCCGCATTTGCACATCTACCATGATCTCGGAGCCGTCGCGGTGGAGAGCGGGCAGGCCGCTCGGCTTTAAGAAGATGGCAGCCGCGTCTGCGCTCCCTTCCCTCATAGCGAGCAGGGCCCGGGCGCGGCGGAAGCTATGTTCTGGTATGACTATACCGTCCACTAGCTCAATCTTATCTTCGTCTGTCATGACGTGCAGTATTTTGTCAAAGGCAGGTATGAGTTTGCTCACATGGATGCCTTCGGGGTGCGACTGTCCAAATAACGCCGACGAAAAGACGGAATTGGAGCTCGTGATGTTGAGATCAGAGGACGACAGAACAATGATTCCAGCAATATGGGGGAAGCTTGAAATACGGAAGGTAGGCTCGCCGGGGAGGGCTTCCACAGTCACGGGAATGTTGATGCTGTTTGATGTACGAGCTGTGTAACTGCGGTACTCGTCGATCATGTCGTAGTCTAGGGCTCCAGTGTTTGTGCCTCGAAGGCGCGGTATGCCAGGTATCAGTCGCTTGAGATCCATCCCTCGTCGTAACCGGTCGCTTCCGAAGACGGCTTCTGTAGCGCCCCAGCCCTTGGATACGCAGCCTACTTCATCAACCGTGATGTACACGACGTCTTCGGCAATCTCTTCTAGCACCCAGATAAGACTGCCTCGCTTCTCTTTCACCCAGAGGCTGGCAGACCCAGTTGAACCATTGCGTTTTTGAATGGGTATAACGTCGCCGCATAGCAATACGCCCCTCGAGCCCTTGGGTTCGTGGTTCAGCTTACCCGTCTTCTTCGCATTGTAATATGATGATCCGCTGCCGTCGTCCGTCTTCGCCTTTCTTGCGGCTATCACGCGCGACGGAGCCTTGCTCAGCAGGCGTGCTGTGACGCCGCTGCCCACCTTCAGGTTGTTGGTCCCGGGTGAGGCTGGCGACTGTGCGTTCTTGGAGCCACTTTCAGGGTCTCGCAGCTTGCTCTCCAGCCATCTTCTACGATCCTCACGTACGACTTCTAGTATACCCAACTTGCGAACTTCGGCCCTCGTTACACCAAAGACTAAGCATGCCAAATCGTTTGCAGACGTGATGGTCCACGGTGTTTCGGGTTCGGTAGTGAAAATAGCCTGTGCAGCTGGGACATGCCGGCTGCCGTGGCCGTGCGGTGCGGACCCGGCCGAGTGTGGTCCTGGTGCATTGCTGAAGCTCGGTGGCAGCGTCGGTATGCTCGTGGGGGACACGAGGTCGTTGATTTTCTCCTGGTCTCCCACCCGGTATGGCTTTGCCAAAGCATCGTGAAGTTGGCTCTGTATGGTAAGGGGCACGACGTCTGTAAGCGTGCGTTTAAGGGCCGCCCGTTGCGGACGCATTGGCTTTGAGGGGGGCGGGGGCGGGGAAGCTGCTGCTGCGCGGGTACTAGATGATTCTGAGGTAAGGTCGGTGCTCGACGTGCTTCTCGCGCCTCGGGAGTCTGAGGCGCTGCTGGCGTCTCCTGTGTCGACCATGGTAGCCCGGTGTACGGGTGGCCTCGCGGCTTCGAGCATGCTCTCTGGGCTCTCTGAACGTTGCTCGGCCATGAAGCCCTTCTCAAACGGATTGTCGCCAGACATGTCGGCTGGCCCCGTCACCGGTCCCAGAGCGCCAAATCCATGAGCCCCTGTGCCATCTTGGCCGATAAGGTTTGCCCGAGTAAGCAGCTCCATCATGCTCTGTACTTCCTGGTCGCCGCTGAGTCTTGCCTGGGCGTTCGCTATGCCGGGATTCGTCGCGGCCCAGCCCAGCCTGTCGCGCATAAACTCGATGGAGCGCTTCAGCACATTCTGGCGATTGTGTATAAACTCTTCGGATTGGGTCGCGAAGGAGAACGAGTGCAGCGACTCGGAGGGAAAGCGAGACAGGTCCTCGCCAAAGGCAAAGGTTGGTGAGGCGGGGGCGGTGGGTGTTGATTCAGAGGGGTGTCTCGATGCCGGCGGAGTGTTGATGTTCAGCGAAGTGGCTCGTTGTGTCGTCGATAGTTGCTTATGGCTTGGCTGCTGGCGGATGCGACGCAGCCCTGAGGATCCTAGACCATGTTCATGCTCGGGGACAATGGGCGACCTGATGCATACGCGTCAGCCACTACTCAGCAAGCGGAGAATGCACCTTCCCGGCCCAAGCTCGTCGCATATCGCAACCTCTTGTACACAGTACTCACCTTGCCATGCGGTCCAACTGCCCAGCATCGATGCTCAGGCGCTTCGCAGTATCGATGGGTGGCGGCAACCCCGTGCGGTAGTTTAGAAAGCTCGGGGTGCTTTTCGTCTTGACCAGCGGGGCATATTCGGCGATGGGCTCTGGCTGCGACAGGGAGTCGAAGGGTGCTTCTTCTGGTAGAGAGCCTGGCGGAGTGGGAATGTCAGTGAGTGAACAACTCGAGGTCAACATGAAGCGCGCTTTGCCAGTACAGCGGCTGGATATCCGATTGTGTTGTGGCGTGCAATGCAGTGAGTGCAGTGCAGTCTAGCGGGTGCAGCGGCCGAGTACGGTTGCTCTCTCGGTGCCTTCACTTCGTGTTGGAGAGAGTGGCAGAGCAGAGCGGTGTAGCTCACGATTCCTGGCGCTCGCCCTTGGGTGATACAGGCCGTCGAGGCAGTCGTCGGCGTCACGATGCGATGTAGAGGGTCATTTGACGTACCATGATCATTTGGCCTGCTCATTCCCTGAGGCGTTGGAGCGCCTGTTCCCAGGCTTGGGCGATTGTCTCGGCTCGGGAAGATCAGACGCAGCGAATGACGGCGAGATGACTAGGCCTTGGTCTACAGGTACACAATATAACGTGTACTGACCCGTGTGTCGCGTTTGGGGCGGATACGGCAGCTGGGGTACGAAGATGCGTGGGCGGTGGTGCAAAGGCCTCTGTGGCGGGGATACAGGCCTTCCTACGTCGGATATCACCTGCAACAGAAACAGCTGTTTAGTATAGAAATGGTATGTGTGGCCGATACTGCTGTTCGTTTGTGTCTGTAAACTGCAGTAGTATATAGTGAATGGTATGTAGTCACGATGCGGGCACTATGCGACTTGAGACGGCAACGGCCTTATTTGCAATGCGCCCACGCTGGCCCCGCGAAGTGCACAGACGATCTGCCCGTGGTCCACGCTACCAGATCTGATCTCCATCTCGACACAGGCCAGACGAGCCCCCAACGACACTACATACATCATACCGCGCTAGACGACGACGTCGTACAGTAGTAAAAGGCCTGCGTTACTCCGCTGGAACTAGATCTGCTCACTAAGAAACACTCTCTCCATGGCCTACCATCACCCGCCGACAAGCCTCCGTTAGCCATACTTCTGACATGTGCTTTTCTGCCGCACTTTCCATGATGACACCTACCTAGCTCAGGGCAAACGTCCCGCCAATCCGGCCGAGGTTGCTGTTCTTGTCACACACACACACCCCCCTCCTTGTGCCATCGAGTAATATTGCTTCTTCCAGGTATCAATTCGCATGTAGACGTGAAGCATTGTATCGTCAGGTGCCCAATCCAAACTTTCATATTCTCTATCCACCCTGCATAATTGAGGTCACGAGGATATGATGGTCTACCGCATGCCCCGGACTAGGCTATTGGTTGGACGGCGCCTTCTAGATGCCGTATGCCGAGTTCTCATGCACCCTGTTGACGCGGAAAATCTTCCAGACTTCAGCGCTGTCGGAGAGCATGTTTATGCTGATTCCAGAAGTTCCTACACCCTAACAACAAGGTCAGCGCATGGAGGTGAAAGGGTAGACCGTTGGTCGAAACACACCTCGATGCATGTTTGTTTGATCAATCCACCACTCGCCAAAACTATCATCAGTAGCCATATCTGCCGCTGTCACTCTTTCCTCGCGTTTAAGTCCACAAAGCATACAGGGCTGTCGCGCCGGTATACCGCCTTCCGACTGCTTCAACGTCTTGACCGGCATGGTTTCTTGCAGATCTGGGCCGCGTTCTAGTGTGCCGGCCTTGATCTGATTTGCACCAGAAACAACATGTCGCAGCCTTCCAACCTGTTCTTTCCAACTTCGCACCACATCCGAGACTTCTCTTTCTTCTTTCAGGTTCTCGCCTTTGTCGATACCCGTCAATTTCATTCCAGAAGTTGCTCGTGATGACGCTGGCCCTATCCGCATACCCTGAGACAGATGCTGGTCTCGCTTCCACCGCAGTTTTCGACCAGCGATGATGTGCGCCGCTACGTTCCCTAGAATCAGGTAGCCCTGAAGGTAGGTAATTGTACTTGGCTCAGCTAGCAATTTGTTCCTCATGGGTAAAGGTTGTGCTGCCATGGGCTTGAAAAGCTTCTCCTGTGCTTCCGCGAATAAGGAGGGAAAGAGTGACAGCAAAACACCCGGCGGTGGTACATTAGTTGGAGGTAGCTCATCAGGCTCTGGGTCAGCCGTTGTTGGGGATAGTACCGGTGGCAGTGTAGTACTCGAACGAAGACTTGTGGTAATCTTAGCCGCTTCGGATTTGCTGGCTGCTTTGGCGGGTGCTTTCGTAGGTATAGATGCCTCCCAATCGTCGAATTCATCCCAGTCGTCATCTTCTTGTGTGATTGGTGCAGACTTTGGAGCAGGCTGCTTTGGCTTAGACATAGCACCGAAGCTGGGCTTTGTACTCTTCTTTGCAGAGACGTGGCCCTTCGTTTCGCGATTCGCATCGCCTGTACCTCTCCCACTACTGGGCGGAGGCTGCGATTGTGATACGCTCATGTCGCCCAACAAATCCACGAAAGCTGAGGACGGCGCTGTTGGCGCCTCCGGTTTCATCTCAACTTTCTGTTCACCCTCAAAGTCTCCAAAGTCGTCGTCATCATCGAATTCATCTTCTGCGTCAAACAACACGCTTGGATCAGCGGACTTTTTGGCTTTCACGATGGGTGCTCGTTGCCAGGTTTGACTCGGCGGTTGTTCCAGTGTCTGCGTATCAAATGTAAAAGGATCATGGGGATTGCGCGTATTATTCCACGAGTTTGTTTGTGGCTGTGAGGCTTGCGTTGACGCAAATGCAAACGGATCTTGTTTAGCGGGAGGGGCTGGTTCGAATGAGGAGCCACAACCCTCAAAGTCACCCCATTCGTCGTTTTCATCTGTATCGACAGCTTGCACATGTGCATCTCCCAAGCCCTGGAAATCGTAAGTTGTTGGAGGTTGCTGTGATGGTATGCTTGGGGCCGGTGTGTTGGCTAGGTCATTGAAGAAGCCAAAATCCGATGCCGCGGGCGCCGAAGATCTCGCGGACGGCGCAGCTTGTTGCTGTTGGTTAGGAGAATCTGCTGCAAATTCAGCAAAAAGATCCGCTGACATTGTTAGCTCGAAAACGTGAGAGGGGAGGTGGGAAAGCGAAGCTGATGTCTGGCTAGGAAGTGACGGCTAGCACCCAATGCAGAAAGAGTGGGCCGTCAACTAAAGCTATCCAACACATGCGCCTCCTGCCGCCTTCACACACCATCTCGCGCATAGTCATCATTGAATCTCCCGCTTGCTAGGACAGGCGAAATCATGGTGAGAGAGGTAGATTGTGTTGCTACTGTCGTAAAGCTTCGCGATGATAATTCCACGGTTAAGCTCCTACCTCCCGCATAGCTTTTCATCTACCTACGCCAGCACTGCATCGCTGCTATGATGGATATAAGTTTAGATCACGGTTGCACACAAAGAAAACATATGCGCAAACACGTAATAGTATTGCCGCTCTCTTCGCATAGCTGTGAAACGACAGACTCCCAACTTGACATGCTAGCAACGTCCGTGGCTGGCCCAAAGTCACTATGTATGATGAGGCTGATATGTGTATTCTCCTGCCCAAGCGCAGCTCTGCTATATTCGATACCTTGAATTTGCTTCTTTTGTCATATTCACATGCTATTGCACGTGTGCGATTGCTACTGCACAGATGTGTGTTCATTATGATGCGGCCCAAGGCTTTGTATACGTATTTCTAGGGACAACGGAGTATCTTGATGTTCTCCTCGTTTCCATGGCTCTAGCAAATTCTATACGCGAAGGAGCCTCTTGTCTTTAAGATTGGTAGTAGAAGGAAATGCTGATATCACGTGAAGAAGGAAAGTGTGTGAACACGTGACATTTGAAGAACATCAATGAGGCTACGAGCCACAGAAGTACGAAAGGGCCAGATATCTGTGCAAGACTACAATCATCAAGTAAAGAAGCGCCGCGAGGTCTCTGCGAGAATAAGATGCTTGGATACGGATGGTGAAACAGCGTGCTTATGCCTTCCTGCACATGTGTTGAGAACGATGACCACCATCAAAACCTACATAGGGAAGAAGCAGCAGGTGGCGACCGCGACGAGAGACGGGAGGAGGCAAGAATGGAATGAACAACACCATCATGACTCACATGCAAGGAAGCTCAGTATTGATCATATCCCACCATGTTTTCATTCAGATCATTATGGAAACTATGGAAGGACGACGCCAGGACCCCAGACCGTTATGCATGACACATTTCAAAAAGTCATCACAGCTTTTCCGAAGCAACCACATCCCCAGAAGCAGGTATCTAGAGACGAAAGAAGAGAAACAAGCAACCCGAAAAGAGAGCGCTTATTTCTTGGTAGCCTTCTGGGCGGCCTTGGTGACCTTGCCAGCCTTGTCGACCTTGGCGACGGACTTGATGACACCGACAGCAACGGTCTGACGCATGTCACGGACGGCGAAACGACCGAGAGGAGGGTAGTCAGTGAAAGCCTCAACGCACATGGGCTTGGAGGGAACCATCTTGACGATGGCGGCGTCACCGGACTTGATGAACTTGGGGGAGTTCTCAACAGACTTTCCGGTACGGCGGTCGATCTTCTCGAGGAGCTCGGAGAACTTGCAAGCAATGTGGGCAGTGTGGCAGTCAAGGACTGGTGCGTAACCGGCACCGACCTGACCAGGGTGGTTGAGGACGATGACCTGGGCGTTGAAGGACTCGGCACCCTTGGGGGGGTCGTTCTTGGAGTCACCGGCAACGTTACCACGACGGATCTCCTTAACGGAGACGTTCTTGACGTTGAAGCCGACGTTGTCACCGGGGACACCCTCGACAAGCTGCTCGTGATGCATCTCGACGGACTTGACCTCAGTGGTGACACCAGCGGGGGCGAAGGTGACGACCATACCGGCCTTGATGATACCGGTCTCGACACGACCGACGGGAACCGTGCCAATACCACCAATCTTGTAGACATCCTGGAGGGGAAGACGGAGGGGCTTGTCGGTAGGACGGCTGGGAGGGTCGATGGCGTCGATGGCCTCGAGGAGGGTCTTACCGGTGGCCTTGGCCTTGGTCTCCTTCTCCCAACCCTTGTACCAGGGGCAGTTGGTGGAGGCCTCAATCATGTTGTCACCGTTGAAACCGGAGATGGGCACGAAAGGAACGTGCTTGGGGTTGTAGCCGACCTTCTTGATGAAGTTGGAGGTCTCCTTGATGATCTCCTGGTAACGCTCCTCGGACCACTTGGTGGTGTCCATCTTGTTGATGGCGACGATGAGCTGCTTGACACCAAGAGTGTAGGCAAGCAGGGCGTGCTCACGAGTCTGACCGTCCTTGGAGATACCAGCCTCGAACTCACCAGTACCGGCAGCGATGATGAGAATAGCGCAGTCGGCCTGGGAGGTACCAGTGATCATGTTCTTGATGAAATCACGGTGACCGGGGGCGTCTGCCTTGCGTTAGAGAACTGCGAGATGCGATCAAGCGTGCGAGAGTAACATACCAATGACGGTGACATAGTACTTGGGAGTCTCGAACTTCCAGAGAGCGATGTCGATGGTGATACCACGCTCACGCTCAGCCTTCAACTTGTCGAGGACCCATGCGTACTTGAAGGAACCCTTACCGAGTTCGGCGGCTTCCTGTGAGGCTTGTTAGCACCGTGCAGCCGAAAGTGCGATTTTGCATGTGCGTCATGGTGTTGCGGTTCGCGAAGGCCGCATACGGACTAGCACTAGCGCGTAAAAGTTCGCACAACCCCGCCAAAATGGGCCCCTCATCGCGATAAGCCAGAAAATGGCTGCGCGCTCAGAAGATGCACCGGATGACGGCAACTTTGCAGGTAAATAAAAAAAGGTAATGCCATACCTTCTCGAACTTCTCGATGGTACGCTTGTCAATACCACCGCACTTGTAGATCAAGTCTGTATCCCAATGTGAGTTGTGCGACCCCGCAGTGCTTCGGAGAGGTAAGGCTTACGACCGGTGGTGGTGGACTTTCCGGAGTCGACGTGGCCGATAACGACCACGTTGATGTGCATCTTCTCCTTACTGTATACATTGTTAGCGATGTGTACCAGGGCGGGTGGGTGGATGCGAGTGGCGGGCTCGAGCTGCCTCCAGTGGGCAAAATCGAGGCGCCAGATGCTCGAAGCGGGGAAAGGCGGCTTACCCCATGTTGGCGGTGTTGTGCTGTTGTGATTTAAGTGGTGGTGAGGGTAAGCTGTTGAATACTCAGATTTACAGCGCGCGGTGTAAGGTATGAGTTGGACGAAGAGAAAAGATTGAGCGATGGAGGGGTCGGGTGTTGCTAATATAGCTGGAAGGCTTAGTGGGTCCGTGCTAGTTTTAGGCGCTAGCCCCCCGTTGGGCTACGAAAACTCCTTCACTGGCAACGAATTCTACAGCGAGAGAGGCAAAACAGCCCTTCGTGATTGGCCGTGGGTCCATTGCATCCTTTCAGCAGGACTGACCGCCCGCTATGGGCTCGCCACAGCCGCAGTTGCCTCACGCGAGTCTGGGAGCGCATCATCATTGTCGTCTTTCAGCCCTTTTTGCAGTAGGGTAGCCACTACATCCTCACTGACAGTATGATTATGTTTATGGTGCAGCATCCGGCCGATTCTGTCACTCCCATGTGCGTACCAAGCAGACACTCAAAGCAGGCTCGGGCACGTAATGAAGCAGCTCGGGTTTCAATTTTGCCGCACTGCAAAACTTTTGGCGGGGTACTTTGAGATTGCCATCATACTGGTGTACCCAGCCCCACCACTAGCGGAGTCTTCTGTGGCCTTGCCGATGATACACTGCCCAGCTTCATGCACACCACCGTGTTCATTTCTTCTTCCTGCCGCTAGCCATACCTCCATCACCTTTACCGTCTTTTGGGCGTTGATGCTGAAGGAGCCAGAACAATGGGCCTTGGTTGACTCACCAAGCGACGTCATAGTCGCTCGCTATCTATGCGCCCTCCAATTTCTGAGCCCCGCGTGCACCGCCCTTTACCCATCGCGGAACTCGTTGGACTTGGAGACCTTTACTAACCACTCCTTGCACAAGCCTTCTTATTACCACTCTCCTTGGTGCACCACCTCGACGGATTGCTCAGGCCATGCAAACGAAGAACTTTCATCGCACAGCAGAACTATCTCATCCTGCTATACAAAATTTTGTCTTCTCCCACACCTTTCGGACCGGTAACCTTTCACTACTGAGGCGCCATGCGCCCAACCCGCCTGTATAAGCTGTGTGGATCGCGAGAAGCGGAACCTGACCGTAAAGATTTTCGAAACTACTACTGCAGATCCGAATCTTGACTACGCCGTCGTTGACGCGCTCACCTCTTTCGACTTCCTGTCGCTCCCTAGACTCAAACTCCACCGCAGCCAATTTGCACACTCGACCACTACGAATACTCACCGTACGACAGTCTAGATGCCGCACCTTACCATCGTAAACTCGAAATGACGCGTTACGAAATCAACAAATCAGCCATCACAATTAAACTTCGATGTCGTTACGACCCCATCTTTGCCGGCAGCCTTCCCTCGATGCCCTAAAATCGGCCAGCGCAATACATACAAGGTGGAGAATAGCATCATTGGCTTTCGTCGGCAGTCAAAACCTCTGGATCGTGCTGTTGGCATGGTACATGATGGACCACTATAGTAGTGATGATATTACCCGAACTTCACTCCAGTCCTGCGCCGAACAATCATGGGCTCCAAGGCCTTGCTGATGAATTCGGGGGTAAGAAGGTATATGAGTAATGACAAGATATCCACTAGAGCGATCATGTACGGAATAGATCCTGGCCTTGGTTGATCTGATCTATCAATTGCGTTCTACCAATTGCGGGCTGACGATGAAATATCCGCGACACCAAACCTACAATTTCGAGCCAGGAATATGGCCGTTAGCTTCTCAGGACCAGTCCATACAAGTAATGCCTGTCAAAGCCTTTACACCATATCCATGTCTGTTTTGCTTGGCTTTGAGGTCTGATATACCAAGCTGAATTGCAGCAATCTCCAGAGGTTAAATATATCTACTATTGTGGAATGAGAACTGCGGCATCTTCTTCTATGGCGCAACTGCGGGGCTATACGACTAAAAATAAAGGTTAGAACAACAAAAACCGGTATTACTAAGGGAATATGTTGGCGAGGAGCCGGAGCCGTATGCATAAGCGCATTGTATAATATAGCATGAGGGGCTTTATAAGTCTTAAGAATCATGAAGATTGTGAATTGGTCTATCACACTTGCTTGTGAGCTGTACTGTACACCTGTACGGCTCTGATTCCCTCACTCTTTCATCCTTCCTCGAGCCGAGAGCGATTAAAAGGTCAATGTTGAAGAGCCTAATCTACCCACACATCATTCAACAGCCATTGTTGGCCCGCCCATTGTTCTTTCACCGTTGACCAAATCTGTTCCGGTGGCAATATAAACCCGCCTCCAGCCTGGTCCTGTGGACTCAACTCCATGGTCCAGGAGTGATTGGCCCCATGTACTGCGTAATGATGATCTCTCGAGTTACCCGTGGAGAAGTAAAGAATCTGGCATCCAGGACCAAACTCATACGTGCTGTTCTTTGTGCTTGCCTTCATGATAGCATTCGCCGTCCCACCCGCAACCTCAAGCATGCGAGGAAGCGTTTCCGGAAGTGGATCGCACGAGAATCCGTACGGAGTGAGAATGAGTTGACCGTATGAGTGGAAATCGATGAAAGACCGGATACCGGCGTCGGTATTTGACAGCTTAGCTGAGAGGCTGTCCATAGCCTGGTTTTCGGGAGTATCGCCAGGCGCCTCGCCGCGGTATGTCTGGCCGCATGGATCGGGCTAAATATACGTGTACGAAGTCAGTGTATGTCTCACATCTAGTTCATGCAAGGAGACTTACTGTCGATCCGCCATCTGGAGGCGTCGCATCCCACTCGTACTTCCAGTTGCGGTTGCCGTCGGTGCCAAGACAGGTGGTGTTTAGGTTCGGGCGTGGCTGACGGTTCTTACGCCAGAGACGGTCGTTAGTCTGGGTGTATAAGAAGCCATCGGGATTATGAAAAGGGACCAGGTAAAAGTCGTAGTGGTCTAGGAAAGCTGTTACGTTCGCATTCCCTGTTTTATAGCCGTCGATGAGCTGGTACGCTAGATACTCGATGACTACGGAGATTAGTCGCCATGTCCTTGCTCGCGCATGTACTACATACCCATAGTAGAGATCCATTCTCTCGCATGAACTGTCGCATGCCAAAGAATAATGGGCTTCTCTTCCTTATCCTTTCCGTATCCTTTCTTTTTGTCGCCGTGGAAGTGAAACGCCCATATTGTTCTATTTTCATAGCTCTTTCCAATCGGGAACTTCTTCGAGTTCTTTTGGAACGCCTCAACTAGGTCATCCCAATATTGCAGGTGGTCGGTATAGGCATGGTATGTGTCGAACCACGAGAGATCTGGAAGCTCGCCAGGTTCATGTAAGTTGCGCTTATATACTGCGCCCTTCTCAGTAGATCGGATGTAGCTGCCCAGGTCGGAGTTCACCAGACGAGCCTTCAATCCCAACGCATTGAACGATTCGATCTCGTTGGGTGGAATAACAACCGATAGGGTGTTGCGGATGGGATGAGTGTAGTAGTTGGAGAAGCGCTTGCTAAGATCCCGGGCTTCTTCAGGAGAAGATGGGGTGATGGTGTAAATGTGATGGCCGTCATAGCTAGATCTAGAACTGTGAGCTACAGAACTAACGGCGTGTGTGAAGGGAGACGCTGCCGCCAGCTGAGCAGCCAGCACCAAATATGACAATCTCATGGCGATTGTTACAAGACCTTGTAGTACCGTAATAACCTCCTCTCGCCCATCTATACCTATTAAATACAAACGCTACCCCTGTTACATCCTTATCGGCCGTCGCAAGCCAAGCACGATGATGGAAAGTTGACCTGGGATTGCGATACCTCGCACGCCGGTACGGCACTTACTTCCAGCGCTTACATCGTAAAAAGTATGCGGAGCGTCGCTCAATCGCCAGCCAAGGAGTTGCCCAGGCGTTGAAGTCATCTTGAATATCGCCAGCTTCCTGATCTGGTCTCGCCGCCAAGGACCACGACAAGGCGGGTATGCATCTTCCCCGCAGCACCGGGTATACTATACACTTGAAGCCATCAAAATCCGCCCAACAACTACGCATGCAGTGTATGCTACATCGTGTGCGCTACGTTGCGTTATATGGCCTACTGAGATCTGTCTCGTTTATCGTGCGAATAAAATGTAGCCTTGCTACATGTGTATTCAGTTGCGTTGCGCTCCTTTTTCAGAGTTTGGTGTCTTTGGTGTGAGGTGATTGCGCGACGTCGCACAAAAGAAACAAAAGACATATTATACTGTGATGCGATCTACTATCTAGTTTACGTCAGATTTTGTGCAATAAAAGAGCTAAAAATCGTGTGACGCGTGCAGGCTTTGTCGATGGGTGACGTTTTCGTTGGCGAGGAAGAATGCGCGACGCGTGATCTCCGCACCTTGATGACGTCGCGTTCGACCCATCCTACACGATCCACTCAGACTGCTCGTCTTCACCAGGTCGCACAGTCCGACGTGAGAATTGATGCACAAGAAAAGATCAGGAATTGCTACTACTATCGAAACAGTGCGAGGGCATCTTGCGAAGATTTGGTGTCTCCTGCAGCTAACGAGCTCGATTAGCGCCACCAAATAATCGTACCTCCTGGGAACACATCGACTATGCTCACCCTGTCATTAGCAGAATACATGACACTGTGGAGGTCTCTCATCCCAGATGGGCATATTACTCCGGTATATGCCTCTAAGAGTGTTTGCGACCATAGAACTCTGCGCAAAACATTCAACAGTGGAAGGGCTGGGTACGAAACTGACGCTTGCCAACTCACAAGATTGGGTATTGCTACCCATCGTAAGCCAAGACAGGCATGACTACATGTATTCTATGCCGTGTCTCGCAGGCCGTATTCCTCCCTGGGTGTGGCTGTACTATCATGCCTGGTGTTGGGTATCGCAGCCCCCAGACGATGTCCACCTCGTTCTCATATCGCGAGCACCTATCAACTATCAATTATTCCCATTCGTCGTCAACTATCTATAAATGGCTATCAGATTTACCAATTCTGAACTTTGCAATACCTAATCATCATGATGTACGTCAGCCATGGTTGAGAACTAACATGATCTTTTCTTATCTACAAATGCGCTTCCGCGTCTGCCAATTCTTCTTCTCTCCAGTTCTTCAATACTGCATCCAGACCTTTCTGTTAAAGTTCTGTCCACATCCCGTGGTAAAATTTTAGCAAGCAATTCTAGAAACTGCTTCAGATGTCCCAGTCCGCAGTCTTATCCCACAAGACATGGCCCCAAACGCTACCAATAACGACGGAGTCGCAAGTCCCCAAGACGTCCCCGACCAAACTGCATACCCTTCCCCGCAATCTGAGCTCGCAAACTAAGCTCCACTCAACACAGACGAAAGCAATGAAAGAAACTTCCGGACATTCCACCACTTCGAACAGCTCCCAGGGGAGCTCAAGGTCCAAGTCCTGCGCTACCATCTCCTCAGACCACATCAACTCTATGAGATTGATACAAAGCGATCTCCCACTTGGCTCCATGTCTCTAGTCAATAAAGTAGCCAGAAATTTCGCATCAGAGATACTCTGTGGCGAATACAGCATACTGCTGCACCAACACATTGTCCCTCGCCACGTAGCCTTGCCGCCACTGTCAATACCTCCTATTATAATCGGTTCTTTTGCATGCAAACTGCGGGTTCAACTTCGAGCTAGATACGAGTTATTCCGACCCCATTGCGAGTATTAAAACGAGAAAACAACGGTCTGGAGGAACCTCAAGTGCCTAGCCGGCATGACACACGACACAAATTGACGGCAACGTTTCCCCAAGCTGAATGAGCCAAGTTTGGTCACTAGTGTCTCGCGATAATTGAGCCGAGAGTGGTAAATGGCTTTCGAGCGACAGTTTCCCAGCTATGCCGTGTTGAAGGTCGCGAACGAGCCTGTCCGCGTTCACATGCTGAGGGGTTTTGCTGCGGTGAGCGGACGTAAATGCGCAGAAGTCTGGGACGCACCAACCAGTTGTACGACCTTTCTGCAAGATCTTATCATGAGCATGGTGCGTACTACAGTCGAACAGCCTCCAAGACCAGATGCTTAGGCCTTCCCCTTGTGCCGTTGACTGCGATCACGGTCATGACGTGCGATGCGACACGCTTACCACCCTTTGAAACCAAAATGAAAGCCCTGGTCGCGATTCACACCTACATCACACGCAAAAAGAGACGAAGTGCATCAAAAAGGACGGTCCACAACGACCACTCTAGGGGTTGGAGAAAGTGCAAAAAAGAAACTGATGATGTGACCTAACCAGGGGTCGAACCTGGAATCTCTTGATATCGAACTGAATCGTAGTCAAGCGCCTTGCCATTGGGCCATTAGGCCAGTTATACCATTGATGGTATGCTCTTTTGATATATAATTTATATAGAGTATTGAAAAACGAGTCTTTACCCAAAATTGGCTAGTATCGCGGGGTCATCCACCAAACGTCACCAGCCCCACCATACTCTCTCCATCAATTCGACACACGTATTCCAGGCAGCACCATCATTCATAGCCTCAGTCATGGCCGCTGTAAGACGAAGAGGCCGCTCACAACCCGACCCTCCTCGTCTCCCCGGTGCAATAACTTGACCGGATCGCCACTTGCTTCAACAACTTAATGTGCTTTCTCCCATTCAAACGACAAATTCTCAAGTAACCAGCAGCAAGAGACAGCATGTCAACAAAGAAGAGCGCATTATGCACGCCTAGTCCCATGACAGCACAGTTTGATGGCTCATCATTCGTAGTCGGCGGCGGAGTAGCAATCTTCCACCTAGCGACAGCACGCGTAGTAGTGTGCAGCTATTCGCACCACGGGCGAAAAGCATATTTCCTTCCAAAAGGGCGACGCGACGCTGGCGAAGAAAGTGGCGCCGGCGCAGAACGAGAAGGGTATGAAGAGGTATTCAAGACCCCCCCCACCCACCATCAGCCCAACCGACGACTGCATCCACGAAAGAAAAAGTAGAGTTTCTAACAGTGACGAATGTTTTGTTAGTCTGGGTACCGTAACCGCCGCCTTCCTCTTCCAACGCGTCATCGCCAGCCTCAGGCTCATCCTCGCATTCATGCTGCGCCGCAGACGGCTGAGCCTGTGTACATGCAGTTGATGCCGTTGCGCGACTGGCAGTATGTTATCTACTGGTATATTGCTGAGACGCTGCCGCCGGAGCTGGAGGTAGACCTTGAAACTCCGCCCGGCGCGCCATATATGGCTTCCCCGCCGTATCCGCCGTATCTCTCGCTGAGGGAGCGGATCGAGCAGGAGCCGAAAGGGTATGAGCCTAGACATCACGAGAACACGGGCGTGGATGAAATGGAGGTCTTGTTTCAGAGTGAGTTGTGCAGTGTGGAGGATGCGGCGGAGAAACTGGGGCAAGGGGGTACAATGGGCCAGGTTATGGCGGAGGTGGTGAAGATCGGGTGGGAAGGGATTCAGAGGAGGTTTGACATGGAGGCTGCTGCTACGCACCAAAGTCCTGAGGCGATCTGAAGCCTGTGAGGGCTGTGATCAGGCCTTTGCGATTGTAGAGACGCCACAAGACTCTTGGTCTTCTCCTAGAGCACAGGCCTCTCGTGGTCACGTTGTAAACAATGGACTTGATGTACTGCCTAGACATGGTCACTTGCACATACACGTTCGCTACCACACATCAGGTGGCTAAATCCGAATATTGCGACAACTGATCGCATTCATGATGTCCAACTTCCTCCCCGGCGTCTGCACATGTACACGTGCCTTCGCTTCTAAAATGTCTACCTTTCCCCTTCAATATCAATTGCCGTTCGCCTAGGCGGAGTAATCTATGTACCCCACAGAGTCTCGTGGCTGTTATCTAGTTATATGAAGCAACCTCACATGGCGCACGCGGGGCCATTTTGAGAAGAAATGGTAGCGAGAAGGAGCGGAAAATATTTTGCTCGGGTTATACTTGGTGCCAACGGGCTCTGAAATTACTCTGCATGTCCTACTATGCGCTCATATATTACACAACGGCACGTATGCGAGGTTATGGTGTTTTCGTCATTTACGTCTGTCGTATTTGCCAGGCATGGTGATGGGGGAAGGTAAGCGAAGGTCTTGTTCTGGGATTTTTGGGTCTTTTTGTCGCGGACGCGCAAAGGCCTAGGCCTCGACGATCGAGCTGCGGATGAAATGGGTAAAGGCAGTATGTCGACCTGTGCCTCGTGAGCGATCCTTCAATACTTGCTAGGTGTAACACGAACGTCGATGACCACGGATGACTTGACAACGACATGATTAATCGTCCGAGGTGCTGCAGCCGCGCAGTGGTTGGACCGAGGTGATGTTCTGCGCATGTTGGGAGACGGGAAGCGCACGGTCGGGGTAACCATGCAACGATAATATCGCCATTAACAGTAGCCTGGAGGGCGAGGTCAAGGGTGACGAGAATCGCATGCGATCTAGGCTGCGGGTGTTGTTAAAGGTCCGAATGCCCTTGACAGACCTGATAGTGGAGCCAACTATAAGATGAGCAATATAGCATTCATACCCATACCGCAAGGTAACACCAGCATACTCCATGCGACAACTTATCCAGCCCTCGGATGGTCGTCCAATGTGGATGTCACAGGATTGCTTCCTAACCAGCGAACATAGCCAGCTTAAAGACATGGTTAGCCTGGACGGAATACAAAGGCTTTTCGGTTCGGTTGAGACTGTGACCCGTGGATATCCTGGTCGAGTAGATGCAAGATGCTGAGACTACAAATCAACCATTGAACAGAGTTCGCGAGCCATCCAAGGCGAAGAGGAGTTCTCGGGTCCTTCTCGATGTGATTGTAGACGCGTCATTTTATTATGCATGCCGTGCAGCGATGGACCTATTGATGGGGGCAGGACAGTGCATCAAAGGCGTTTTCCGGATAATTGGTGATGCTAGCTGCATGGTGGAGCTCTTCGGGTATCTCTTCGTTCTGCCAAAAACATTTCTTGGTTTCGGGGTCCGAGATGGCTCAAAAGGTAGTTGGGTTGGAGGTGGACAGCGTGTCTAGTGAGCCAGCCCATCTAACCCGTCTTACGTGTTAGCCTAACGTCTGCATCCGAATCTGCTAAAAAAGCATTGCCTAGACGTTTATGAGATCTGCATCCTCATCGATAGGGGCGTCTGCAAGCCATCGGTGCTGTCTGTTTCACACTCCGCCGTGATCTGTAGTTCACGCACGTTCGGATCTCCTCACTTGCCCCGGATGTGATAACAACGAAAAAGACTGGCTACTAGATAGGAATGCCAATGCGCGCGGCTCTCAGAAGGGAAGTTGAACGAACGACAGGCTACTGACCGACGGGGTGGAGATTGCTTGAAACGACCGGGTCGTTTTACATCTCAGCGTCGCAATGAATACGCGCCTGACAATCGATTGGCAAACCTTAATGGTGCCATGCGATGCCGTGTAAGCCCGCCGAGAAGTCGGCGTTACCGGCGCGAGAAAGCGTTGCATCGAAACGGATGGCGTAAGTAGCTTGAGGCAGATGGCCGAATGTAAAAATGTGTTAGTGGACGCGCGTTGCATTTTTCAACTGACCAACACAAGAATGCAACATGACACATGCTTCAACGTCATCAACACCGGCGTAGCAGTGCCAGCGCTTGCCAGGGTGTCGTGTAAGATGGACTACGAAGGGTGAAACCCACTGCTAGATGGTGTTGTGAAAGATGGTGCGCTACTGAGGGTAGTGTCAAGGGCGAGGAGGTAGCGCTCCAATCACTTCAGGCCGGCCACATGAGCAGTTTGGGCAAGAACACTGGAGATCTGTTTACAATAATTGCTCATTCATGTTGTCAACCCTGAAATTTCATGGATACCGACATATACACAGTTGAGCAAAAATTCCGATTGAACGCCAAGAAAACTTCGCCGTGCTCATGAAAAGAATGGTGTGGTGACGTGATAACATTGATAGTTAGCCATGAGTCGTTGTCGACTAGGCGCGCCCGACCACTTGTGGTTGTCTTCGTGCCTGCTCCACAGGATAAGATACAAGGAGTGTGAAGGAAAAAGACTATATCACATGATGTGGTAAAGAAAGGAAACTAAAATTGTGCAGCGAAGTAGATGCGTACATTCTCTTTACATCCGACATTGGCCATTCCAAATATGAAATAGATCGCAACGTTAGAGATAGAAGAACGCAATGGAGGACAGGGTATACCGAACGGACGAGACCAGAGATGAAACGTGTGATGAGAAATGTTTACCATGAGAATGACTCCTCGCGGAAGTCAACGTTCCATTGAGATTCGCGGTTGCGGACGGAGCGGCGGAGCTCGTCGGCCAAACCACCAGTGCCACATGTGCTTACACAAGCAGCGCCGATTCCCTCTTGCATCTCCTGGTCGACAAGAGCCTGGACATTGGGTCGACCAGGGAACATCTGGACGCTTGATGAAGGCGAGTGAATCTCTTTGGTGCTACGTGGGCGAGTGACGAAGAGAAGGATCTTCAGGATCTCACGACGGCGTGGCATGGAAAGAATCTGTGTCATCCATGTGCGGATCCATTCTAGATGCTCGGGTGACTGGATTATCCAGACAAGTGTCAGGCGGCGGGTGGCGACAGTGCCGTTTGCGTAACCAGCGACGATATCACGAACGTGGGGAACCTGGTGAGTGATGCCAATACCGGCAGCCCATAGCATGACTGTGCCGTAGGAGCTGAGATCCTCTCCACCTGTGAGATGACGTTAGCATGTGTTGTTGATATTAGATTAATATACACGAGATTGCGGTGTCTGGGGGGAAAACAAGCTTTGGTACTGACCATATGGACCCTCGACAAATGCCGATGTGGAGAACCTGCCGGCAGCAGAGAGATTGGCTTTCTGGAATAGCTTGTCGGTGAAACCTGTACGGCGGCGGATGATGAAAGACATGCTTGTCTTGTGGTGCTCGAGGATATCTTGGCGGTTCATGGGTAGGCCCTTCTCATCGCCTGCAGACGAGCCAATGGTGAGGTCTTCCTCTTCCTCGCTCCACGCGACGGAGAAGGGGTGGTTGGTCCAAAGTCCAATAGATGGGATGTATAGATAGGCGTGTTGACCAGGGCGGAAGGTCCATGGGCGCGCCATGCGAACGGTAACACGGAGAGCGTCGCCAGGAAGTACCTCGACGTCGCATCCGGTACCGCCGTTTCCAACGTTGCGCATGACAAGGCGCACGAATCTCCAGACGCGCTCCATGACCCAGAGAGCAAGCACTCCATAGAGCATGAACTGTTGCGGGCGCTCCTTGAGATGGACCCACACAGCGCCGAGCGCAATGGCGGCACCGACGATGTGGCCGTGGAGGAAGACCTCGTAGAAAGAGTGGCGGACGGGCGATGGCGATTGGATCAGAAGGAAGACGAACGCAACGGTTCCCTAGCCGTGTTAGCCGTGGTGATGAACAATGTGATTCGATACTCACGATGAAACCCGTCATGATGAATTCACTTCCAGTAATGGAAGCTTGGACAGCACCCCAGCCCTCTGCGTAATGGTTAGTATGGTGTTCATGTGGAGAGGGTGATTGATAACTTACTTGTGTGGACCTTGTTGGCGATCCAGCAGACAGTGTGCGCAATAGCCTCAAGAATAACGATGCGTCCAAACCAGCGGTGAATCAAGTTCATGGTATCAAAGGAGATACCAGTAAGCTTGATAATGGGGTTGTTGCGGCCAGCAAGGAGGAATAGCGGAATCATGTTGATGACGGCCATGACACCGGAGCGGCTAAGAAGCTCGCCAGCACCGGCAGAGAAGCTACTGTAGTCGATCTTCCACACGCAGAAACCAATGTTGACGGCAAAGTAGCCCACAAGGAAAAAGCTCTGCAGACGGCTGGGAAGTGTTCCAACACCGATGGCGGACGAAAGCTTGAACTCACGGTGGTGACGGGTGCGGAAGAGGGGCGCATCGAGACAGTGCTTCTTGAAGGCGGCGTAGGTCCGGTTGGGGATGGCAAAGTATCTCTGAGTTTCGTTGTTCAGGCATGTTACGGTGCGGATGTAACGGACAAAGTAGAGGATGACCTGGTAGAGGAAGAAGACAACGACGATGATCCACCAGATGTATCCAAGGTAGTGCTGAACATCGAGGTTCTCCAAGCCGGCGGTAGGGTCCTCTTCGCCGTGTCCTCCACGCTTGGAGAGGCCACGAAAGGATTCCATGATGGACATGATAGAAGGGTGAGAAGGGTGGCCCAGGTGAGGGTGTGCCGGATAGTCTTGGTACTGTGGGAGATACGGGCTAGAAGGTGTGTCTTAAGACTCCGGAGTGGTTGAGGTACTGTGACGAGCGGGGATTTGATATGTAGGGAGCGGACTCTGTCTTGGCCAGCAAAGAACAGATGGGATGAGCGGAAGAAGCACGCAGCGGTACTTGATCCGGATCGGTGATGTAAGAAGACCCTGGGCGTGCACTTTGATCGTGGTGTTGATGTGGGCGTGCGTCGTGGCCGGCTTCACTACGTGTATAGTAGAGTAGATTGGGGCAACAAGGTTTGGGCGCAGACACAAGGATGGTCGACAGGCACACTGCAGGCTCGATTGACGTCGGAAGGCGTGTTGACAACGTCCAGATCAGGCGTGTTAATCAGGCGGTCCGAGCAAGGCAAAGCAAGGCAAAGCAAAGCAATAGTGCAGCTGATGATATCTTGTCCGAATGCAGGGAGTATAGCCTGCACTGATAGGTCCTTGAGGTAAATCGCCAACCAGGGGATATATTGTCAAAAACAAGCCGGTGGGGAAGCGACGACTAGCACGCGGGGAACACGAAGAGAAGCAGACCAAGGCGGACCAAGGCGATAAAAGAGTGACTGGTGGTGGTAAAGAGGGTGAGGTGGAAGAGAAGAAGAAGACGACTACGCAAGCGTGGGCAAGTGGGTAAGTAAGAAAGGGAGACTGCTGAGTTTGATTATCACGGCGGGCTGCTGATGCAGGATTGGAGGAGAGCCCCCCGTCTAGCCTACAAGGGTGGGGCCTGCAACGCCTGCCATGCCTGCAGTGCCTGCAGTGCAACCTTCGATTCGGGGGGACCGGGCGCTGAAACGGGGGAAGGCGCGCCACAAGCGAGCCACCAGCGACAGCCTGTTTCATCGCTCCGAACAAATCCTCGTGTACCTGGCCATGCCTGCGTCATCGAGGCCTGAACTGCCTCAAAAACAACCTGTAGCCGGGGGGACATGGCTCGCCGCGAGGCAAACGGCATGTGAAACTAGATTCCGCCATGCCACTGTTCTCGCGGCACCGCGTGACTTGTTGACCGCGCTTCGGCCTTTCATTCCCCGGCCCAGCCTCCGTGCTTGAGACTGGCCATCGTCATCTATCCACGACTGCTCCATCTCCGCAGCATCTCTTTTCGGCATCAATGCCGTCCTACAACGGTCCTTTGCCGCAGCCCAGACCAGGACACTGTTTCTGCCGCAAGGCTTTGTACATCGTAGTCTGATTGTTTGCCATAAAGTCGTGGTTAGGACGGTGAATGCACCGGCGGCTGCTGTTACTGTAGCCATGGTATCGATACACGTCTATGCCTTCTGCAATCATGCTGTGGCTCCCCACGACTTGCGTCAATATTCCGTGTCACTGCCCTCCCGTTCAGCAAAGACCAGTCTGGATCTGTCGTCTGCTCACTTGATCCCAGTAGCCCAGTTCCTGGTAGCTGTCAACCCACTCCCGGCCCGCTTGTTTGGCATCACGACTCAAATGAAGGGCTGTGTGGCTAGACCCTAGGTCAACTTGTCACAGCGAGCAGCCCTCGGGTGAAGGGTGTCAATCGCTTTGGGGAAGCCCCGCAGGCTCCGCATATCCCTCGGCTGGCCTTGTACTACACGGGCGGCTCTGGATCCTCGTTATATTCTCCGCCTTGCGTGACGTGGGTGTTGACATCGGGCATGTTGATTTCCATACTACACACAAAGTCTCACCAACCTTATCAGCTGTTATCGCGCCGTACCACCATGGCTCTCATCCACGGGAAATTGCATGCAGCCTTTACCCGCCTGAGACTGATGGTTCCAACGCGATTTTGTTTCGCTAACTTTTACCTGCACGCTATCTCCATGTCGTGACAGCAACCGTGTCCGTCGTTCGCTATCCATGTCTGAACCGCCAAGATGGACACCGTTCAATAGGCTATTACTGACTCTCAATGCATGGAAGGAATACACGAGCATGTCAAAAACGAGTGCTGAGCACCTGTCAGATTACCGTCGTTTCAAACAGATGACGAATGCCCACCTCCGCCCCACGGTCTCGAAACTTACTCTACCACCCCCAGCACACCGTTTCAGGGACAGGCACCTCTCATCTTTCCTCTGCGAAGCCAACACTCTCCACCGCTGGCCTCTCCCGTAAGTTCTGACATGAGACATGAACACGCAAGCGCTGAGGCGGGCGTAATGTTCGCCGTAAGCGTAAGAGCTGGCGCTATCGATAGTCACGCGATTCGGAGTAGGCGCTTCGGTCCGTGTAGGAGCTTCCGCACTTCGGCATCAATCGCGATCCATAGGTCATGTCAACCAAAACATGCCTGGCAACGCCGCTGGGCTAGCTATCTTCCGTCACTGTTAATCCGGCGTCTCGACCGCATTCCACATGTGATCCGCATCATGCAATCTCATTTTTTCGTTTTCCTTGCTGCTCACCATTTCGCTTACCGGCCAGTAAGGCGGCCTGGCGCTATGCACGAAATCTGCCCGCTGCGCGGTTCCTGCATGCGTAGATCGCTGGTCAAGAGACTTCGCGAAGGGCTTCATGGATCCAAAAGAAACCTTCAGGGCTTGAAGATGTTGGCGACGCATGTACTTTCACTGGAAAAGACTGCATTGGTGGATTAATCGTACCATGTTATATAATCGGTAGATAGATTTGGTATACTGCTGAGGCTGATGTACGATAACTTGGCATGCAGGTCCCGAAAAGGAAATACGAGGCTTACTGTGTGGAAGGTGCCCCGCGCGTAACGACCTACCACTCTAAGCACCAGGAACATGTCCGCAGCGACATGGAACGAGGGTACAAGTAGAATTTTGGGGCAATTTTACCAAGATAGAATTGGTGGCCGCAGGTCGGGTCATGATTATTGCGGGCCTGGAATACGCCCGACGGATGGCAGCATTTGCCAACGAGACTTGTCTCTGAGAGAACCTCACCACCTTGAAAGCTCTGGCCCTCGAAGCTACTTTTCTGTTTGTTGCGCACTGTGCGGTCGTAAGACTGGGCCCGTGAGAAATGACGCTTGCAATTCCGTTTCAAACCGCAGACAAAACTCCGAATCTCGATTCACATAGGCATTGGATTGGTGCAACGGGGTGGCCGGTCTGATGGAACGTGTCCAGGAATCAATCCTAGAGCACGAAGTTCATCGCGCTGCAATACTCCCAAGGATGGAATGTGTAGCATCGCGTCACGATCATGCAAAAATTGATACGGCAACATCTTCTGACGATATGATTCGTATGCGGTGTCCTCTGAACGAGTTGCGATGGAGTTGCAGCCTGTGAAAGCAATCCTTGCACCTAGCGCGGAGACAACGCGCCCTTATCGCCGACCTCAAACAAGTAAACAACGACAACGCCAGCACGCACGCACGCATGCGCGTAATACGGCATAACGTATCTCTCCGCCAGCAATTACCCACAACCATCTATCTCACATGCACTAGTCGACATACTTATCGCGATGTCGACCGATGACACGCTGCCGTGGACTACTTCGCGGTGCAATCGCCTGCTGCGGCCGCTTTCCTCGAAACTCGCAAAACTGCGCAAGGAGCTCGAACTACCGTATATTGCCAACGCCGAACCACGCAATGTCTCGTCCGCCTTCGCCATCAAGGGCTCGCCCCAAAAGACGACCAACTTCACGCGACCCGCGATCAAGCCTCGGGGCTTCGAGAAGGCTAGAGATCCGGACTGGAGACCGGGTGCGAAACCAGGAGCCGCCAGGAAGACGACATATGGTGGGCGAGGAAGGGCCAGGCCAGCACCTCGGAGAGGCACTTCAGATGCGGCCAATGTGAACGGCTATGCCTCTCGACCAGGTGAAATCGCATTTACGCCTCTGATCGCGAGGATGGGCCGTCAACTACATAGCAGCCCTCAGGTACCGATATCGCCCCTGCGTAGGTACACGAAGAATCGCGGGCCCCTCTTGGCGCCCATAGCATCTCCTACGACAAATATGTCGGGAGACGTGCACAAGCTTGTCCAAGGCTCCTCGGAGGCCTATGCGAACCTGCTTCAGGCTACCACTATAGGCGGCGATAGGAGACGGAAGGGCACTAGATCTCTAATGGCTGCGTGTTTGAGAAAACTCCCGGCTTATATCGAACTCGAGGAACACTTTGCGGAACTGGACAGACTCGAGGAAGAAGCTGACGAGGAGGATCGGGACATTGCCAATGAGCTATACGAGCAGCTGGAAAAACATTTCGAGCAAAAGCCTGGCCATGGCTGGCGTCCTTTCCGACAGGTCGTCAGAGCGCATGCCACGACATTGGTATGCGATGCCATTACCGACCAAGTCCTCAGCCTTGAGAACGTACTCGTCCTCGTCACGCACTGCTTGAATGCGTCTGCGTGGGACGAGGCGGAGCAATTACTACTGGCGTATGTTCCTCTCCTGGAGTGTGTAACTATGCCCATCAACACGAGGGCGGACCTGTTCGATCCTCAAAAATCGCCATATTTGCATGCGGTGAAAGACTTCGTCAGCCGCACCGGACGCCATCGTTTGCTATATGAGCTTCTAGAACACATGGTTGCTCTCGAACTATTGCCCTTGGAATGGCTGGCAACTGATGCCATGCGGTCTGTCTGGGACCGATTGATACGGACCATCTCCGAGAAGGATCCCCGCACTCTCGCAAGTGCGTCCCAGTTCTTCGAGACGGTCACGCTTGCAAGCATGGGGCTGCCTGATAGTCGGCTACTGGAAGATGCGGTCACAGGTTCCGCTTCCAGGCGCTTCATTCCATCGTCAAGAGTAGAGCTCCGACAAGCGCTTGATACTACCTTCTCCAGTCTCCTTACCGTTTTGTGCAGCATAGCCTTGGCAAAGAGTAGTCCACGAAATTCTACAGGCAACAAGACTGCACAGCCAGTCACTCAAGTGTTAGATGCGGTTGTCATTGCCATCGCGACTCGTAGAGATATCCGGGATGAGATTGATCTTCTCAACGCGGACACCAATGACGTCCAGGTGATGGCTCAACGCGGCATCTGGACAACATTTGCATCATGTCTTTTACATTTCGATTGCCCCAGTGATCCAGGCACAATATCCTTCAGCTCACACATCTCTATTGAAGCTATTAATTGGATATCAGCACAATATTCTTCAAAGAGTATTAACTTCGCATCGATCTTCGCCACTCTGCCGTCTTTGGTCTCTTCAACTGCACGTGGCACCGGGCGTATCTGGAAAGACGACGGATTCGAGCAATTGATCTGTTTCGCTTCGGCATTGATGGCGCCATCTGGCTGTCGCTTACCGCACAAGTTGTGGACACTGAAACGACTTGCATTAGAGTCTGCGATGGAGTTTGCGCACAGTACAGGTGATGCCAAGCACATGGCCTACGCGCACGACATTGAGGAGAAAATGCAAAAAGGAGGTCGCCTCGTGATCATGCAATCGCCAACGAAGAACGACTCACCGACGAGCAACGGCGGCTTCAGGTGGGAAGAAGGCATCGGCGAATGGGTCACATGCACACCGTTTGTAAAACAGAACTTGAAGAGTGGCCTTAGCACGTCTGTCCCAGCTCCAGCGCTACTTCTCACTCCTGTGCAATCGGAAGAAGAGAAAGACGAAGAATCCGACGTGGAAGACGGCCTCCCTGGTAGCGTTCCAAACACGCCGGGGTGGGAGGTTACCACTTTTGACAACGACGATGATGATGGGGTACCCCAGTCGTCCCCCATCAGGAAGAAACCACGTACTTCCGCATGCTCGCTGAGAAAACGGACTCGCGCGCCTTCTCCGAAGGTCGTCATACCCGTAAAGCGAATGCACATGACGCCCCCCGATACCCCACCCATCCGATACTACGCCGACCTCCCCGAAGAAAAGGAATTCGGGCACAGACGGTCGAGTCAGCCACGTCGCGAGACGAAACAGCTGGCTTCCCGACAGCGCACACAGCGCTCGAGGACGTCGCTGGAGAGCGGCCTGCGCAACATCAAAAGACCGGTCTACGCTGAGCCTGCCTTTGAGCTCGACCCCGAAAGCAGCGATGATGACGCAACATCCAGTTCTTCGCAAGATGACTCAGAAGCGGAGTCGCCGCCCGTGGAGAAGACACGCAGCGCTTCTACTTATCATAGGGGTCGCTCTGCACAAGGTCGTTGCTCGCGCAGTGGAAAAGTGCCCGCGCATGTCTCCCCACCCACAGCCCCGTCCAGCGTCAGCGATGGAGATGGTAGCACATCGGATCATGACGAACTTGGCAAAACGCCGGCTCGACTTCCAGCTCGCCCACGATTGCCAAAGCTCCAAGGCCGCGGTCGTCCCCAAGCGAGCCATAAGACGAAGGCGCAGCGGATCAACCATAAGATCGCCGCGGTCGATGAGGAAGAAGGCAGCGAGGATGAGCTAAGCTTCTACTAGTCGTGGAACTTAAGCGTTCTATCCAATGCCGACATCTTGGTGCGATCGGATGGTGTTTCTGCAGGATGAGGGCGGTGGTGTACGGTTGGATATAGCTCAGAGGACTTTTGTGTTTTTGGTCGTGTTTAGATACCCCTGCTTTATTGTAGCGATTAGTACTGCCGCATTGTACAGCTGTTTGTGTGCTCGTACACCGATAAGTGATGTCTTGTATGCTCTCCCTTGGTCCCCCACGACAGCCACAACGAAGCTTGTAACATAAACTGGCTGAGCACGCCCAGTCGTACCGTCGCAAACAAACCAGTAGATGCTCTGCACGATAAGTTCCAGGACGCACCGATATCGGGATGTAGTGACGCTCTAGTCACTAAGAGGTGTGTGTGTATGCAAGATGCCTCCGCCACGTCATTCCTTCTGTGCTGATCTCATTCTCGTCAAGGCCTACAATGCATCAAAGATTCGGATGTGTACAGACACGCTATAACATTTTGCTCCAACACTCGAGCTTCTCTAGACTGCCACAGCCTCGATGTGAGGCGCGTAAAGCAATTGGCGTTACGCACGTATAGGCGCCAAACCCTGAAGTCGATACGGCAGACTCAGGCTGTTCGCAGACTGCCTGACAACCGTCCTGATGCGCACGTCAAGAAGCAAGTGACGCTGACGAAGCCTAATCTAAGCTGTTGGAGACTGTTCTGCGCATGCTATGCTACATGCGCTGACAATTACTATCGCCGATATTAATACTAGCAATATCGTCCGCTCTACAAATTTTGACTACGGGATACTGTACTAATAAAAGGAGCACGTCTACACGTCTGCTCTAATTTTTTAGTATGGGGCGTGCGTGATGGATTGTTCGTCTCAATACTTGCACACCATGGCCGAAGGAATCGCTTCTTCGAGCTTTTCTCTCTATTTACACCAACTTGTGTATGCTACATGATTATCGTGACTCACATTCCATAGAACAGCAGATGATAAAGCGCAGTAGTCTAGCTTTTGCTGTAGATTATGGAGCAGACTGTGGGTCTGTAGGCTTCCTCTTCTCCACAAAGCGTAGCTTCTTCTTCACTGTCATCGACGAAGTTGGGCGGGTCGTCATTGGTATAATCATCTACTTTTGTCTTACTGGAGTGGGAATACTGCGTATAATGGGGGTCTGCCTCTATCAGACAAATACCGCCGAAGATTGCTGTGCGAAAACTGCTTCAAGACGGGGCCGCTCCAGGAGGGTGTGTCGGACGATGTCTGTCGGATCATCAATATTGGCCCTAGAAGTCGTATCTTATCACAACATCCAATGATGGCATGTGCTGGGCTTGTTTGCGTGATGTCTCGCTTGTCTCCGGTGAGCCCAACTTCAACTGTGTCCGTCTCCTACCATCATTCTTCAAAATATTGGAAAGTTCCTAGTTTTCGGAAGACAGCTTGATGCACTGCAGCGTGACCTCCTCCATCTCGACTTGGGTCTCCAGTAGCTACGTGTGTGCGTATATAGTGACAGGCAGAGCGGGTCTCGGGGTGATCTAGAGTACAGATGAGTGGGTAAGAATTGTCGGTACCGTGTCGTTATGATTGTTAGGTCCATCGATTACACCTGTGATAATCGATGAGGGATATGGGCCGACCAAACACCTTCTCAAGGCCTTTCCTCGTTTGCAATCTCGTCTGGAACGCTGATTTTGGCGATTTCCAGTTCTTGGGGCCCTTGAATCCGACCAATGACCAGTGCAAGAAGATTCGTGTGCAAGAGGAGTCTCCCAACGCCTCTGGGAAGCAGTGAAGCCAGAAGATCAGAGTTTGAGAAACTGTTCTTTCGAATCCCTCCAAACTTCGTGGAGCTGGTCGTAGAAAACCATCTCGTAGCTCAGTACAACTCCTACCTCTGGCGATAGGGCTTCATATCAGTCAAACTTGAACGTCGCATCTTCTCATTTACTTTGTGCGTATTCTGCGACTATTCCCCATTGTGGCAAATGGGTTATAGTCGCGTGGTTGACAATGCATAGCGCAGGCTCTCTCCTACGTACCGTGCGTTAGTCATTTCCTGGTTGCTTCTCCTTCCCTAAACAAGGATGTGTCGTGTATATCTCCTCCTCGTGCCATATCAAGAAAGCTGATAATACGACCCAAGGAACATGTACGCGTGCCACAGTCACTAGAAATGAGCTATCTATTGATGTACCCTGCCAAGAGCTGTTTTCACACAGGTCCTCGAGTCGTCGCATAGATGCGCGCTGCTGAGTCGTTAGGCGCTACCTGATGTTTGCATGTTCACAGCTTTCTCGACGAGTACTAACGTATTGGACGTTTCAGAAGTTGACTAGGAAAAACAGTGCACAACTTTGCGAGAGCGCTTTGGTAGGGCGAGCCAAAAATCCCTGATTCGGCTAGCGTCCGTGATCGCAATGTGTTGGGTTCGCGGGTGCTTCTTTTCGCTACATGGTGCCAACACTCTGGCCAGACCATCATCAGCATCAACTTCATTGATTTTTCGAGGCCGTGAAACTACTCTGGTGATCATACCGAGCCACACAGCGCCATATATCGCCAGTAAGAGTGGTGTACGAGGCCCAAAACAAACTTCGAATGACGTATGACGCGACGATGCTTGTGGAAGGTACACAGACGTTTGCTCTGCAACAGCACACTAGACACACCTTGACAGTCAAATTTTGCCCCTCTGGGAGGTCAGCGATCAGACATGTACACGTATTGTTGGAAAAATAAGTGACGGTTCGGAAGGGATCGCGAAGCGCCGCAACACCAAGAGCTATGTGATTCAATCAGCAAGAGGATGTCAAAGTGTATGACAATCCGATACTTCATCTGATGATCACAGTGAAAAAAATCCCAAGGCCCCCATGTCGTCTTCGACTTTTTCAACAGCCAAGACTGTGCGACCTGAGGTCGTATCGTATCGAGGTTCTCGCCCGGAAGGAACATGCCAAGGCTACGAGCTGCTGGCCACTGCTGCCTCTTCAAGCCGTCTCTTATGGTGTGGGATATTTTTGGTACCCATACTGCGATGCATGGGTGATGATCGCGTTATTGCCCTGTTATTGGTTCTCGCAACACCTGGTCGCTGGATAACATAGGTATACTTGTCAACAAGATCATCAATCTTCTTGAACGCGATCGCCCCATTGTTTGACTAGACACGTAGGTAGCTTCAGTTATTGTTTTCTCGGAACAAGGTAATGCAGAGCATCAACTTAATTGTCGTGATCTGGTGGCTGCGGTCTTGAGTATAAGATGTAGTCTCCACCTTCCTTATCCCATCATCCACGCCAAAGTACTTACTGATTATCAGATAGAAAAATCTGCACTGTTTACCGACGACATTTACCATGACCTCATTCACTACCCCTCGATCCAGGATGAGCGGCGGTGTCGAAAGACGTGGCAGGCGCCTAGAACCCGGCCCGCGTCCCCAATCAGAATACTCCCTGGCTGGTCCACGGCCGGATCCAGACGAATACAACTCTGACGAAGGCTATGGCGATAATGGCCGGCGACCTTTCCCAACAGCATCGATTGCGAAGCCTTTCCCTCGCCAGAAACGCGGTGGTCGATGGAGGAAGAAACACCACCAACAGCAACGACGTTCCGAGGTCACCGAGACGAGCGAGAGCGGAAAGCCCGAAGGGACAGTGAGTGGGGCAGTCATTGCCTGCAATTGTTGAAACTAACATGTCAAGGTCGGTGGTGGCCCGGCAGGTCACCATGGCTCTCCGGTTCGAGGTGCCCCCGTCGGTGAGACCTCTGGTGGCCCTGCCGCTCACGGTCCTGACCCGGAAGACGAAGACGAAGAAGGCAACACGAACTGGATCGAGTCACTCGCTGACCACAAGAAGGGCTACTCACAGACCGAACGCCGCAACAGTGAAGATACCTTAACACCCGAGAGCAATGAACCCGATGATGATGAGGATACCACCGTTCCGAACTTCTGGTTCGGGATCCGGAGACAGCTTCGTGAACCCTTAGCCGAGTGGTTGGGTAGCATGATCATGGTTCTCATGGGAGTTTGCGCCAATCTCCAGGTAATGACATCCGATGGCACCGCTGGGAACTTTTCCCAACAGGCTGCCATGTGGGGATTGGGCACGATGATGGCGATTTATATCGCTGGCGGTGTCTCTGGAGCCCATTGTAAGTTAAATCATTACACCGGACCTCGCTTCTCTTTCTGACTGCGCTTAGGCAATCCCATGGTCTCTATCAACCTTTCAATTTTCCGTGGCTTTCCCGCACGCAAAGCCTGCATCTACATCTGCGCGCAGATCTTGGGTGCCGTCTGTGCAGTAGCGATCGCTTTCGGGATATACAAAGATGCGATTCTCTCAGTCGACCCGGGGCTGACGGCATCAAGCAATGGTACTGGTATGGCTTTCTTCACGCTGCCGGCTGATTTTGCCACCCCTTCGACAGCGTTTTGGACCGACTTTACCTCTGCTGCCGTCATGAGTGGGACAGTACTTGCAATGGGTGAGCTTTGATCATATGTAGTGCAGATGAGCCGTTTACTGACATCGCATCTTCTCTTCTATAGGCGACGACACAAATTCGCCTCCTGGCGCTGGCATGCACGCCTTCATCATTGGTCTGGTCGGTTTCGCACTGGCGTCGTGTCTGGGCTACAACACCGGTCCCCAAACAAACCCAGCGAAAGACTTCGCATCTAGGCTCGTGCCTAATCTTGTTGGCTATGGGACCGAAATGTGGAGAAATGGCTGGTGGGCTGAAGCATGGGCAGCATGCATTCTTGGGGGCCTCTTTGGATGTCTCGTCTACGATGTAGCCATATTCGAGGGGCCGGAATCTCCCATCAACTACCCGAGCGTTAAGAGAAAGAAGTCGCGACAAGGTAACAAAGCCAAATGGCTCAAGACGGGCTGGTTCGGCGCAAGAAAGAAGAAGAAAGCGATCAAAGACCTTGAAAACGGGATTGGTATCAACGAGAAGAGTGCTGGTCATAAATTGGACGGTCACTAGTAGATGGCCAGATGGGTGTTGGAAAGGACGGGCCGAAAAAAAGGGCAGACTAGGCAAAGAATACAAGCAATGCTTACGAACTTGACACCTCCCAGCGCCTCGTTCCTATCTCACACGGTACTGTGGAGAGGTCCTTCACTAAAGGATCATTGATAACACAGGTGGCGCACGCAGTGTTTTCCAACTCCAACGTTTTCTGGCGAGACTTATACCCATCCACAAAAGTGGGCAGTGGGGAGCTTCAAAGTGGGTAATGGGGTAGTCGGGGCTTGATCCCACTTTTTCATCGCCAGTACGTGAACATCAGCACTGACAACCTTTACATATTGCGATAATATAGCTCGCCTAATATTATTGCACAAAAAAACAAACTTCAATGTCCGATGACGGAAGTAGTTGCAGTTGTCAAATCTACGGGTTTGCCCGAAGTCGCCATCCCGGCGGGCCTTTTCTTATCAGCTATCTCGGGACCAACCCGTCCAATCCTTCGATTATCACACACGCCGATCCCACGCTTCAGGCGACACACAGCCGAACCACTCAGACGCGAAGCTACCGCCCGGACACGAGGTCGCATAAGCAGTATTGGTCAAATCATCCAAAAGAGCAGGGAGTTTATCAAGGCGAGTGCGCGCCAAGTTGCGCAATGCGAGAGAATGGCGGAGAATGTTACTTCGCGTTCACTTCTGCTACGGAACGACTGGGTTAGCGTGTGGCTAGGACAGGATGGTTACGGGTACATGTAACTCCACGGCGACGTCGCTGGTAATGTTGGATTTGTAGGGTGATCGGAAGCGGGTGACTACTGTACAAAAAGCTAACAGCTCGCCGTTGATCGTCTACGTTGCGTCGCATTCTCTCACTTCAGCACCCCAAAGGAGCACTTCATTGCCGTTCCTGTCTTGAAGTTTCGTTGGTACTCTGCAACCGCTAAACGCACCGCGACCCATTCAGACGTCAACATGTCAGCCGACAAAGACCCTGAGCTCGCAAAGGATGGCCTCGAGGTCACGGCCTCGCTGTCATCTTCCAAGGACGCTGGCGCGCCTGTACCGGTGGAAGGCACGACGCAGCATTTGCCCAATTTCGAGCATGAAAAGGCTTTGACTTGGAAGTTTGACCTTCGAATTCTTCCGATGCTTGCCATCATGTATCTTTTCAATGCACTCGACAAAGGCAACCTCGGAAATGCAAAGACGGACGGCATGGACAAGGACCTGGGCTTCGTAGGGAACCAGTACAACATTATGCTGAGTATCTTCTACGTACCTTATGTCATCTTCGCGCCGCCGATTGGTATGTTGGGAAAGAAGTTTGGACCACATCGCGTCTTGCCGATCATGATGTTTTGTTTTGGCAGTGCGACGCTGCTTGCGTCTAGCGTGAAAAACTGGAGTGGAATGATGGCGCTGAGATGGTTCTTGGGTAAGTAGATGAATTCAGTCCGACGTGTATGTGCCGGAGACTAACTGGATGCAGGAATGTCGGAAAGCGCATTCTTCCCGCTGGTGATCTACTACCTCACCACGTTTTACCGCCGTGGCGAGCTCGCACGACGACTGGCGATTTTCTACGCCGCTTCCAACATCGCCAACGCCTTCTCGGGGCTCCTCTCTTTCGGTGTCTTCCAGATCGAATCATCGCTTGATTCATGGCGATATCTCTTCATCATCGAGGGAGCACTCACAGTCTGCTTCTCGTTCTTCGCTTACTGGTACCTTCCAAAGAACGCCTACGAAGCCAAGTTCCTCAATGAATCCGAGCAAGAACTCGCACACATGCGTATTCAGATTGACTCTTCTTCAGTTGTGGGCCAAAAGTTCAACCTCAAGGACGCACTTGGCATCTTCAAAGAACCATCGACTTATGGTTTCCTCGTGATTGAAGTCTGTCTTGGAGTCCCGCTGCAGTCGGTGTCGCTCTTCCTGCCTCAGATTGTTGGCAGACTCGGATACGATACGATCAAAACGAACCTCTACACCGTTGCGCCTAACATTGTCGGCGCCATTGTCCTTCTCATTCTCGCCTTCGCCTCTGACTTTACACGTCTTCGTTCGCCCTTTATCGCTCTCGGCTTCTTGTTGACATTCATTGGCTTCATCATTTACGCCACCATTGACGTCGAGCACTCTCTCACTGTGGCGTACTTCGCCTGCTTCATGATGACATGGGGAACATCTGCACCATCCGTCCTTCTCTCGACATGGTATAACAACAACGTTGCAGATGAGAACCGACGTGTTACCCTTACCTCAGTCGGTGTACCGCTGGCAAACTTGATGGGTGTTGTTAGTTCGAACATCTTCAGGCCGCAGGATGCGCCAGAGTACATACCTGCGCTGGCTACTACGGCAGCCTTTGGCGCGACAGGCTGCTTGTGTGCAGCACTATTGGGCGTGTACATGATGATTGACAACAAGAGGAGAAACTCGAAGCAAGGCGTGAACCTCAGCGCACGGGATGTTTCGACGGAAAAGTTGAAAGATGGGCCCAAGAACCCCGAGTTCAGGTGGTTCTTGTAAGGCATGTAGGATTGTTAGTGTTGTCGCGACGATCGAGCGTAAAAGCACTGGCAGCTGTTACATATAGACTGGGGTTAGATAACAATTTGGAACATTCGTACACATATTCAGAAGAGGCCTTGGTGCAGTGTGAGATGGAGGCTGGTAGCGCAAGAGCTCCTGAGGCACCGTGCCTGACACGGTCACGCGTCACCATCATCCGAATCAGCACGAGACGGACACGGAGGTTAGTGCATACGCATACGTACTTCACCAAGATTGCATACTCTAGGGAAAGACTGTATGGCAATTAGTATGGCAATTGTAGTGTTGCTTCGTGTAGTGAAGTCAGAGATGCGGGATGGTTAGGAACAATGACATGCAGCTGCAAGGAGGACTGCTTCCCAGGGGTCGTAGTGACGGCAGCAAGGCGTTAGCGCCATCTCTTATCGCCGAGGCGTGTACGTGCGGCTCCTACATCATTCGTCGCGCACCCTCACGCGCCTCACTTGCGGATCCAAACCATCACGGGTCGCAGCTCGGAGCTTGGAAGCTGCCTAGTACCTTGTTGTCGCTGCAACTATCTATACTCGCTCATCCATCTTACTTCTTCTTCTTGTTCTTCTTCTTCACCATCCCTTCTGCATCTAGTTTCTTGCTCCTTTGTGAGCAACGGCTGAATAGGTTGTTGCGTCCGATAAGCATCCAGGCGAGCAGTACGACGAGCGACTCATCTCCATCATGGCGGTCAAAGCAGCAGTGCCGTTTCTGGTGGCAATGATGCTGTTGACGGGTGTATGCAATACACTGCTAACCAAGTACCAAGTATGTCTCTCCCCTGTGCATGAGTCAGTGAGCTGAATGCTGATGCTTTCGACCAGGACATGCAATGCGTCAAGAACTGCGACTCTCCCTCGCCCGAATACCAGGAGCGCTTCGAACAGCCCGTACTCCAAACACTGCAGATGTTCGTTGGTGAAATGGGCTGCTGGCTCGTCATCGGCCTGTTCACTCTCTACCAACGATACACGGCCGCGAAGGCAGGCTACGAAGCTATTCCCAATGGCGATGGCGCAGCTACACCCGCTTCAGATGAAAGCGACACGGCTGATGTCGCGAACCCGCTGAAGCCTGCGCATCCAGATGACGAGGGTAGGATTCCGCTCGAGGGACGGAGTATACTGTTGCTTGCACTTCCGGCGTGCTGCGACATTGCCGGAACGACGCTCATGAACGTTGGACTGCTTTTCGTCGCTGCCAGTATCTACCAAATGACTAGAGGCGCGCTCGTGCTCTTTGTCGGTCTATTTAGCGTTTGGTTCCTCAAACGCCACCTCGGACTTTACAAATGGTTCTCGCTCTTCGTTGTCGTGGCCGGTGTTGCACTGGTTGGACTCGCCGGCGCCATCACAAGAGACGACAAGGCGGCGCGTCCAGGCCATCAGTCGGTTCACGACAATGCTGTAGCATCAGACGATGTAAAAGCCGCTGCGTCTCAAGCTGCCATGACCATCATCGGCGTGCTGCTCATTGCTGGCGCGCAGATCTTCACTGCGACACAGTTCGTGCTTGAGGAGAGGATCATGGAGAAGTACGCCATGGAACCCATCAAGGTGGTTGGCTGGGAAGGTGTTTTCGGCTTCTTGGTAACGCTCGTTGGCATGATCATCCTGCACTTCTCCATCGGGACTGGATACTTCAACGCAAGGGAGGGATTGTACCAGATGACGCACTACCGCGCCATCGCCGTGTCCTCGGTGTTGATTATGATCAGTATCGGGTATGTATACGTTGATTCGGTCCCTTGACGCATTTACTAACCCCGTGCAGTGGCTTCAACTTCTTTGGTCTCTCTGTTACACGCACCGTCTCGGCTACCTCGCGCTCGACGATTGATACTTGCCGCACACTCTTCATCTGGATCGTGTCGCTTGGCCTTGGCTGGGAGTCATTCAAGTGGCTGCAGGTGGCAGGTTTCGCCTTGTTGGTATACGGCACGTTCTTGTTCAACGACTTGATCCGCCCGCCGCTAAAGGCGTGTGTCGAGAGGAAGCCCGAGCCGCTGCTACCTGAGGAGCCGATTGAGCATCATTAGGCGATGCGAGGGAAGTGGAGGACTGGTGTCTTTGGGCGAACTCTGAGCATTTGCAGTCTATCTTCTCAATATTACATTATGATTTATCCTGCTGGACAAATACATTGCCAAATTACCTGCTGCCCCTGTGTGTGGCAGATGATGGATACTATCTTATCAGTGGCTGATGATGAAAAGTGGTCCGAGCTTTAGCGCCCTCTGTGCTCGGTTAGGCCTTCGCACTCTCCGCTCGAATTTCACGACTTCCGACTTCGATAACAACGGCTCGACTTTTCTGAACACCCACGCCCGGAGTTCAGTTTCGCCCATCGACAGTTCGACAAAATGGCCACCACTCAAACCGCAATGTGAGTCTATCCGCCCGCTACGCCACCAGAGCAGCCGCTCGCGCAATTGGGCATGAGTACTGACGACATGCAGTTCCAAGAGGAGAAAGTTCGTTGCTGGTACGATATACCCTTTCCATAATGAGAAGGTAGAGAGGAGGATGAGGTATTGGGCCGAATCTAAGCAGAACTGCTATGCGCAGAAGCCGCTCGGGTGACGGCAATGTTGGATGCGAGATGCTTGGAATATCGCACATATAGAACGGCTGCTAACACAAGACTGTACAGACGGTGTCTTCTATGCCGAGCTGAACGAGTTCTTCCAGCGCGAGCTGGCCGAGGAGGGCTACTCCGGCGTCGAGGTCCGCGTCACCCCCACCGTCACCGACATCATCATCCGCGCCACACACACGCAGGAGGTTCTTGGAGAGCAGGGTCGTCGCATCCGCGAGCTCACCTCGCTCATCCAGAAGCGCTTCAAGTTCCCCGAGAACTCCGTCTCCCTCTACGCCGCCAAGGTCCAGAACCGTGGTCTCTCCGCCGTCGCCCAGTGCGAGTCCCTCCGATACAAGCTTCTCAATGGTTTGGCCGTCCGAAGGGCTTGCTACGGTGTCCTCCGCTTCATCATGGAGTCTGGCGCCAAGGGTTGCGAGGTCGTCGTCTCCGGAAAGCTCAGGGCCGCCCGTGCCAAGAGCATGAAGTTCACTGTATACATCCTCATCGTCATCGTCTTTGCCTTCATCTACTAACAAGCACAGGACGGTTTCATGATCCACTCTGGTCAACCCGCCAAGGACTTCATCGACCACGCCACCCGTCACGTCCTGCTCCGCCAGGGTGTGCTCGGTATCAAGGTCAAGATCATGCGCGGCTCCGACCCTGAGGGCAAGGCCGGCCCATCGAAGACCCTCCCCGACTCCGTTACCATCATCGAGCCCAAGGAGGAGCAGCCCGTTGTCCAGCCCATGTCGCAAGACTACGGCGCCAAGGCCATCGCTGCTCAGCAGGCTGCGGAACAGGCCAGGCAGGCCGAGCAAGGCGAGGGCGAGGCCCAGCCAGCTGCTGGTGAGGGCTACTCTGAGGAGCAGTAGGTTGCTACTTTGCTGCGGGCGCAATAGGTTACGAAAAAGGCATTTAGCGAAAGGTTATGATGCCATGACGAACCCTGACACAACTTCCTTTGCACATTCGGAACTGGCTGGGCTGCTTTTGATAGGGAGGTAATAAGGAGTCTCCACTGCTTCACTGCTATGTACTCAATGAAACCACCCAAACATCAAAGATGGCTTCGACCAACTGGAAAGTCTTCTTCATCGTACAAAAGTCACTTCCCTTTATTTATATCGTCTACACCTTGCTGTCACATACTGTGCCGTCTTTTTATCATAGCGTTACGTTGTCTCATCAGTTGCCCCATTGGGACATGATCCCGCGCTCCACGTTTCGAAGCTAGGACTATATATTCCGGTCGCGTGCCACCAGTAGTCTGTACCCCGGAAGAATTACCCCACAACCCTGGTCGTAAGCTCGGCAGTTCATCTGTTTCGAAAATACGCCCTGTATATACCGGAGCACACGGCACAAGGTCTCATTGGAGGAAGTACTATTTATGCCACTTTAGTTTCGGCTTCTTCACGCTTTTGTGTGATGATGCAAGAAAAGAAGGGAGGAAGGACTGCCATGTTGAGGAGCTTGTCCGCAGGCTGTGTATTGCAGGACTTTGGAATGTATTGTATCTGGGGAAAATAAGTATATAAAGCGTGTATGCTGGTGAAGAGGTGAGATAACCATCCTTATTCACGGTTTCCTACACCGCCACTACGATGCGTCTCACACCTCTTCTTTCGGTGCTGCTCTGCGCAAGCAGTACCGTGCTCGCCGCGCTCCCTTACAAAGGCGTAGACTGGTCTTCCCTCCCAATCGAAGAAGCCGCAGGCAAAAAGTACAAAAATGCCGCAGGTACAGTACAACCACTCGAAACCATCCTCAAGTCCAGCGGCGTGAACACCGTTCGTCAGCGCATATGGGTGAACCCATCCGACGGCAACTACAACCTCGACTACAACGTCAAACTGGCCAAGCGCGCCAAAGCCGCCGGATTAGGGGTATACCTAGATTTCCACTACAGCGACAACTGGGCGGATCCAGGCAAACAAGTGACGCCAGCGGCATGGCAGAGTCTAGCCAAAGACGCGCTCGTCAAGCAAGTCTACGACTACACAAAGAACGTACTCGACACATTCCAGAAGAACGGCGTGCAACTCAAGCTCGTCAGCATCGGCAATGAAATCACGCCGGGTCTGCTCTTCCCCGTGGGCAAGCTATCCAACACAGGCGGCCCCGCCAACGTCGCCGCGCTGCTCAAATCCGCGAGCAAAGCCATCAAGGAATCCAGCATGTCGCCCAAGCCCAAAATCATGATTCATCTCGACAACGGCTGGAATTGGGAGACGCAGAAATGGTGGTACGATCTCGTTCTCGGCTCGGGTGGCGGGCTCTCGCTGTCCGATTTCGACGTCCAGGGCGTGAGCTACTACCCTTTTTACAATCAGGATGCTACGCTCGCGGCGCTGGGCACGTCGCTCAGCAACATGGCGAATAAGTATGGGAAGGAGGTCCAGGTTGTCGAAACGAATTGGCCGAGTTATTGCCCGAATCCCGAGTATGCGTTCCCTGCGGATACGAAGAGCATTCCAATCTCGGTGGATGGGCAGACGACGTGGATGAAGGAGGTTGCGAAGAAGGTGGCTGCTGTGTCGGGTGGAAAGGGCACCGGCTTGTTTTATTGGGAGCCGGCGTGGATTGATAATCCGGGATTGGGTAGTAGCTGTGGGTGGAATTTGATGGTTGGTGATGATGGCAAGGTTATGGGTAGTCTGCCGGTGTTTGCATCGATCTAGACTTTTTGGCTGAAAGCAACAAGACTGGAATGAGATGGGGGATTATTTGAGAAGCGTTCAGTGTATATATTTACTACAGTCGATGTACAGCCGGAAATTAGACGATTTACTGGTCAAAATTTTTGATCTCGGGCATCATGCCTAGACCTTTACCTTGCTGTGGCGTCTCGCCTTCGCCTTCAATGACACCGCCGGCCTTCCTCTCATTAACATGCTTCCTGAGTAGGCTGAGAATCTCGCTTCCCTTCCACCTGTTGGGTACAGGCCTGTAGGCTGGCTTGAATGTACCAATAGTTTGGGCCCACTCGCCCTCTCCAGGGTCCCTTTTGCGCTCGTCCTTCTCGGGCAACTTCGTCTGCGCCGCCGCATCCATGCCCTGTGCGTTAGGGGTCGACATGGCCGAACTACCACCTTCGGCCGTCTCGCGCGATGTAGGCGTGGGTTCTTGTGTTGCCCAGTAGTAGATGTCCCAGTCGTTCTCATCGAGGAAAGTGTCGTATTGTTGCATTAGGGATGGGGACATGGTGTTAAGGTGGGCGTCGGCGAAGGTGCTGAGAAGGAGATCACTCTCTAGGGTTCCCCTCTTGCGGCTCTGATCTGTACTGTCGTTAGCAATCGTTCTTTATCACTGAAAATTGATAGGTGTATATGACTTTGGTGGTCATCTGGGGTTGGAGACGGGAAATTGTAGGAACGGACATAATAACCTCGCACGCATCGTGTTCGGGTCCTCGCCCGTCCTCTTTATTGGTTCAACCTTGAACTTCGCGCCCTCCATCTCGCCGACGCCTAGCTCGCTGTTGTTTCCGCTAACATCCTGAGACTTGCTGCTCTGCGTACCGCCGGTCATGCGCTCGGTATTCTCAGGTACGGAGTCCTTGGGCGTGAACTTGGCGTCCGCATTGGTGATCAACTCAGGTGGGGCAGCGTCTTCGCCAATTGAAGGCATCTCGTTGGCGATAGTGGAGGTAGTGTTGGTCAAGTGAGGGTTTAGAGGCCTCTCGATTTGGTATTTACGGTACGTTTCCGAGGTGTCATTTGTGCGCTTGTTGAGAGCATCGAACTCGCCGTTGCGAAGGGTAGAAACGCTGAAAGCACGACATTGGGTGCGCTGGAGCGTAAGAAAGGCTCGCGATGAGCGGGCGACAAGTCTTGAAGACGCCATTGTGAGGTCTGTGTAAAGTGTATGTCGACACGGCAATTGCACTTGGGGAGAGCGAAAGGTGGGTTGCCGAGGACGATGGAAAACGTCACTGGGCCCAAGCTCGCCGATTACTAACACGAAACGGGCTCTGCTGATCGGCTGAAAGAGTCTATTACTCCTACACATCACCAAAGAGTATTTCGATCCTTTCCTTCCGTAGAATATCCGCCCAGCATGGCCGATATTCCCGTGAAAAGGATGATGTGCCCAAGGCTTTAGCCGCCTCGCACAACGCGATTTGCGAAAATAATGCTATCTGGCGCGATCGAAAGACCGACCCCACATTTTGCTCTCCTTGCTCTTATATGAACGACATCCTTCACGATCGGTCTCGAGTAGGAGTTGCCTCACGCACCGCAATACAAAGATTCCAATTGTCACGGCAATGCATTGATGGCCAACAACGCTCGTGCTGATTTAGACCGTCTCATTCAAGGCCTACACCATTCTTCATGTTTTCTATATACTAACGCTCTCTGGCTGTGATATCAGGCCTGTTTACTGGACTGCGTGCATAGTAGGCCACAAGACGGGGGTCGTCCATCACCGGGTACGGGACGTTAATGGCATCCTGCCAATGAAAGCCACAAGGACTGCGCCTGCTACAAGACTGCGTACGGGTATCTCCAGAAGGGCTCATCTGGTCTTGCCCCTTGGATTGTTATCCGGCGGACGAGCGGTGAACGACTTCAACGTGTTCAGTGGACAGCGTCCAACATTCAATGATTCCACAACGACCGGTGAATTTGTTACCTGTACAATGGAATAAGGCTGAGGCTAGGTCTGGTCATTTATAAGCCAGTCATCACGTGCAGCCACGCGTCCAAGAAAGGTGTGCTTAAGGTCAAGGACCAAGGCCAACCTTCCGAAGTTGCTTTCCCAATCTTTTGACTGGCAAACTCGAACTCGCCGGTTCTCTCATACCAGGCTCTGTGTGGCAACCTACAGTAGTGTTTCTCGACGATGCCCAGCCTTTATGCGGACAGATGTTGCGCCTGCCCAGCCTCGAAACGTACACATCTCGGCTGTTGCGGAGCTCACGTACGCCCATCGGGCTCGCCGGTGCAGCCGATTCAGCCTTGACCTTGAGCAGGTCCTCCTTCCCAACATCCGGCAACTTTCCTGATGAGAAGTCACTAGCAAGCGGTGGCTATGCATCTCGCTACCCAATTTGCCATTCTGGCACCCTGGGTAAACCCGGTCAATTGCTGCAATAGACCTTGATAGCTGGCCCTTCGCGACCTTCCTTCAATATTATCAAGGCTGATATGTACTGACAACTTGCTCTTACCCGTGATTTCGACGTCCCAGTAACCATCTTTCTTCTAGGACGTAAACTTGGAGGCTCGGATGCGCAGCTGTAAACAGTACACCTGTTCTAGTTTTGGGAGTGTTGCGTGCAACTGACTACTGCGTCTTAGCAACTAAACATGCACCACTACGCAGGATGGAGAGAGGCAAAACTGTGGTCCGTGATTTTCATTTGTCAAGGTCGGCTGCGACCCACTATAAACATCGACCCGACTGGCAAAGACACTACATAGCCACATCGTGTATCTTACAGGGGTGATCTTTCATTTTATCCTCTCTTGGAAATGGGCGATTTCCCGGCATGCTACGTTCGCAACCTGGTACCACACACCAAAATACATTCCCGGCTCCCTTCGCAGCATGGGCAGTATTTTTGATATAGGAGATTACCAGGAAGTCGCGGCCCTGTTGTTGATGTCACATCATCGAAGAGTAGGTTACCGAAGCCGAAGCATGGTTCATAGACATCAGGTGTGCGCCACACATCCTGGTTGGTATCGAAGGGACTGGAGTATATCTGAGTGATTGTTTGAATGCACGCCCACGGCCACCTGGAGTATTCTCCCTTGCAATGCGGACCCGCAAATACGGCACTCGTACGGCTCAGACCAAATGGAACCCCTGTCTTTCCAAACTCATGACTATCAGCAGTAGGTCTGTCGAGAGAAAGCTGCAGGCGATCCAAAGGAATCGCACGGGGACGTCGACGGGATGGTGGATAGGGAGACTGAATCACGATTATGCACGCGCCCATAATGAAATATTCTAATGACTTACAAGCGGTGGAGACGTAAGTTCAGTCTACTGACGAATCCAGGCAGTGCACATAGAATCCTCCACATCTACCAGCGGAATGGTCTCTCCAACAGAAGTCTTCATTGGCTTGGTCATAAGCCATTGCCAGAGATAAGAATGGTGTTTGGGAGATATCAGTGTACAGATAAGGAGAAAACCTCGCAAAGAAACTGTGCTTGGTGCTTCTGGCAGCAGACCCCACTACTTTAGACGCAAGCTCAAGTCCCAGGGCGGCAAAAGCTACATCTTTATTCCACAGGGGAGTCTCTGCAGTTTGGTAAATGCAGCAGAAGGACAACTGGCATGGGTCACTCTTGCCCTTCGGGTGGCGATACTAGCGCCTGTTTCTGCTTCCAAACAATGCCTCTGGCCCGTGAACCTACACCCGAAAGTGGGTGCGAGATGTGGGTGGCTGCCGTGGCTTGATGACCGACCGGGCCTCGAAGCCATTGGTTGGCGTAACTTGAGCCTTTTCGATGCTTGGTGTTCACGCTGCCAGGTTACGCAACTACACAGGTGGGATTGCGTACGTCTCTAGTCTCGCCAATAGTGTTTGCTGAGCCTGGTAGCTCGCAGCGCCAGCCTCCCTTCTTGTCTTACGACGCATGTCCATCCGGATTTCATCTATCTCCGGACGACTACTTGACATCAGTATCTGAGAAACTTGTTGCATAATCAGAGTCAACATGCAGCAGCAAGACTAGATGGGGTATCATCCAATGTATTTACCATAATAAGCTCATTCATCAACTACCAACCGGTCTTCATCATCGTTATTGCATCTCCATCTCAACCACCTTCTTCGCATCTGGATTATGACTTGGCTTGCGGCTGCGACTCCTGTTCTCAGGCTGCTTCTCGACGATGTCCGCTCTCAGGCCTAGACCCGGATCTTGGGCCGACTCTGGTCCAGCGACATGCTCTACACTTTTGCCTTCGTCGATTTCTACGCTTTCGACGACAGGCTGTGCAATGTTTATTGCGTCAACATCTTTCGCATGGTCTTTTGGAGTCTCTTCGAGCTTCTCCACTACCCTCAGGCCATCACTCAAGTCCGAACTTGGTTTGACTGCTTCTCTTGCGACGTCTTGGCTTGGTCTACCGCTACCTGCTGCTGGATTCATCCCTTTACTCGCATTCGCATTCCCGGTGATACCCAATCTCTCGAAGCTGGCCATCACACCTTGCCTGAGGTCTTGTCCAAGTGCTGCAGCAGCATCGAGTGGTTTTGGCGTATTAGAGACCCTGGGAGAGCGATCCTCGGCAGCATGTGTAGGTGGAGGATGGACTGTGGTGCCAGCCCCGGCCGCCCCTTCGGCAGTTTCAATGCCAGTGACGATAGGTTCTTGAACAATTGGCGTGCTAGTGCCGCTTCTCCCGTTGCTCACATTGCTTGTTTGTGGTGTTAGATTCGGAGGCGCCTGAGGTCCGAAAACGTTCATCTCCTCGTCAGTGCGGCCGAAACACTCAGCCCACCACCTCGCTTCTCCCTTGCGAGGGAAAATCATCCGTTCCTTGCCGCGTACAGCATCGTCTACTTCTGGCTCATACTTCGGGTTCATGAACTCTTGTTTCCGGCAAAGGAAATAGTCCCATACGCTCCTGGTTCGCTCCTTGGCTCTTGTGTCAACACGCTCCTTTTCATTGTCGAAAAGGAATGTGCCGTACTGGCATGAGTAGAGATGGTAGAGAAGGCGTCTAAGGAAGCGCTCGCTGAACTCGAATCGTGTGGGATGCTGGTAGTGTAGCTGGTACACGCAGTCGAGAAACTGGTGGAAGACTGGTGATAGCTCATTGACTTTGGTGACACGATGCTCTTCCGCCGCGCCGATCTGCGCCGGCTTTGGAGTAGCAGTGTCGGCGACGTCCGTGACGTTCTCTGTGGGGTTGGTCTCTGGGAGCTGGTTGAGTGATTCGTTCGACTCGTTGTGGCGATTGAAGAGACCTCGCGCACCGCGAAGAGCATTCTCAAAGGCGTTACCGCCCCCTGAACCATCTTGTTTTCGTTCGATCTTCTCGTTCTCGATGGTAAACCACTTCTCGTGACTTAGAAATCCTGACCTATGGCGGAACATGTGCCCAAAGGATAGCCAATCCTTTTCAACAAGCACGATGAAGCCTTCCAGCGTCCTGTAGTATGGATCCAGCAGTATCTGACTGAGAGCACTCAGTTGGCTTGTGCGGTCCCATCCGTCTGAGCAGTGAATCAGGACATGCGAATGCATTATGCCCACTGTGCGAGCTATAAGTGCAGTTCCATCCAAGATGTTCGCAATGTGCTTGATCCAATTGCTCTTCGCTAACAATTGTCTGTTGGGTGGAAACGGCACCAAATCCGACTCTTTCAGGGCCTCAATCACCGTGTCCAAAGATTTTCGCATTACATGGATGTTATCAATCCCAAGGTAGGCCTTCTCTGCACCGGGGTAGTAATCCATCTTCTCTGAGCCGAGTCCGACAGCCTGCATTGCATACGCGTTCACCGTTGGTCTGGCATCGACAATCAGGTTTCGCTGTTGAGCTCCGTAAATTTTTGGCAGATCGGGATCGGTTTCCGAGGATGCAGTCAGGTCGTCCATAGTGGTCCTTCCGGCATTGGCAATCCCTTCGCCTGCGCCGACAAAAGAGCTATTAGCGCTGGACTCGTTCAGGTTCACGACGCTGGCTTCAGGAGTGAACTCGGCAGAAGTTGAAGGAGTATTCGCAGGCCTCCACCCACGGTTAGTCGCCCAGATAGCTGCGACAAGTCGCTCATCCTGAGGATTACGGTTTCCGCGGAGCCCAGGGGTAGGTTGTGAACTCCGCGTGATGGAGCAGTTATTGATAGGGTGGCGGTAGACAAGGGCGGGTATACGTTGGCGCGAGCGGTACTCGCCAGCGTAGCGGAGGACACTGTCTGAGACATTTGTAGGGACGACGAGTAGGGCGGGGTAGGTTGCGGAATACTGTGCTACTCGTCAAGAAGTCTCCCAGCCGTAGTTGTCGCTTGCCATGTACCTTGTATTCCACATTGACTTCGGATATGCGCCAGCCTTTTTCCGTGTCTTTCGGGCTGATCCCCAAGCGCTTCCACTCCCGGCGCGCATCGTATATGTTCCACCCATCCTGCTGATCTTCTGGGGGTTTGGGCTGGTAGCTGAAAGCTAGGAGCTTATCCAGCCTTCCGATCTTGCACGACAAGGCTCGTATGCTATCGTATACGTCACGCGCCTTCTTCTCGTCGGGGAAGAAGAAAGCGAAGAAGGTAAAGTCTCGGCATCTGATTCGGATCGAGGGCTCCTGGCGAAGGATCGGGGGACAAGGCTTGAGGCTGCAGTGGTTGATCATAGGATACGTTATCCAAACCTCCTTCTGCCGCGGCGGCTTCGAGTCTGGAGGCGCATCTGCGGGCGGGGCGGGCAGGTAGCTGAAGACCAGGTGGTGTGGCATGAGGTGCAGGGTGCCATCGAACCGTGTGCCTCTCCGAAGGAGGTATACACCTTCGACCTGCAGGCGTGGTTAGATTACACAGCCCAGGCATGCTAGAATGCATACCTTGCTGACACGTATCCGCTCCATGGCCACCGTGTTGCGCGCGCAGTGGGTGGGGAGACGACTACGCTATGGGTGGTGAGGTGAGTTGTGGAAGACGTGGAGGCGGGGTTCGATCGCTACCAAAGTGAGGGGCTGTATAACACAAGCATGGAGAAGGAAAAACACGCGCAAATGAAAGAGTCAAGCAGTCAGGATTGTGGCGGGTGTGTTTGCATCGCAAACATGAGCTCGTCTGCATGTGCCCGCCTTGTCATGCTCACGCCTTGTCCCGCCGCTTGTACTAGTCTTCCACCTGCTCCCACCACGCGTCACTCACGTGTATCGCTCAGCACGGTTTTCCACACATGACAGCCTTGCACAGCGTTGAAGACAAAATGCATTTACTAGCATCCTATGAGGCCCAATTTCGTCTCTTGAGCGCGGGCAGACGTGAGACTCTCGCTATTCAACTAGGCAGAAAAAGACGCTATATATTCAACTTCGCTACTGAGCTTACCTACGTCACCGCAAAAGGCCAGACACTAGCCACTGATTTTATTACATGTACTGAAAGCCGAAAGACCACGTGTGCTGTCATATACGTGACCAGATTCCTATGACCTTTTAGAACCCTATAGCCTGTGAGCATAGACACACAAATCGACTACACGCCGACCCAAAATCTACGCTACAACTGCTGCTGCTGTTCCCAACCATCTAGGCTGGGGGTGGTGGTGGAGGAGGGACATCGCTCGGTGGGGGAGGGGGAGGGATGTCACCCGGAGGAGGCGGGGGAGGCGCGGAGCCAGACGGTGGCGGAGGAGGTGGTGGAGGGCTTCCAGCAGCGCCGTAGCTTTGGAAGAGAGGACCAAGACCAGGTGGAGGACCGGAGGGAGGTGGAGGCGCACCATAACCTGGAGCACCACCGTAAGCGCCAGGGGCACCCATACCAGCACTCTGGTCGTAGCCGTAGCCGCCATATCCATAGCCAGCACCAGCGGGGGCAGCTGGAGCGCCCGAGGCCCAGGGAGCTGCGCCGTTGCCGCCACCATAGCCTTGGTCATAAGATTGACCACCGCGGTCGCCGCCACCAGCCCAGGGCGGGGGAGCAGCAGAGTTGCTGTCGCCGCGGCCATGGTCGTCGTCGCCACGCGCCCAGGGTGCAGCACCACCAGTAGGGCCACGCTCCCAGGGCTTGAGAGCGCGCTCTCCTCCGCCATAACCCTCTCCAGCCCCGGCTCCGTTGCCGTTGTACTCGATCGCACCACGAGATTGGCCACCAGCACCGCCCATCTCGGCCATGAAAGCGTCGAGCTCGTTTTCGGGAGCACCACCGATACGCGCTTGCTGACCGCGATCGCCGAATCGGTTGTCGTTGCGCCAGGGCTGTCCGACCTTGCGCTCGGGACAATCACGAGCCATGTGACCGGCTTGACCACAGACGCGGCAGATGATGCTCGCTGTGAAGTTCTGCTTCTGTGGGCAGTCGTACTTGCGATGACCGATTTCACCGCAGTTTTGGCAGGCTTGATTCTCGTCATCACGAAGGGTACCATTGAGAGCGGCGAGTTCTCGGAGTTGGTTGCGCTTGAGCTCGTTCTGGCCTTCCGGAATAGAGGCGGCCTAAAGTTGTTAGTATTGGATGTAGCACGGTGGTTCGGGACAACTTACAGTCTCAATGACGTTGTGGATGAGCTTCTTGGCCTTGTTGACCTTCTCCTCGGTGTCGGCCATGATCAAGCAATGCAGGTCTTCTTCCTGATTGCTGGTATGAGCTGCGTCAGAGCGACCCTTACCCTCCTTTACAGAGCCCTTGCCACGGATCGCAATCTTTGCCTGGGATTCTGTCTCCATCTTCTTGAGCGTGTTTCCACGGGGGCCAATGAGTAGACCAACTGTTAGTGCAAAAAGCTGCGGTTAGTTTATGATCAAAAAATGTATGAGCAAAAGGGTTAGGGTTAGTGACATAGCTGTACTGCAGGTGCCACTAGATGCGATTGAACATCAAGCAGTCTGAGCAGGCCGGTCAAGACAAAGGCTGGGGTAAAGCAAAACAAGGGAAGGGAAGTTAGAGGGGTTAGTTCCGTACTGAAGTTAATCTCCGGGTAGTCATTGACCGGAACGTAGACTTTCTCCTGTGTCTTAGTAGGGCGCCTATAATCGGCAGGTGGGTGGTAGTTAGGAAGCGTCTTCATCGCCTTCTCAACAAGCTTGTGGCGCTCATCTTCAAGGCGCTTGCGGTAACGGAACTCGCGAGTGTTGACACGGCGACCGAAGTTGTCGTACTGTGGCGGAGGAGAGGGAGATCTAGGAATGTTAATCTCGGGACGTGCGCAAAGGGCCTTGTTTACATACCTGTCACCATCGGCCGGAACAACATCGTTGATCTTCAGCTTCTGGGTAATCTCCTCGATACGCAGGTGCAGAGTATACGCGTCAAGCTGCTCAGTAGTCATAGCGGCGTAGATGGCTGTGGGCAAGCCCATCAAACCAGCGGCCTTATTCTCGCTCGCGTCGCCCCATCGATTTCGCTTCTTGCGTTGTCGCGGACCCTCGGAGCCTGCGATGAAAGTATTAGTGTGCATCGTGAAAATGTGGGAGACTTGACTTACCGCGCTCTGGGCTGCGACCGCGCTTCAACTCAGACAGACCCTCGGCGGGTGCTGAGGGATTGTAACCGCCATCATCATCGCCACCGCCGAAACGACGGCGAGTCCCTAGTGGGATATTGTTAGAACCGGTAATGCCCTGGTTGCGCCACGACATGATTGCTGTTGGAAAGGCGAGGTTGCGGTGGAGGTGTTGAGAAAGTGGTGGAGGCTTTCGCGACGGGGCAAACGTTTAGGCTAACCACGGAACGCGCTTGACCGGTTTAGGCTGCACCCTGCAGGTCACGTGTACGCAGCTGCCACCAGCATCTGCATTGTAGCCTAGCTCTCATATTTTCGACTTCTTTGGGTAAACAACTCTCGCACGTATATACCACGTGTGTCTCGGTCCCAACCAATCGCCCTGATCAATTTCTCAGTTATGCTGTATCATGGTAAAAGTTACGCCCGTCGGGATAAACAAGGGCCCTTTATGTGCCTCACTCCCTTCCTATTGCCTGCAAGTAACTTCGCAGCGGATAGCATCTACAAATATTTTTTCTCTTCCTTGAGTAGCATTCAGATGTATAGATGCACGTCATCACAAAATTTATAATTCCGACAGCTCCAGATATTGTGCTATCTATAGGTATGACAACACATCTGATCTTCTTTTCAACATATTCATCACCAGTGATCATTATTCAAATAGCACAGAAAGAAGTAATTTAGCTGTTCTGCTATTGATTAACTCTCATAGCCCCGTTCAAGCGGCATTCTGCTCGGGTGTCGTTCTAACCAACTCCACAACTTGCATTACATCGCAGGTCTATTGACGCATACGCTTACCAACATCTAGGCCCTACTTCGGATCTATAGTCTTCTCTAGCTGTTCTACGTGGGACTGCGTCTCTAGTGTTGAAATTTCTAAGCAAGTAGCAAGTTCGTCATAATTGCCCCTCATTGAACCCCACTTCCAAATCCCATCCGCTCGATCCAAGAACTACATTGCGCTACTACGCCATCAAACCTCACACCTTAGGCATTGATTCCTTTGACTTACGCCTGTCTTCATTCGAAAGTCTCGATTTCAACCGCGAATATGTCTCAGCAATCCGATATCACGCTTTACACTACGCAGACGCCGAACGGAATCAAGATCTCCATCACTTTGGAGGAGCTTGGGTATGTGTAATCTTTACTTAGCAAGCTTCATGAACATGTTCGACAATTCATAGCTTTTGTCACCCTCGTGTCATATTGGTATCTTTATATTTCCAATCAATTCATGATTACTACTCTTTGCATGAGTCATGTCCGCACTACAACAAACCGAGCAGCCCCGATCTTTCCTATACTCTCTTCTCCATCTCCATTCTATTCAACCAGGAAAAAGGAAATCCACATCCACCCCGCAAGCGGGATAACTTTGCTATCTCTATAGTTTTGGAACTCCGCACACCGAACTCATGTTATTTGCCGATTTCATCTCCAAGCTTTTCACATCTTCTTTCATGATCTACGAGCACTCGGAATATGTAGGCCAGTATAATCTCTAGGGAAGATGTACCGTTTTGTTAGCTATCAAAAAGCTGTCGCTTTGTGACGAGGGCATATTGCATATCTTTTCCCGATTTCGTCCAAGTCTCATCCCGCACATCATCTATTTTCCATTCACTCCCATTTTTTCTTGCCTAGGTACTTCATGTACCCATCAACATTTCTTCCAAGGCTCAAGGAAGAGCAATGACGTCCGTGTCATTTCCATGCTCAGACCAAAATGCTAACTTCTCTAGCATCCCGTACAAAGTCGAAAAAATCGACATCTCCAAAAACACCCAGAAGGAAGACTGGGTAAATCACCCCTCTCACATCTCTTTCCCCTTCATCTGCGAATAAATTGTTCTAACTCCTTTGGTCAATTCTGACATCGTCCAGTTCCTGGCCATCAACCCCAATGGACGCATCCCAGCACTCACCGACACGTTCACCGATGGCAAGAAAATCAACCTTTTCGAATCGGGGAGCATCATGCAGTACCTTGTCGAGCGCTACGACACCGAGTACAAGATAAGCTTCCCAAAGGGATCGCGTGAATGGTATGAGATGAACAACTGGCTTTTCTACCAGAACGCTGGAGTTGGGCCCATGCAGGGCCAGGCCAGTGAGTCCAATTTTCTTCCGCAATTCAACAAGCATCTATTCCGCCCCAAATAATCCGAGTATAAGAGTCTCTTCTTGACGTATGCATGCGTGTATTTCGCGTTGAGCAGCGTTGAGGACGTGACAAAGGTTCGGGATGTGGGGGCATTTCCATGTGGAGGCGATCATCCCGATCTGATGAGAAAAGCTGCACAGGCTGCCCCTTTAGAAAGGGCTAGTATTGCACTCGTGGAAACGCCTCTTACAAACTCAGTTTAAACATCGCATCTGCAATCGCGATGTTTCCTGAACATGACACTGAGCTCTTCGTCACTGGTGGCCAAATTACGCAATGTAAAACAGATTGCACAGCGAGCAATCAGCATCATGGACTCCAAACGAAGAACACGGCTACGAGCACAGTAGTAAGCTGACAGAATTCGCTAGATCATTTCACGCGATATGCACCAGAGCACATTGAGGTATGTCATCACTGCACAGCATATGTACAAGAAAGAGGCTGATCAATGGCGTTTGCCGATACAGTATGGTGTAAACAGGTACCAAAACGAGACACGCCGTCTTTATTCAGTGCTCGACAAGCATCTCGCGTCTGATAATCGGCCGTACCTCTGCGGAGAGAAGTGCACCATTGCCGGTGAGTAACATATTTCCTTCGGCGTCAGACACGGCGAAACCCTATCTTGATCACGCATCACACGTCCATTTTATCATCATAGACGGACGACATCTCGGTTCAACGGAGAGAAAGAAAACCTGCTGTAGCGAGTCGCAAAACCCAGCAAGTGGCGTCAGCCTCTGCGAGAAGCAATAAGCACACAATGCACCGAGGATTTCCATCTCATTCTCCCCACATACTAGTCCACAAAGTATCGTTTCTAACAAAGTACCCCTTAGATCTCTCGCACTATGGTTGGGTGGCAGCAGCCGGCTGGGCGGGCATCGACATCGACAAGTTTCCTGCGCTCAAGGCTTGGGAAGAGCGCATGACTTCGCGTCCCGGTGTGGAGAAAGGTCGCCACGTTCCCGACCCTCACACCATCAAGGAACTTCTCAAAGACAAGGCCAAGATGGAGGAATATGCCGCAAAGAGCCGCCAGTGGGTTCAAGCCGGCATGAAGGAAGATGCAGAGAAGCAGAAGTAAGTTCAGCGTTCCTGTTTTCCTACCCAACACTTGTGGTTGGATGAAGGAGAAAGCAATCGTGGCGAGCAAATTCATTGGTATACATGTGGAATTTTGTTTCCATCATAGTGTATCGGAAGCTTTCATGCGACATGGTCAATTTTGGAACTTTTTGCCCTGCCACTTTGCTATAATATTGTGACGAGTATTTGTGTTGCAGTAGTGTGTTAGCGCTTCACACGTGCACATGCCGTCTTGCAAGTTTCTCCTTCCTTCATCACCATCCACATCCACGCAAGCGCAAAATAGATGTGTTAAGGCGTCCCATTGGTCATGCTGACAGATCCATTACAATCCAAAGTTCCAGACTTTAGGGTACTCTCACTCCCCGAGCACCCGAAACCTTGGACCCCTTCAGAAAGGGTTTAGAAGAGAAAAAAAAAGAGACTGGCTTGACGCCGTCTGGGTACCTTGAAAATCCCAGGCTGAAACTAAGAATACCACGGTGCTAGGGAAAGAGAGTAATAGTGGTGGTAAGGGCGATCGGATTTGGTTGGTGTTAAGTCCCGAAACTTTTCGCCAGGATATAGTGTCGGGTGAGAATGGGCGAGTTTAGTGGACAGCGTTTCGACTCGTCACATTTCCCAAAGCGGTCGAAAAAGGGAGACGCTAGTCTACTTTGGGGCTGGTATGCGAGTCCCCGCCAGGGATGTCTTAGTTTGCAAAAAAAGGAAAGTACATGCAGGATAGATGCTCGGAGAGAATTAGTTTGCCCATGGTGGCTGTGCGTATTTCATTACATTGTCAGGGGTATAGACGCTCGGTACCCTTGCTACGGCATCGTCTGCTGCCGGCGAAGAGCTCATACAACGATACCGCAAGGGCTGCCAGCCATAGATATTGCGCTATGTCGGCACGACGTTAGCTTTCAGATGGCTCTAACATGGCGATGTAAGGCCGTGGTCGATCCCTTGTACCACCGCGGACGCTCCGATTGCCGTCCAAGTTACACTTCATTTGCGTGAAACGTTCGAGAGGCATGTTTTGGTGTACATGGAGTATATACTTGCCAAGAGGGGCGGTCTGATGTCTGCGTGGATAACGTGTACGGCTTCGCAAGTTGCCGTGGCCGAGATCTGGATATGCGGTGATACTCGGTCGTAACTTCAAAGGCTAACTTGCCATTTGGAAGGGAATGAACATGTCAAGTCTCTGTTGAGTTTGGTAAATAAGGAAAAGATGTGAGAGGCTGCTGACTGGTTTTGATAAAGGAAGAAAACACGGTGTATTATCAACCAAGGGGGTGCTTGGGGCTCCTGCATCATCACCCATATTGAGCTATGCAACCCATCAGCTGGGCGGCACATATCAAGGCGTGAACGAGTGAGCCCCGTCGTTACTAAACCGACTTGTCATCCGTCAACCTGGCGTCAACTTGCATCCGTCTTCACCCACACCTATGGCCTACCCCAGGTTAATACTCCTCCCCCGCATTAACCGTTCATGAGCCAAAAGCTGCATGATCGCGAGCCGACCATGCAGCAGCGGCAGCAACGGTTGTAGATTCGCTGTATGCGACCCGTCTGACCTCGCTGGCGGGTCTGAGGGTGCTTGCCTCCCCCAGTCTCGGGGGTCTGTAGAGCCGTAGACAGTTGGGCTACGGCTATTTTACCATGGCACAGCCGCTGCGGTACGCGGCGCCCACCCCGCCAGTGGGCGTGCTTGATCAGCCCTGATGGCAACGGCTGGACACCCTAACTAGCGACATCATACTGGAGTGAAGGATGATCATAAAATTGTCAGGGCAGACAAGCATCTCATCATGGTTCTATAGCGGAGGCGCCGTCCGCTGAACCGAAGATGACCACGCCCCTAGATCTTGGTACAGGCCGCTACCCGGGTTTCACTGGTGGGAGAATCTGGGGTACATGGAGAAAAGTAAGACCTGATATGCATAGCAACGTGTGCAGCATGCATTTAAAAGACGATGAACGCATTCCTCATTTATTCTGAAACTTATGCGAAGCATGGTGTGATTGTTCTGATGCTTTGCGTTCAGTGGCTTATGTGGTGAGCCCTTCATCTGGCTGTACGTGTAGCGCGCACTTGAAGATGATCAATTTCATATAAATCATGAATATCATCACAGTGAAATTGCAGTCTTACTTCCCTTGGCTTTGCGCGACACGTAACAGACTCGTACCGGCCCTGATTGATGAGCGGTCAGACAGACCACGGCGCGTGAAGCGTGTTTACCCTGGCTTTCAATCCACACAAAAGGTCATTGGCAATCTGTAAGCCAAGAATTGGCCTGGGTGGAGAAGCGTAGCATTCACGCCAAGTAGCTCAACAGCGGACAAGCAAGAAGACTTGCCAGTGGGCCATGACTCCTATTCGGGAGGATTCTGTCTGGAGCCAACTTGGTTGAGAGATAGGACGGCTGGGGCTGAGTGGTCACACAAGCCCAGGTTCAATCCCGCTGAGGAAGGTGTCGCTTGCATGCAGGAGACAGACTCAGGTCACAATCTTGAGACCTAAGAGTGGAGGCATCGCCGCTGTGCATATTCACTGTGCATGCCCTCGTGTCGGAGCGGCTAGCAAAGGTGTTGCGCATTCTCATGCTAGCACCTTGAGCCTTTCAGAAAGAAGCAATCTCAACGTCCTCCGGCCGGACTTGCCGGAGACTCTGTCGCTTTGGTGTAGCGACCAACACTATGAAAGCTAGTTCAACGGCTCGGCGAGCGCGCCCTCGTCTCAACGCACGAGGCTCCTTGCATATGACAGCGAAACTGGAAACTGGACAGAGATTGCGAAGATCGTGGCACGGTGCCACAAAAGAGTATCATGCTCTGCTTTGGCGAACAGTTTCAAATCCAGCTCAATAACTCGCGCTGACGTGGGGCTAAAAAATCAGCTTGAAAACCCATGCGATCCGTTCGAGTTGAGAAATGAGGTCTTCAAGTTAGAGTCTTCTAGAACTCGTCGTGTATATTGTGTCTGAGCCCAGCGCAAGGCCATACCGGACTATGCCTCCCTCAGTATAAAGTTATAAGCGGATCTTCTGGCGCCTTGTATTGCAGATCCACTGCAGTCCACTACAGTCAAATGATAGTCATTGGGCCGTTCACACTTTCGGCGCGTTCGCAGGGAGCATTTACGGCCAGTTTGCGGTATTCCGCATATAGACGAGAAACGGTGACGTTGGGCCGACCATACATCGGAGTTGGGTTTGCAGGCATCATTGCCTCGCTTAATGACCCAGATATCTTCGGCTTCTCCTGTAGGGCGGGGGCAGCTGTCGCACTTAACAAACTTTGATCAGTATGCCCTGACAAGACTAACCATGATCGCGCATGATCCAGCGCAACTGCCGCGGTATATACTTGACTTGGTAGGAAAATCCACAGTCTGAGCTAAGGAGACCAGTGTGGGTACAGCGTGTCCTCGGGTCGAGGCCTTTGCTATGGTGGCTTGGCAGTGTGGATTTGCGAGCGGTACCCAGTGGTCGTAGCTCAAAAGGACGTGCAATGCCTCCACGAGAAGATCGTTGTCGACATCGGGTTTCAGGTCCCATACGGCGTGCATATTCTGACGTCCTGACGTCTGGTCCTTGATATCTATGGATACACCAGCCCAGCTTCCCAACGGGACGGACTGCGTTTCAGCAAATGATGGCATTGCGAAGGCCAAAGCCAATCGAGGTACGTCAATTTTCGGCCAAATGAGCTATAACAGGTTGCATATCACAATCGCTCCGACGCTCAGGTTGCGCAACACTCCCGCGGGAGCGTTTGTCATGGTCAGGCGCTATAAGCCACAACCTGGAGAAGGTCCCAGGTACATGTTGCTAGATAGCGTAGGCAAGGATTGGCGGGAAGCTGACGTGCGGTGTGAACAGCGTCGGCGCTAGGAGCGAACCGCAAAGCCCCGCTTTGACGTGGTGGATATACCACCGGTTAATATGGTTTTAACCGTCCCAATGAGGCGTTTACGTGTGGACAACGGTTCCCTGTCAGCGTGATCCTGACCCTTGCCACGACTTGCCCCAGAGCCTGGTTGCCGTAGCCAATGGGTCGTAGCTTTCATACATCCATGGATGCTCGAATTAAACATTGCGTCTTCTGATATTGCACTCGAGTTGATCTCGCTTCTCGAAGCCCGCGTGGACGCATGGAATCTTCAAGCCACAGATCGTCACCCTGACCCTTGAAATCGTCTTTGCAGCCTAGGACACTTTCATAGTCGGCGTGTACCCTCGGCACCCAAAGCTTTGTCGGAGGCCCACATATGCTCCCCAAGTATCGCATGACCCGTGGTCGTCCCCAGATTTCCGGCTGCCGACTCCTTCGTCCTCAAGTACTCCTGCGACGTCACCCGCGTGCACCAGCTACCGTTCTTCTTCTATTCGCAGGGTTTGAGGTACGTTGCCTCATTGGAACAAATCAGTATGTCGGTGATATTCAATGTGGGGGCGTCTAATGCTGATCGTTTATGTAGGAACCAAGGCGACCGCTTCAAGTCATAACAGTCTACCTGATCATCAGGCGCAGTTATGGAGTCGACAACATCCGACACACCCAAGCTTGAGCGTCGGAGCTCAGCACCAGTCAAGCGCAGAGTTAGCCGGGCATGCGATCATTGTCATCGAATGCGCACAAGATGCAACGGTCAAGCACCGTGCTCGCGCTGCATAGAGCTAGAATACGTTTGCCAGTACAACCGTGAAAAGAAAAGAAGAGGAAAAGTAAGCACAAGAAACTCCTTTTATCATAACGGTTGCCAGTCGACAGCAAGTCGTGCCGCAAATGCATGGCGGCTACAATATACATTTAGTAGCTGACGAGTAGCAGGTTCCGCGGCACATCCAGAAGCAGAGAGAAGAAGCGGCTGCTGGTGGTAGCCCACAGACTCCCAATGGAATGCCCAGTTACTTCGAGAGGCCAGGCGTAATGGCCGAGATGGAGGAGGACGTTTGGTCGCAGTCCGAGGCGACGCCTGTGGTACAGCATTTCCCTCCGGCCAAGGGCAGTCTACCATCGAGCAACTGGCAAGCTATGAACCCTGGCGCGACATTCGCCCCTCCTGTCAACCACATGATGATTGACCCGTTACTCCTTGGATCCGGTGCTGCTTATCCAACAATGCATGCCGAAATGCCACGCGAAGAGCTGATGTATGCTATGAACGGTACGTCGTACGAGCCAACCCAAAGAACTTCGCGTATGACATGGCTCTCCTCCCAGCCCAAAAGGCTATGCGAAGCATCTCAGATGTCAGAAATACGTGTCATCTCCGAAGGCTTGCTGACAATTGATAGGAATGCACCTAATACCGGGACCCAATGGCACATCCGTGTCCATCCCTTCTGAGTACGCCAATATGGGATATCCCATGCACTATCCGCAAGCTGGAAGACACTCTTCGCCCCACAGCTACGGATCAGCGGATACTGGATCGCCACAATCAGGAGTCAGTGTGAATTCATCGCAGAACAGTGGCGGTATGCTTGCATGCAGATACCCTGTTTTGAAGCCATTACTGCCCCATCTTGGTACAATCATGAATGTCCCGACCGCATGCGACCTTTTGGAGTTCTACTTCCAGAGCTCTTCGTCGGTATTCATGGAGCCACTCTCGCCTTACATCCTTGGATCTGTCTTCCGGAAACGGAGCTTTCTACGGCAGCATAAACCACGACGATGCAGTCCAGCCCTCCTTTCCAGTATGCTGTGGGTGGCTGCCCAAACGAGTGAAGCAAGCTACCTCACTTCCACTCCCTCAGCAAGAGCCATCATTTGCCAGAAGCTTTGGAAGCTGACAGTGGAGCTACTGAAACCCCTTGTTCACTCTCCCTCTTCGCATGGCTTCGCTCCTGGGCCGGGAGTGACTTCCGCTGCGCACGACGCTTTCGGCGTTGATCGGGCGATAGGACGTTATGACGGAAGACCAGAGGGAGCGATGCCACCCACAAGCACTCTAGACGACGTCGCCACGTACATCAACTTGGGAGTGGTCACTTCGGCAAGCGAGTACAAAGCGGCTTCATTAAGATGGTGGAACGCGGCGTGGTCACTGGCTAGGGAACTCAAGCTGGGCCGAGAGGTTTCTCAAAGACCCCCCAGAGAGCGCGACACAAACGCGACCGATGGAGAAGTCGATGTAGGTGTATCAGACGCCTCCAGTGCTCAGGCACCTGCGGGCACGCCAGCTGCAGCTGTCATTGAAGAGATGAAAGAGGAGAGACGCCGACTATGGTGGTTGTTGTACATGGTCGATCGACACCTCGGACTCTGTTATAACCGCCCACTAGCGATGCTGGACAATGAGTGCGAAGACCTACTTCAACCAGTTCCCGACACTCTTTGGCAGCAAGGCGAATTCTATACGGGGCACTCCGGACCGAGGAAACGAGGGCTCAACTTTCAATGCACGTCGTACGTATGAACCGAGACCCCGGAGACTCCGGCGCGTGGTGTACTTGATGGCGTCTGGGTTGTTTGCTAGCAACGAAAGTCTTGCTAACTGCATTGCAGGCACGACGTTTTCGGCTTCTTCCTTCCCTTGATGACAATTCTCGGAGACATCGTGGATCTCAACGCCCAGAAAAACCATCCAAGATTTGGCCAACGGACGTCTTGGGACCTTCACGAAGCGGAGATCACTCGCCAATTGGAACGATATGCATATAGCATTGAAGAGTTCAAGGCACAATACGGCTGCGGGCCCAACGATGACGCGCAAACCAACGGTACAACCGATCCGGTTCGGGGCGAGTGGATTCACCAAACCAGGAAGGTTGCCGCATACGCTACCCACATCATGCACGTATTGCATATTCTGTTGCACGGAAAATGGGATCCAGTGGCCCTCCTTGAGGACGACAATATGTGGATCTGCTCCCAGTCCTTCCTCGCAGCGACTTCGAACGCGATAGCAGCTGCGGGTGCGGTCGAGGCGATTCTGGATGTAGATCCGGATTTATCCTTTATGCCCTATCTTTTTGGCATGGTAAGTGATGTCCAGATTGCTTGAGGCTTGCAGTCCTGGCTCTGATTGAGTGAGGAAGCACACTAACATGCAAACAGTATCTGCTACAAGGAAGTCTCATCTTGTTGCTATTAGCCGACAAGCTATCGACCGAAACCAACGACAATGTAATTCGAGCTTGCGAGACAATAGTACGAGCACATGAAGCCGCTGTGGTGACACTCAATACCGAGTATCAGGTACGCTGCTCACCCAATAGACGTGGTCCGGATGGTACTGACGGCCCATAGCGCAATTTCCGGAAGGTAATGATATCGACATTAGCACAAATTAAAGGCCACGGCCATGCGAGGGAGATGACTCCTGCGAAACGAAGAGAGGTTTTGTCTTTATATCGGTGGACAAGCTTAGGGAACGGGTTGGCGATTTGAACGAATTGGGGCATGTTGGATGCATAGGTCTTGAGCTGGCTCAGCACAGCTTGGAGATTGTACAATTATGGTCATTGGTACAGCGAATATTCTTCTTGTTCTTTTATTCCTAGCGCCGCTTGAGCGAGTTTCGATACTGCAATAAAGTCAATCATAAGACTTAACGTCTTGACCAAGGTGCTGCTACTTCTCGACTCTTGAGCTAAGTGAAATGATGCGCCGATGACAACAGCAGTAGCCGGCGCTTCACACATGCACGGGGCAATTTCCGAGTGTTAGACCCGACTCTCCGACGCGCGCCGTGTGCGTTGGTCTGGCGGGGTTGCCGGCGCCGCTGCCGGTCGGCGTAAAGCTGGTAGGCGGAGCTTGAGACGTTAGCGTTCGGTGTAACTTCCCTGTTAGACGTCCTCGCCGACGTAGTATCGGCCTGACTTGGCTGGAGCATCGAGGGGCTCGTGTGTAAGCGCAACGCAATGACGGGTGCATCGACAAGCTGTTCATCGAAAGGCGGTTGCCAACGCCGAGAAGCCCAAAAGCTTGTAGCAATCATGGCGCCTAACTAGCTTGTGGTAGTCGATGGAAGGGGTTGCAGGCCCCGGACGACGCCCGCGGGCCCGATGAGCAACTGTTTGAGCGCTAAGATATGGCGCTGTTCCAGATGCGGGCACCTGGGCAGGTTCTGACCGAGCAGTCATGGATGCACCGGCCCCAACAATCAGCGCAAAGGAGACGGATATCTATTATCGGACAACTATGTACAGTAGCAGAGGCTTGGTGAGTGCAGACAAGTGCCTTTTGTCCAAATGCCCGCAAAGAAAGAGTGTACGGAGTGAGAGAAACCATGACCCCCAATAACCCAACTTGGCGTCAAGGGCATCAGCCCTGACGCGCAATGTTTATGCGATGCAGCTATAATTTCTTCTCCACCTCCATGACCTCTTTGATGCCCTGTGCGACGGCGTCGACCTTCTCTTGCGGCAGCCTCTTGAGTGGCTTACGAGGGTATCCACCATATCCGTAATATGACTGAATTGCTGACTTGGTTCCGGGAATGGCCGCTTTGGTCAGCACCCAGTCGCCCTTGCTGAGCACCTTTTGCAGCTCAATGGCTTCGTCGTACTTTCCCTCTGCCCACAGGTTCCAGACCTTGACGCACGTCTTTGGCAGCACATTGGCGCCGCCGGCAATGATGCCCGAACCGCCGCTGGCAGCAGTCTGAGCTGTGAAGTCAGCCATACCGCCAAAGGCCATGTAGCCGCTACCATTGCTCTTGGTCGTGCAGGCATTGGTCGCAAGAGCCACGCGGGTAAGCTTTCCCGTGTTGCCGCACGTGAACTTGGTACCGACAATGTTCTGGTGCTTTCCAAGCTTGATGATAAGGTCGCTGTCCATATCGATGCCAGCAACAGCGCCCGGGTAGTTGTACAGGATGACGGGGAGTGGCGAGCCGTCTGCGACCTTGGTAAAGTACTCGTAGATGGCATCTTCATCCATGGCGTAGCGGTAGTAGCTGGGAGGCACTATGAGGACATACTCTCCGCCAGCCGCCTCGGCTTCCTTGCAGAGGTCGATTGTGAGCCTGATGCCATGCTCAGACGCTCCTACGATGACGGGCACGTTTTGGTACCCAGCCTCGTCAAGCGCTTCTCGCGTTGCTCGCGTCACGGCAGTCTTCTCAGCACGTGATAGGTGGACAGCCTCTCCGTTCGATCCCATGGTGACCAGACCAACAAGGCCCGCCTCAGCAAGTCGCACTGCGTGCTTCTTAATCGTAGGAATGTCCAACTCCTCTGTCTCTGGGTTAAAGAAGGTCATGGTAGGTGAGTAGATGCCTGGTCGAAGAGGCGTGCGCTCCTTGACGTGGCCATTGGTGCCGTTGCCGTTGGAAGCCATGGCTACAGTGTGTTGGGTTAGGATACAAGTTGGGTGTCCGAGTAAAGAGATGAATCAATGTATGAGCACAGGTTCCAGGAAAGAGGAAGGGTCAGACAACAACGTTGCAAGTACGGCTTCGGTCAGCTTTTAATATAACAGCGAGATGGAGGCAGTCGGCACAAACTAAGTCAGAGGAGCCAGATGCGGCAGAGCCCAATTCTCATCCCACACGCACTCGCGGGCCTCAATAGTCCTACCGTTGTCAAGATCTCGTCAATTGCGCGTCTTTGATTCGCCAAGGGCAGAGACAGCGAGGGCTAGAGCAAACGTCGCGCGCAGGGCTGTGGGCCGTTTGGCGACTTCGGGCTACGTCTGCGCGAAAGGCGGGACAGTGTGCGGCCTTTTCTATGGTAGTGACTAAACTCGGCGGTGGGCTGATGGACGAAGCTGCAGTCGGGGGCAAGGTGGCATGTCGAACATAGTGGCACAGCATGGTGATGTTGGACGCCGGAAAGGCCGTCGTGTTCTTCCACCAATGACAAGCGGGCGTCGACGTGGGATGTGCCATTTATGACCGCTTCTTGGCTCTGGGGAAGTTTGTTACCCCTCGGAACACAAGAAACTCGCCCATCCGTCCACGCTCCAAGAGTATCGACCAAGACAATGTCAGCGGCCTAGGACCGGCCAGAGCAGCCCGGGAAGGCCTTGGAGACATTGTGGCTCTCCCAACACCCTGCAAAGATGCCGTCTTCAGCCTGCCTGGCGCATCCAGCGCACTCAAGCCCCACGAACTCCAAGGGCTCTTCGAGTCTTGTAACGTCATCCGGCCGCGGCTCCCGGCAGAACGCGTGAGCGCCTCTTGCCCCTCATCGCGTCTCTGGGCCATATATTTTCCGCCGTTATCGATAAGCGCTCATATGCCGACGAAGCTATGTCGGGTATTGATGAGGTGCATCCCCTTCAATTCACCTCTCAGCTCTCAGCTCTCTGCTCGTCTCTCCTCATCTTTTCCAACCCAGCAGTAGCTGAGGCTTTGACTGATTACTCCGCTTTCCCATCTCGCTACCAAACAAGACAGTCATCATGGCGCCGGTAGAAGTTCTCATGGTATGGCTACCCCTCATCGGCAACCCGTCCCTTTGTCACACTCTGTCCTTTCTTGTTCTCGGACTGGTGATAAAAAATGCCACCTAAAGTGCTGCGTAGACTCACATCGGTCACTTGATCGAGAATTGCTGCGCGACCACGTTGTAACAGAGTCGGGAGCTAATGCATCATCCAGGTCGGTACTGGAGAGTACACGACAGGGTTCGTCGGAGGCGGCGCCTCAAAGTCAGACAAGAAGGTCGGTGTCGTAGGACTGACGTTGTTTGACCTGCGAAGACGAGGCAAGGTTGGCAAGCTGTCTATGGTTGGTACATCGGGCAGCAAATTCCCCGCAATCCGTACGTAGCGCCATGTCGGGAGTCGTACAACCACATGCAGAACGCTAATCATCGTTAGGCGAACATCTCCAGAAGAACATTTCCGAGGCATACAACAACCTGGATGTGTCTTTCGAAGAATTTCCAAAGGAAGGGAAGACCGACCCAAACGCCTACAAGACAGCCATCGACGCGCTCCCGAAAGGCAGTGCCAGTGAGTCGCAAGCCCACATTACCTGGGGCCGTCCATTCCCGCTGACATTGATTAGTCACCATCTTCACCCCCGACACCACACACTACCCCATCGCCCTCTACGCAATCGAGCGCGGAATCCACGTCCTCATCACCAAGCCCGCAGTGAAGCTGCTAGAACACCACCAGGAACTTCTTGCCGCAGCGAAGAAGCACAATGTCTTTGTCTACATTGAGCATCACAAGCGGTACGATCCAGCATACGCGGATGCGCGCTACAGGGCGCAGAAGTTGGGTGATTTCAACTACTTCTACTCTTACATGAGTCAACCAAAGTACGTTCAATACTGTCAGACGCGAAGTCAACGGGGACTAATAGACGACTAGGAGCCAGCTAGAGACATTCAAAGCATGGGCAGGCATTGACTCGGACATCTCCTACTACCTTAACTCTCATCACATCGACATCAATGAGTCTATGATTCCCGACTGGAAGCCAGTGCGCGTCATGGCTAGCGCAGCAAAGGGAATAGCTACTGGCCTGGGCTGTGACCCTGCGACCGAGGACACTATCACACTCCTCACAAACTGGGTGAAAAAGGATGACCCGAGTAAGGTTGGCACCGGTGTTTACACAGCTGGCTGGGCAGCGCCACAAAAGGCCGGTGTACACTCGAATCAATACTTCCATTACATGGCATCGACCGGAGAGATCCGCGTCAACCAAGCCAAGCGAGGCTACGATGTGACTGACGATGAAGGTGGTCTGCTGTGGTACAACCCGTAAGTCTAATCATGCATATCACGAAACCGCCAATGCGCGTACTGACCAGCTGCAGATTCTACATGAAGTATGCCCCGGATGAAGAGGGCAACTTTGCAGGCCAAATCGGTTACGGGTACATTTCGTTTGAGAAGTTCATCGATGCCGTCAACAAGCTCAACGCGGGTGAGGTCACCCTGGACCAGCTAGACGCGCGACCATTACCGACTCTGAAGAACACCATTGCAACCACAGCAATCCTAGAGGCCGGTCGAAGATCTCTAGACGAGAACCGGCCCATTGAAATTGTCGAAGAAAATGGTGTCTGGTCCCTCAAGTAGATTGTGTGGTTATTTAGCGTAATCCATAGTATACGGCTCACATGGGTGGAAACTCCAATGTCGTCCAAATTGCCTTTTTGCTCCGCCATTTCGTGCTTAGCTCTAGCTATGAGTCGCGCGACGGCTTCCTCGTCCCCGGATTGCCTGTATGGCGTGATTTGCCATAGCGCGTTTCCACGTGGTCCTGACACGCTGCAGCTACCAGGTAGACTCCACCCGACAGCATCGCTGTATACTGCCAGATCCGGCGGGCAAGGTCAGAGCAAGGTTCAGGGTATCCACAACGTGGCGTATGCAAAAACAAGGGCTATCTGTAGATCGGGTAATTCCGTGCGCTTCTAGTCGGTTTCCGCAACGGGCTCGGGCGAACGCGCTCCGACAGAACGGTTAGACTAGGGTAGTATCTGAGATTCTTACTCCGGTACCAACACAGCGTCTCTCCCGTTAGTATAGCACAGGCCGATGGCTGATCATCCTAGCTCAGATCCGTGGAAGGGCTCGCCATCGTTGTTTCGAACCTTAATCCAACGTCGTGAACGCCCTCTTCGCTAAGCCCTGGGGTGATCATCCTGCCGCGGGAGAGGCGTACAGGAGGCATGGTTTACACTGTGATCGACCCATGCATACCGGAGGAGACGTACCCTGCGCGTACTCCTGGTGCTCATCAATCCCATCAGGGTGGATACACCACCTACTCTTCGTTTAGTGACCAAGCTGAGCTTACCACAGCCACAAGCCACAAGCCACAGAGCTACACTACATGCCAAGGAGGTCGCCTTCGACATGGCGCAGTTGCTGGCGAATGCAATGGGTCCTGAGCAAGCTTGGTATGTAGCGCGTCGTCTCGATCGAGCCCATACTCTTCCTATGACCTACCTCCGGCCCACACTTGCTCAAAGGCATGAAAATCGTACAACGAGCCTCGCACATTGTAGGGGGGCACAGCCAGCGAGCTCCCTCGTACAATGAAGAAGGGGCTCAACCAGCGAGCTCCAACATGCTGAAGCACGTGCTGGTAGAGGGGAAATTTCTTTTCCCACGACCCCTACCGGAAGCGGAGTGAAATCATACCATGATTCCGCAGACTTTTGGTGTTGTGGATCTAGCCGGAACAGTGGATGCCGAGCCCTGCGGATTCGCATTCGCATTCGGATTTTCGAGCGTACCCTTCGTATCGACGTATTCGTTACGATAGGCACAGGCCATTTCTCGAATACAGATAATGGTAGCCACACCGCGGGATTCCTGTCACATTGCCTCCGGTCATCAAGTCTGTGGAACCTTTTCGACACCGAGGATAAAACGAGCATGGATCCAGTACGAAGAGCATGTTCCGGTATGGAGTGAAGGCGATAACAGAGCGGTGGGATGACGCGATCAAGGACGATGTCTGTTTGGCCGGACAAAACCTGAGTATGAGTGGTCTGGGGAGGATTGTACATTCCAACCGGCAGGATTCGCGTCCAAGAACTCTTCTTGTAGAGACACCGACCACATGGGGATTGCGATTGCAAGAGAACATTCCTGGATAGATTTGTCAAGCCTTCGGCCGTAGTTTCCGATGAGAGGGGTCGCTACACGTCCATCCGCGGCACCGATCAGCTCGACGATGACACCAGCATTCTGAAGAAAAGGATCCCGGACGAAGACGTACGGAAAGGGTCACAGAAAAGCCGCGGGCAGATGGCTTATCCTCATCTCATGTGTGAGGACCAAAGGGAACGTGTGTGGTGCGTGAATTCCGACGCAACGCTGTGACAGCTGCAGCAAGAAGAGGACCAGAATCCTGAGCGACCGGCTGCACAGGGGATCCATCCATGGAAGTGAGCTCCTTGGAGGGCACACGTTAGCCTGTCCCGGTAGTCGACTTACGTCTAGTTGTCCTGCAAAACGTAAACTCGACTTCTGTCACAACCAGTTCAGTTGTGATCCTGAAGCTGGACAGGTGCTGTCAATAACCCGCACGCTGCTTTTCAACAACAAAAGTTCCACATATGATGAGACCAGCTAAAAGACTTTTGCAACTATTGCCGATGATGTCCCCCATACCGAAGACCATCTCCGGGACAAGGCGTTTCGGAGAATTAGCGGGTGCGCGTGCGATTCGTTCGTGTACGTTATGGCTAGGGAAGTCGTATGATATGCGTAGTCATGCCAAGAAGATATTCAGGATTCGGTTCGGTATACGGTATTGACGTTCGATTGCTAGTTAGAATTCGTGGTATGCTGGAGTTTGGTTTCGACGGGGGCTAGCCTGCTAGCTTGCGGAAGCTAATCAGGAGCGAAAAACGAAAGGGTCATGGTGGTGTCCGAAAGGTACGCATGGGCAGCTCGGCGATGGAACTGATGGCGAAATTCGAGTATGGGTAGGTACAGTTGTGGGAGATGGATTTGGCGCGATGATCCTCCGGGGAGAGTAGTAGTAGAGCGGAAAGCGGGGGAGATGTCAAGAAAACACCAGAACCATAGTCGCGCAGGGAATCCCAGAAGTACTTATGAAGCCCACGGCTAATTCTCTTCATCCGATAAGAAAACCCTGCGGTTACTTCGTGTGCCGCAGTTCAACCGCAGGCACGAGGCCGCCACTATTCGAAAATATATTTAGCATTCACCATCGGTTCATCGGTAGCGTACACATACAACGTCGAGTGGCCACTCGCATCTGAGAAGGAGAGAACATGACGAGACAGGACGACGTCCGCTCAGACACGTCGCCCATCTCTGCTATTGTGCTCGATGTCGTTGGAAGAAGAAGCGTCCGCTTATTTTGACCCGACCACCGGTAGATGTCCGCAAGGACTAGCGTCAGACGATGCGCACTGTGGGTACGCGGTGATCAACAGAAGCGCAACTTGAGGCCTCCCCACAGTATTGCACTTTCCCGCGGCTGAAGAAAAACAGCCTTCGTGGTATCGAACGCACTGGGTCTGGTCCTGCGTTTGCGAACCAGTGGTTCACTAGAGCCGGTCTGTGGCATACTACTGCGTAATGGCAAATGAACTTACTGGGAGGCTTGTCGCCGCGACATGAACAGCCCCCCTTGCAGCCTCTGCAGGCACGTTACCCCTAGAAAGGCTGGCTTTTGTTGGTCAGGCTAAGCCGCTTTTGCCGGTTCGTTTCTGGCACCAAGCCTTTCTTGCTCGCTGGACGAGTGACAATTTTGTGATAGATAGGATATGGGCGTGCCAATGCTGCATTCGTCTCAATCACAGTGCTCATATACCAAATATCACATGATGTACTCGAGGAGACGTTCGGGGCTCACATGGATGTGACATTGCCTGTGCTTCGACGCCTGACCACAAACTGTTCATTGAGGGAGCGTTCTAGTCTTCCCTACAGCTGGTATGTGCGACTTGACTCTGTCATAGCAGTTGATCGTATTCGTAGTTCCCGACCACAGACTGTCTGTCTCTGGCCTCATCACATCTTGCCCATCTTCCACCTCCCAATCTTTCGCCTCACTCACCACCTTCCATCAATGCTAATGCTCGCATATTTCATTCCCTTTCCCCTTTCCTCGCGCTCGCCGTAGCCGTATACCCTGGCTCAGGCCTTGTCTCGTCTGGTTTTGGCATTGGCACTCCTTCAGCTCAGCACAACGTCCCCGACGTGATCCTCACGACACCACCTCCAAGTCCCTCGCTCGCGCCTTAGCCAACGCCGAAGAAACCTGGATGTATCGTGTGAACGACACAATTTTTTCTAACTCGAATAGTACCAACCATCTCGGCAGCGACGAGGCAAGCCTCCTGGACGACCGACGCGTTGCAAATACACAAAAGAATTAGGGACGACGAAGACGGGGACATAATGAAGACCTTCTTTACATATATCTGGGCAATATGCAACGTAATGAAACATCAACAGAAGTGATGTTGAGCCAACAGGGAAACGTCGCGAACAAGAACAGAGAGCATGATGACGATGACAGCCAGGCTACGCGTAATAAAAAGAAAGATGAATCGAGTCCTCCCAAGACCAGTGTTCGTCCCTGATAGCTCGTATAGGCGCAAATTGAGAGTCGACGTTGTCAAAAGGACGCGTTAGTGCAATCAGCACTTGTAAGTCTTCTTTGGATCCCGTCCCGCGACCCGTTAGTGTACCAAACCAACAGCTAACCATACAAGCCCGTTGGATCCGAAACGTTATTCCCTCCTCTCCACAATCGAACGCGAACGAGACGCTTTTCCCTTCCCCGCGAACAATACGCATGCCGATTATTTCCCATCTACAACTCGCGGGAGAGCGCGTTGTTCATATCCAAGGTCTCTGTCAAGGATGTTTGGCTATGATATCAAGCAAAGCGGCGAGAATATCGGAACGTAGAATATTGCGTTGTGCATTTGGTAAGGAAGGGGCTAGGGTTGATACTTCCTGAGACTGATACGCTGAAAGCGATGGGATCGTTGAGAGTCTACATACTAATACGAAGGGAATCGACGCTGTGGGAGGAGTGGGAACACAGGGCATGGTACGCCTTGATCAAGCATACTTTGCGGTCGCTTACCGTTGCAAAGAGAGTCAGGATATGCAGCACGATGGGATGAAGACTGGAGTATTGGAAGAAGGCTTGGTGATCGCTGGGTTGGTACTTGCAGTAGTTTGTGTCGAGTAAGGGAAGATGACGTTTGATATATGCTGCAACGGATACCTACTGCCCTTCAGCTCTAAACAGTCAGAACGAATTTCTCCAGCTAAACATGGACAAGCTTCAAACCACTCTACTCGAGCACATACACCACCACCGCGCACAACCTGATCAAACACGAACAACCCCCAGAGCCGCTACTTCACCACCCAAACAAAACCGCTCCTCCAATCCGAACCCCGACTCACACAGGCGTCCCAAATCGAGGCAGCAGCATGGCACGAAGAGCCTACGGATCCCAAAATGACATAGAATCCAACCTCATCTCACCTAATCACGCGCGCCAGCCCATTTTCCCATCACCCACGGTAAGCCACTGCGCCCTCACCCCATCCATCCAGTCCGTATTCCGATTCAACCAGAGTCTCGTGTGACACTCCCTAAGTACGAGATTATAAATCGTGCGCTCCGTAGCCGCAGAATCCCAGTCCCGCATCTCGGCATAACGCTGCGGAAGCTCGATGGGGCCTAGGGATGCAGTAGTAGAACCAGGGCCTTTGGGCTCACCGTTGAAATCGGAAATATACTGTATAGTCTCCTTGCACATTTCCCAGACAAAAGGGCCACAGGCTCCCGCGCCATCGGCGGGGCCGCTGGCGTTGTGTACGCTCTGGTTGGGGCACTGCCAGTCGATTGAGAAGTCGACGGCGTGGGACTCGGGGTCCGCTTGACGGAGGTGGCAGAGAAGGACGTTGAAGCCTTTGAGTATGGTTCGCGCTGTTTTCGCATTCACGGAACGCACACGGTCCTGGCGGTCGTGATAATTGGCGCTTGCGGGGCGCAGTGAGTCGAAGTGTCGGCCTTTGAGAACTGCCTTGCTGCGGCAGTCGATGAGGAGGAGGGACCAGTGTCCTCCTACTATTTGTTGGCCGGGTTGGGGATCTGCAACGTTCACGTCTTCTTTTTTTGGAAAGATCGTAGACCCCCTTTGCGTTGTGCCTGCGCGATGTGTCGCCATGTAGCCGTCGCTGATGGGAACTAGAATGAAGTCTTTGTCATTGCATTTCTTCTTCAACTGGTCGTCGAGCTCCTCTCTACTCTTTTCTTTTAGTTGAGAGAGTCTTTCTGTGATCGCTTCCCAATCTTGTAATACGCCGGATCCCGAGTCCTTGGGTGGAGGCCCTTCAGCTGCGCCGATTTTGTAGAGACCCAAGCCCATTCCTGTACGACAGATGGCAATACGGTGCTTTGGGCAGTTTGTAATGCGCTCCAGAATATCCAAGGATGTGTCGACTTGGTTTTCCGTGAACCAGCCTAGTCCAATGCCGAGGCGCTTGAGACTTCTGACGTTCTCCGTGCTGATGGGCGCGGTTGCAGTCTCGAAATATGTAGATTCTGCATTTTTATCTGGGTCGACATCTCTATTGAACAGAAACTCCCATTGAACTGCCTCCACGGTCTTTTTTCTGTACTCATCGCTCTCTTCGAAGTCAGGGTTGTGGGTATAGTCTTCGGAGACTAGATGCTCCTTCCCCCACGAATAAACCGAGCAATCGACAGAGTAGCGTCGGCGATGATTGTCAGAAATAGGCACCTTCTTCCTTCAAGTGACGTCGCAGGTATATCCGCAAGAGCAGCGTCGCGGTCGCACTGAGGGGCGGCCAGGGAACGCAGGTGATCAGTAGTCTTGCCACTGATGCGCTTTAAACCCTTTGTGATGTAAGAAGCTAACTTTGCCGGTGCGAGGTCAACCAGTTCCAGAGATCCATGCGGCTTCCATTCGGGTCTCTCGTATGGTTGTATGGCAGGCAGATTTCGCTGTAGGACAACCTCGTCTAGGTTTTGGAGCGGCAGAAACTGTGACAGATCACTCGTCTCAATGTAGTCGCTCATCTCAGTGTCTTCACTCATCTTGACGTCGTTGTACTTCCTGATTATGTACGAGTTCAGCTGGATAATTGAAGATGCCGCCGATAGCCTGCATCGCCTCTACAAGTACATGCGCAGATTTTATGAAATGCCGACAATGGCATTGTGCTGTTACCAAACCTTTTGTACAACATTTTGATATGCTGCCTCTCAGCAACGACGTGGACAAAGGAGCCTTGACAAAGCTGAGGTCTTTGTGTATTGAGCTACCTTGTGAAGGCCAAAACAAGAGAGAAGACGTGCATTGATACTGGTACGTAGAACGGTAACACTATCTCATCAACGCCATTCGCCAGATGCCCTCATCGAGATCTATCATCAATGCAATTTCGACAAGGAGGTGGTTTGGACAGAAACAGGATATCGTACTCATTCGCGCCCACATTACAGCATCAGCTCTTTTCCGCTCGTCCCTTCATCTCTACTTCCAACAACAGCTCAAGCAGTATCCTTGCCAACCTCATCCAGCCTCGCCATCATGCCCTGGACTTCCTTAACGAGGGCCTTGCGCTTCGTTCTTGCGTCTGGATCACCGCCTGTATCTACACCGTCCAGCTTGAAGATAATCTGCGTCAAGATGGTCTCGCTCAACTTCTTATACTCAAATGTCTTCTTTGCCTTGTCTTCTGGTGGGTTGGCCATAAATTGGACACACATTGGTACCAACTCGGTGTGGAACTTGCTGGCGACGGCTTCGAGCTTGCCGATCGGAGTCTGAGGTTCGGCAGGCTTGGAGGAATTTTGCGGGGGCGCAGAGGTAGGGCGAGGCGCAGCGTTGATATGGGAAGGGATGGGTAGGTATTCGGCACCGGCGCCGGCGGTGGTGTAGCCGGGTGTGGATGTACCAGAAGCGTTCGCGGAAGAAGCACCCTTCTTTTTGCTCTTTCTGCCACCGCGCTTACGGGGTTTCTTCTTGCCTGATGTATTCGCGCCCGAGTCGTCATCATCATCCTCTTCGTCCTCTCCCTCACTCCAAGCACGCTGCGATGCTTCTTCCGAACCAGGTGCGTGGCTGCTGATGGGTGCCTCACCTACTGTGACCAAAATCTCACTACCACTGCCGTCACCACGTAGGCCTTCCTCTCGGCCCGTCCTTTCATCATGCTTCAGGTTCCTGCCTTTGTAGAACATGCGTATCCGTCGGTAGTCGTCGACGCCCAGCTTCTTCGCCGCAGCCTGTCGAACCGTACGAATCTCCAGATCCCCATCACGTATGCTATGCGCCGGGAAATGTGTCGGGTAGTGGGTTCGTCCGTGCTTGAAGATGAGAACGTCTGTCTCCCGTTCCGGGTTCTTGTCGTCCCAGTCTACAATCTCGGGTGCCTGCGCTTGTCCATTCCTGCGCAGATCCTCGTTTGTAATGTATGAGAAGTCGGAGTCGTTCACGACACCAGCATTCGGTGAGTTACCTGGGCGCCCGAATGGCGAGAAGCGTCCTCCCCAACTGCCGCCAGTGCGAGAGAACCAAGACATGGTTACGACGACAGAGGCTAGTGCGATAGCAAGTGTAGCGAGATAGGTTGGATCGTCGAAGCGAGGATTGGTGACAATGTCGGTGATGTCGCTCCAACCGCGCTGCTGCAAGAAGCGAACAAGTTTGGATAGCGCGTCGGTAGGTTGGCCTTTGGAGTCGCGTAGGTTAGAGTTTGCGGTAGTGCCCAGTAGAGAGTTGTTGCTGAAGAAGTTGAAGGATTTCTTCAATTCGTCGACTAGAGTGTTCAGCGACGCCACGGTGGGTGTAGTGAAGGCGCCTTGCTAGTCTAGCAAGGCGTAAATGATGTGACCGCGCGTACTCAGATGACGTAGTAAGTAGTTGGGAAAGTCCTTGTGTGTGCAGTGGGGTCCTCTGCAAGCGGTCAGAACTGCTCGTCGATCGGCCAAACGTATCAGCGATGTGACGTCGTATTGGGAAAAGGTCCGACTCCCCTGAACACGAGACCAAACGCACCGCTTAGTCACCATTTTCACCAACGCAGTCAGCGAACGCGCGCAATGCCGGGCTTCAACAGATGAACACGACAGTCTTGAACGCAAGTCTTCCATTGAATATATAGTACAAAAGCTAAACTGGATCATCAAGACCGTTTTCGTTATATGCAACGTCCATAGGACACATGAGACTCTTGTTGACAGAGAGACAAATTTTGAGAGCGCATGCCCTATGCAAAACCACTAATTATTACGCCCGAATGTAAAGACAAAAGAAAAGAGACAGGTTCGTGAAGCTAGGAAAGTGGCGTAAGTCGTGTTGATGAAATGTAAACACCATCCAGAACGCCAACAAGAGACGGAGATATGAAAGTGGGCAAGCGCTTTCGAGAGCTTCACATTAAGCCTTGTTTCGCTTGGGTGTAGCCAAGAAGGCAAGCCTCGATTTGCTGATGGCACTGGACCGGCCTCCCGGGGTGTGGCGTGGTAGCTTGCTCGTGCTAGTGGGAGTATTCGGCATGGGCGCAGGAGTGTGCTTGACCTTCTTGCTAGAGCGCGCCTCTTCTTCGGCAGGGCCATCATTCTCCTTGTCGGAGTTCTCTTGGAGAGTCTCTAGTTTGCGTTTCTTGCCGTCAGCGAGCGAGGAACTGTCGCTCTTGCGGACCATGCGGATCGTACCAGTCGATGCAGGCCCTGGTGGAAGTCAGTAAAAGGATATATGGAAGGATTCAAGAGATGTCCCCTTACCAAAGTTGACAGCCTGTCCAGCCTCAAACGAAAAGGAGCGTGGATGGTTCGGCTTCTCCCCACCGAATGTAAGACGGCGTGACGGGGAACCTGTCAGACTCTCGGCATCCTGAGACAGTTCTGGGAACTTGGCACCAGAGCCAAGGCTGGGATATATCACGGCACCAGTGGGAACCTCACTACCCGCCCTGAACTTCATTGGCGACGGTGACTTGCCTAACTCGTCGTGCGATGTGCGCTCAATAGTACTAGTCGAGAAGTTGACATGCTTCTTGACAGGGGCAGTGGACGGAATGGCAGGTAGGGTATTTTCGAGATCCGAAGAGATGGAAGGGGACATATGAGTGCCTGCTGCAATCTTGCTGGGATCGTCGGAGAACTTTCGGTTGGGAGTGCGAAGGATTGAACGAACACGCTGGAGGTTTTGGTTTGCCTACACCATGTCAGTGATATCCCAAAGGATGCGAGACTTGCTTAAATACCTTGCGCATGCTCTCCCTAGCACCGTCCCTCATGGCCTGCAAGTGACTAATATTGCTGGGAAGAGGCTGCATCTCATCCGTAGACGCCAACGGCTTGGTAAGATGGTTGACAGTAGGCAACTTTGAGAGGTTGGCTGTAGAAGGGAACTTCCCAAGGGTCGGAATCATCGACTTAGTCTTTGCAGTCTTGACGCTCTGCGAACGAGCGACGGATGCTCGTGTGGGTGTCATCAGGCGGGCGGCCAGGCGGGGAAGCGCGGTCTGAGATGTAACCTTTCGTGCTGGTGTCGCAGCCACGGGCGTAAGAGCATCAGGCTTGTTCTTGTGAGAAGCAGGACGAGTAGAAGCAGCATCATCGGCTTCGGTGCGCTTGACACGCTTCGGTGCGGGAGTGCGATCGCTGTCACCCTCCCGTGAAACAGGGCGGCCTTCGCGCGGGGGAGGGGCCATGCGAACAGTAGACTGGGACCGGGGAAGACTGGAGGCGGTCAGATCCATCTTGGACTGTGTGCGCTTCAGCGGTGTTGGCGGTATCTTGCTTCCAGAGTCCGTCAAGCTCGTCTTGGACTGTGTACGCTTCAGTTTGCCTTCAGGCTTCTTGCTCGACTCCCCCAGGTCCATCTTCGACTGTGTGCGCTTGAGCTTGTTTGCCTCGGGCCTCGCGATGTCGGGCTTCGAAGGCGATTTCTTGAGCGTCGGGCCAACGACGGGTTTGAAGCGTGTGGGGTCGGCACGGAATGCTGAAGGGTGGTTCGCAATCGAGTCCATATGCTTGAATTGCTTCATGTGCACATCGCTGAAGCGAGCCATCTTGCCCTTGGCTTCGGCTTTTTTACGCTGGGGAGATACGTCGGCCTTGGAAGACCACTCGCTAGTGCCTACATGGTGGTTAGCATGACAAGTACAGACAAACTCGCATCGTTCCATACCAAATAGAGCGCGGCTGCCACCACCAGGTGTACCTGTGATGCCAGCGCCCTTCAGGATGTTGCGTGAGCTTGGGCTCAATTCGGCCTCGTCCTGTTTGGAGTCCTTCAGTGTGGAGAAGGGCGACTTGAAGCGGAAGCGGAAATCAGGCGACGACTCGAGGTTCTCTGTGTTGCTTGTAGTGGTAGGCACGGGAGTTTTTGAAGGGGTAGCCTGACCGGCCGCCAGACCAGATGCCTTTGGTGGTGCAGTGTGTGCGCCCAACGATTGGAATCCTAGCCAGCGCGCCTCATCCAGGACCTTGGCGGTGCTCGCGTGATGATGCGCCGGGTGCATCTCTTGACCCGCAGGCTTGATTGGAGTGCGGTCCTTGGGAGTGCGGCTCGCGGCAGCTGCCATGAGGGTTGTGGTTGACTTATTCTTGTGCGGCGTGGGCGTGGGCGTAGCCGTAGCCGTCGTTCGCGCTGCTTTGGACGTAGACTGGACGGCCTCGGAGGGCTTTGATTGCGACGGGGTCTTCATGATGGGTTCTGGGAGCTCTGGAAGATCCGGGAGTCCTAGGTCTGGGGAGGATGCAGTGTGCCAGCTCTCGTCTGACTTTGTTGAGACCTCAGGCGTGGTCTCACGCTGCAGCAGAGGGGTGGATTAGCAGATGTAAACAAACAACAGGTGAAGAAAAAGCAATTCGGATGCACACACACATACCTTCAGGAGACGAGCAGAGCGACGCGCCATATCGCACCGAATGTTCAAGCAATCGCTGACACGACAAGAACGATAGAGTTGAGGATGGGGATTGAAGATGGTCTGTGGGGAGAGACGGGAAGTGGGAGTTATCGGCTAGGGCGTCCGGGATAAACAAAGTGCACGGGCCCTGTTATCCAAAATAGACCCAGACGTCATGATCAACAGCCAGGACGTGCGGAGAAAACATAATAGCAGAGCATCTCACTGTAGTTGGGCCCTGTCAGAGAAGCAATCGATTTTCGAGTATGAGGTCCATATGACGGGCGACTGCTTGCAGCTGCAAATGTGGTGCTCCCATATGGCGAGTGTCAAGCATGCCGTGCATGAGGCATATTTTGGACTCTGCTCCAGAACTTTCTTAGAAATTGTTATATCTTTGTTGAGGTCGCTGTGCGCTGCGTCAACTCTTCATGTGCGATCCAATCACCAGTCCTTCTCCGTCACCCTCCCAAGCAATGCACCAGGCGGCTTCGTTAGCCCTGCCTCGACGCTCCTTTCAGCTTTCTCCCTTAGATGCTCCTTCTTCGCTTCCTCAGCCTCCCTATCCTTCTTCCCCTGCTCCTCGCTCTTCCACACAAAGTTGCCTGCGCCACCTCTTCCGCTCCTCGCAACAGGCAATTCTTGGCCCTCAGGATGCCATGGTGTGCTAATTTGCGGCTTCGAAGATGTAGGTATAGCAGTTGAGTCGCCGGGTTGCGTGAAAGTACCATCTTTCTGCAACTCAGTCGGCTGGTACCAGTTACCCGCGCCGCCCCTGCCCATGTGCGCATACTCTTGTGATGCGTTGAAAGGTTCCGCTGCTGTCGAAGAGCGGGATGCTAGTACAACGGTTGAAGCGGAGCGATTCGCCTCGACATCCTGGTTGGATTATCAGCTTAGTTGCTTCAAGGTTGCATCGGCACATACCTCAGCAGCCTTTTTGCTCTCTTCTTTGGCCGCGTAGTAATTGCCCGCGCCTCCTCGACCGTATGCCATGATGATTTGCTGTTGAAGAACGACTCTCACTGGGGCTCACGATGGTTTGTTGTTTTACTGCGGAAGGAAAGGAACTGTTGCTTAACGTCACGAGTGATGATCGATGTGCAGAGAAGAAGGTAGAGGGTTCAAGGGTTCATATGTTGAAATGCACAGTACGCGGCTCCAGGTGGGTCGCCTGCATCCACATGAGCAAGCACCCGACGTTCTGGACAGATAGAAACGTGGGGAAAGGCTTGTCCTAACGACAATTAACGACCACTGGCGTTTCGGTGTGGGGGATCAAAGCCAACTAAATTGGTCACACGCTTGGCAACTGATAACGAAGCTCGCCCGCCAAGCAGGTGCGGCGCGGGGATTTCCGAACACCACAAAACATTGGCGGAGACGAAGTCAGCAATTGGAGAGTTGAACAAGCATGAAAATTGCACATCGTGACTAACAAATGTGAAGCTAAGTAACCCGGCCGTGAAGGCTCAAACCCTAGTAGTGACCGTAAAACGAACAGAAAAATAGACACGAATATGTCAACAAACTAACCCTTGGCTATCATCCCTACCTATGGTGATTCCTGGCAAACGCCTTGACGCCGGCTTCCAAGCCTAAACTCCGCAAAATATCATCGACCTCTGCAGACTACGTCGACCCTACTCTCGTCCTTCTTGGACAGCACGAAGGACGGGATACAGGTTGTGGGCATCGTCATCGCTCATACGGCGCTCGTGCTCATGCTTGACGTCTTCCTCGTCATCAGAGAAGTCGTGCGAGTCCAGCCTGTCCTTGAGGTAGGCACGGAGTCGTTCTATTACACGAATATTCTCGACCCATGATTGTTGAGATGAGTCACCTTGCTCGGTAGGGGTAGATGAAGCCACACTTGGCGAGCGTAGGGCTGGGTCGACCTTGGGCGAGTGAATAGCCAGCTGGTTAACATTGTGGTGAAGACTGTCATGCTCGGAATCATGACGCTCCTTGGGAGAGCCGCTATCGCTTGATGTGTCCATGGAGTCGTTCTCAGACCGGTCTGGGGCGGCCTTCTGGAGGAGGTTACCAGAGAATCGTCGTCGGTTGTCGGTGTCGAAGGCCGGTGCAAGTCCTGATGATGGAGCTGCAGCAGACATATCCGACATGGCGCTGACGGATGGAAGAGTGGGGTACATGCTACCAATTGACGACCTCGAAGTAGGCGAAACTCCTTGGTTAGAGTGCGTTGCGCCTGGAGAATGCTGAGAGCCATATGATAGAACGCTCGAGGCGGGAGTCAAAGCCGGGGTCTCAGCGTTGGTGGATCCAATGGCAGTAGCGTGAGACGATTGAGAGTGGCTTGAAGAGAGTCCAGGCGGTGAGTTGCTCGACCGGTAGCCGGCGCCGGTGTGAACATAGTGACCAGGGTGAGCAACACCAGCCGCAGCGGCGTGGTTGGGGTTCTCGTAGACAGTGCTCTGCAGTTGCTCCAAGAACTGGTCAATGTTCAACAGGTCGCTCTTAGTCCTGAGGTTGGGCAATGGCAGGGAGTAAGGGTGGTGCATGGGCGGGTGCTGCGCTTGAGCAACCATTGTGCCTCCATGACCGCCGTACTCACCCATGCCGCCACCCTGGTAGCCGCCGCCGCCACCGCCGAGGACAGGAAGCTGGACACCCTGAAGTCCCATGAGTCGCTGACCGACGTCATAGTAAGTCGTAGGGTCAATTGCGCGACGCTTAGCATCTCCAAAGAACTCGTTGAGGGCGTCGTAGGCTGCGCGTTTCCTAATTTCATAGTCGTTGTTGAGCTGCTGCGACTGGTTCACAGCATAGTAAACGGGCCCATAAGCAGAGTTTTGGGGTGGGCCTCCATAGAAGCCAGCCGGGGCACCACCGGGATGCTGTTGACCGTAGCCTCCATTGGAGCCGAGGGCACTATCGGGATACTGGTATCCACTCGCTGTAGCGGCAAGCGCCTGCAAGTCAGCGACCACTGTGGTAGCTGGTTAGATATTGAAAGGAAATGAAGGAATACGGGTCCAACAATGTGTGAATTGAACAAGTCAAGTGAGGGAGTACTTACGTTTACCATTCTGTCCTGGGTAGCCTTGGGCACCATGGGGACCGCCGCGGTTCGGCTCCGGTGAGCGGAGCAGAACGGAATCGTCGGCGTGAGTCTTGACGTGCTTCTTGAGATCCTGGGGGCGCTTGAAAGCCTTGCCACAGAAGTCGCACTTGTGCGGCTTCAGCGGAACGTGAACACGGATGTGAGAAGTGATGTGGTCACGCTTGACGGTGGTGGTGCGGCAGTTGCCCCACTGGCACGTCAAATTCAGGTTGTTGGTGCTCTTGCGCCCAACGTGACGTTCGCAAACGTGATCCTGAGGGATAATCAGCAAACTGAATCAAGCAGACGTGGTCGTAGCCCTCGAGCGCGCCCGGCGTGGCAGTGGATGTAATAGTAGTAGCGCGTTACTTACGTAGAGCTGCTCAGCAGATGGGAGGCGGTCACCGCAGCTCTGCCATTGACAGACAAGCTGATCGCCTGAGCCAGCGCCTGCGACAGAGGCGGGCGTTGGGGCATTTTGCTGGATGGGCGTGCCTTGAGGCTGCTGTTGCGGTGTTGTCGCCGCCGCAGGGACGGTGTTTTGCACGTCGCTCATTCTTGGCAAGAGGGTTGGTGGGTGTTCCGATTGTGGAGGGAGAAAGTTGAAGCGCAAGAAGGTCGGAGTAAATCAGCGCAGGCAAAACCTACACTTGACCAGCCTGCGGGGTGGAAAAGCGCGTCCTTGGGGTGTGAATAAGAGGAGAGGAGAGCGCCGAGACAAACTGGATTTCGCGGGGGGGCGCTGCGCGTCTGATGTAGGGACTGGGCAGTGCTCGGAGCGGAGCTGCTCTTACCTTTGCTCCTGCCAATTTTCTTGGAGCCAAGTTTTGAAGTGTGGCGCTAGTGAGCGCTAGTGCCTTGGCCCAATCAGCCGGTTGCAGCCAAAAACCCCTCAGCAACGAATCGGCTGTCGCTGCTCTTTGGGATGGGCGACAGCTACGCCGAGACCAGCACGCTTCTTCTCCTCTCAGCCGGCCCTATCGTTGAGGGGGTTGCGCGCTTTTTGAGCGCTGGGGGGGGGAGGGACAGCTTGCCTTTGTCGCCTTGCGTAGTCAGTCGCAACAACACAGGATGGCTGACGGGCTCCGTGTCGACAAGTCGTGCGGTAGTACCTATGCGTTGCCTAGAAAAAGCGGAGTGCTTGGAAAGACGGCGGAGTTTCTTGTCCACGCCCAAGTTTTCTGAGCCGACGGTGCATGCAGTGGCGACTCTTGCCGCGGCGCTTCCCCGCCATCTTCTGCACACAAGCAACCCTATCGCTCTAGTATACTCATCTCACAGGCCGATGCTCGACGCTCGACGATCGTCCGTGGCAGTCCGGCGCATCATGTCACGTATACCTCCAACACTTCGAAACGACGCGGTCTCCGGGCACCACTCTCGAGAACAGCAGGCTGGTAGCTAGCACCAACGGACACTTGTCCGGATGACGCAAACCTACCACTGCATCTTCTTGTGCCTGAACCGTTATGTTATCACTTCCAAACTTACCCTGCATCTGTTACCTCAGCTGACGTTGATCGACAAAGTTCTAGTCGAGATATACCGTGCGACTCTACGCTCGTTGGAACATTCGTCTCAAGCCGCATGTCTGGTGAGACGGGCGATGAAGCAGACATGAATGGTTTGTTCCAGGGGGTCGATATTGCTAACATGCGAGCGGGATTCCGCTCCTCACTTGGCGATGGTTCCAGCCAAGAGTGCCTAGAAAATTTGAGGGTATTGGCATTATGGCTGTGCCAGCTTTTACCAGCTTTTGCCAGCCCCGTCTCATGGGAGGGCATTGTAAAGCCGCGACAGCTCATTTGACCACCCACCAGGTTCCTATGTCTACATCACCAACTTTTCTATGTTTAGACCCGGGGCGAAGTGATGTTGATTATCCTCTATTGGGGGTGTTGAGAATGCACCGAGGGGTAGTCCTGATCCGATGCACACATCGTTCGATACTCGCTGTACGCATGACAAAGACAAACAGAATCACAAGAGCCATGTACCCATAAAGCCGCATGTGAGCCATTGTCATGTTCTCTACTACGACCAGTTGAAAGACATGCCGCTGGACCGAACGAGTGCCACACCTCCATTGTTGAGAAAAACCAGCCACTCTCATCTGCCGCATCGCACAGCCACGTGGACTCGACCACGCGTACCACAGCATCATGACGAGCGCCATGAACGCATAAAGGCCTGTTGACCTTGGAAGCATGTCTTGGTCCTGATTGCGGAATTTCTTGGGAACCAAGAGCGGGACTTCCGGCTGCAGACGCTTGCCAAGCTGCACCAACGCCCACAATGCGAAAATGACCCCCTATTGCCATGTGGAGTAATGAGTGGGACTTGAAGACAGTGATACATTTGTTGAGCGCGAGGTATATTGGAATGTGCTGATGCCTGATTATGGAATGTATAGTTTCTCTCTGATGCTGTTCTCTGTTGCTATATGATGACATACGCGGGTAGCTTTTGAACATTGCCGCCGTTGTATCCATGACATATGCATTCGATCGGGAAACATGAATGTACAAGCAAGACAGTGTTATGTTGGGATGTGAATGCACAAGTGTCATCGTTGTAGCATGCACAAGGCGGTTATGTAGTCTGCCCTTTTAAGAAGAAAAAGCCATCTACAAGACAAGACGCACATGGGACGAGGTAATCCTACACGACGCAGCCTCTTCTCCAGCGCTAACATCCCATCGAACCCCTCGTTCCATGTCGTTATATCCCTACCTGTAACACTTACCTTCATAACTCTCTCTTTCCACACATTACAGAATTCCCTTTCCTTTTCAAACACGGCAATGCCATTGTGTGCAAAGTCTCGAGAATCTGAATCGTAAACCCAAGTAGAACATCACAATCACATATCCACCATGATGGATCATTGATTCGTTGCTTCCAACATCAAAATAATAACCTAGTTATACTTTTTTACATAACAGCTCACAAACCAACCTACTAAGATCTCTAGTGACGTGCGTGCCTGCTTTTATCTAGCTCTCGCATTGTTCATATCTGCAGGTCGCCCATTTGATAATACATTCTTAGGACGAAGCATTGCAATCGAGTTAATATAAGAGCTTCTAAACCCTAGTTAGTTGAGTGTTTTCTACTATACTATTGTGCTAGTCAAGGTGAGGTAGATTGCTCTGCTATTCACCCGGTATCAGAAAACAACACCCATCACTCTGATTTGCAGAGGGCATTCGCAGAGAGCGTTGAGACGGAAATGTGCCGTGTATAGATGACACCCTGACCCTGCAAAGGAATGGCCACGCCGAAAGAGGAGGTAGATGTATGCAACGAGTATGGTAGGAAAAGAACGCAGACGATCAAACTCTGGGAGAACCAACAATCTGTTCGTCATAGAGCGTTCATCCACCCCGTACATTCTCCATCGCGAGCTCAACATACTACTACCACGATTTGAAGTCACGGAAAGATTTGTCTCATTGACGCGTTCAATATCTGCACATCTACACTCCCCTATCTCAACAACTTTCCCACCCCCTCAAACACCCCCGCCTTCTCCAATTCCTGTTCCGAGACCCTAGGCATCGGACTCACAGCATCGGCACGCTTCATTGCACTTTCAATACTAGCCCAAAACTTGTCCAGATCAACACCTCTCGGTATCCTACAGCCGCCCTCTCCAGCAGGCAGCTTAGTCACCTTTGTCCTACCCAGCTCGCCCACCTTAGACTGGTCGGACGAGTGAACGCCCTCAGTGACAATGTCAACCCGGAAGCGTTCGCCATTCTTATCGTCGAAGATGTCTGGGTTGTAGGCCGCAGCGACGGCAAGCGGATCGTGTAGAGGCGGGCCTTCTGTGATGGAGAAGACGTCGGCGTATGTTCCAGCGAAGAAGGACATGATCTGTGTGAAGAGTGCTCGCAGGGGTGTAGGTGTGTGATCATCTTTCGTGACTGCAGTGTCCCAGATGTCGTCGCCGTAGAGTTGGGTCTGGCGTACTCTCTTTGTCCCGAGGACCTGGTGGGTGAGATCGAGTGGGATCAGCGTTGTTTTCGGTCGGAGCACGGGGTGCGAGAAGACAAAGTACGAGGCTTCGGGGTCACAATAGATATTGAACTCGGCATAAGGTGTCCAATTTCCGAACCTCTCGCCCTCGCCTTTTACAGTTCCCAATGGCGCATCCGTGAAACCTCCACCAACGGCACCTCCCATGATGCTGAGTCCCTTTATATGACCTGACAGATCAGGGTACTTTTGGAACAGCAGGCCAATGTTGGTCAAGGTGCCCGTGGAGACGAGCCAGGCGGTGTTCGGCGGCGTAGCGATGAGCGCCCGGTGCATGGCTTCCAGATGGTCGACATCGGTGGCTGCTGGTTGGACTGGCTGTGGGAGCAAGGTGACTCCATCCAGACCGGACTCGCCTGCACATATCAGTAAAAGTCTGCTGCATCTTCAATCAACGCAGGTACCATGAATATCGGCAGCGTGGACAGCATCGCGCGCAATTGGCTTCGCAGCGCCAGAGTACACCTTCACATCGCGCCTGCCAACCGCCTCAAGTATCGCCCTTGTATTGTACGTCGTCTGATCGAGCGCGGCATTGCCATGAACGGTGCTCACACCAAGCAACTCGACCCGTGGATCGTGTGCGCATAGAAGGAGAGCATATGCATCCTAGGCACGATGATGAGCAATGAGTGGGGGGCACAAAGCTACCAGACGCTCACATCGTGTCCGGTGTCCTTACGGGGTCAGTTACGCGATTTCAAGGAGATGCAAGCAGGTACACACGCAGTCGAGCCAAATTGGAGTCTTGGAAGCAGTAGCAGACATGGTCATGTTATTTTAATTCACTAATCGTGACTTTGTTTGGGGGACAGCTTGTACCGCACAGGATGGGGTGCGACATGCAGGGCGACGTTTGGTGGGGTTCCAGGTTGCTGGTCCGCCACCGGCGGCAAAGCTGCGCGGGCGCTTCAATAGAAGCGTGTTTATTCAAGCTCGGCTCTTAGTTTACGAGACGCAAGATCGGAACTCGAAAACGATCGGAAGAGAGAGCTCTTCATCAAAGGTCCTTCTGGCGTCATTGAGCAGGTTTCGATTGGTTCATCGCGTTCGGCCCTGTCAGCCCTGCGTCAAGTCCGCAGGTTTGCCTGTCAGCGACACCGACTTGTGACAAGTACACGTACACAACATCAGAAGCGCACGTTACTACAATCTCTCTCTCTCTCTCTCTGTGTGTGTATGTGCGTACCACTTCAATCTGATCGTTAGCAAGCTGGCTACGAGGGTCAGCATCCGGTTCTTCCGTCACGGTTCCCTCACGGAGCCATATACAGCAAGAGGTTATCATTGAAAGCGTCACGAATCGCCTTCAAAATGGATCTCATCCGACGCCACGAAGGTCACCATGAGGTGAAGACAGACAAGTATTGGGCCCTCGGATACTACTTTGAAACTCTGAACGACGAGCAAAAGCACCAACGACGAAACTATCTGGACTGGTATGGATTCGTCGCGCAATGGTCAGTTTTGGTCATCTTTGCCCTTTTCCAGGTCGGGTTCGCCGTTTCCTGGCTGATGAAGAGCGGCTTGAAACATGATCAGCCAAAATCGCCATCGTTCAACAAACGGCCATCTGACAGCTTGGGGTGGTTGAGAGGACTGCAGAGTGGATGCAATAAGACGATATGGTGGATGCGAAAAGACGTGATCAAAGGTCGGAACTGGGGAACAAGAGGAGAATGGATTGGCGCGACTGCTTGGACAGTGTGGTTGTTATACCTTTGCGTTGCCCATACTGGAAACGACTATCTTCACCTCACCAAGCGGTTTGGACAAGTTGGTGCATCGCAGTTACCAATCCACTACCTACTGGCTATGCGAGCACCTTACAGCCCAGTTCAGTGGTTGACGCGACTCTCTCATGAACAAATCAAGGCTTCACACCAGATCCTGGGACGCATCACATTCATCCTCTTCCTTTTGCACACGGCGTTCTACCTCAACTTCTTCATCTTATCTGGCTTCCTCGCAAAACGCATCAAGGATTGGGACGTCATTTGGGGCCTCATCACTATCATCCTCTTTTCCACCATCAGCACCACCGCCCTTGGATTCGTGCGAAGGAGGAACTACCGCGTGTTCTACATCTCACACATTGCTATTGCGAACATTATCGTTGTGCCTCTCTTCCTCCATGTATCGCATATCCGCATCTACGTGTACGAGGTCATGGCGGTCGAAGCCCTGCATCTCGTCTTCCGCGCTTTGCGTCTCAAGATGTATCAAGGCACACTCAAAATTCTCCCTGGAACGAATCTGGTTCAGATTCGCATTCCGCTACCAGCAAATAGCGCTGCTCTCACTTGGAAGGCAGGACAGCACGTATACCTCAGCAGACCACGGAGCAAGGGCAGGGCTCCTACATGGTACGACCAGTGGCTCATGATCAACAAGACCAACCCTTTCACAGTCGCATCACTTCCTTCAAAAGACAAAGAACTGCTACTGGTCGCGAGAACACTCAATGGCAATACAAAGTATCTTGCAGAGCTCGCACGATCATTGTCTCAGGGCGGAAGCAATGTGCCAATGCTGCCCACAGCAGGCGGTGACATACCCATCCTCCCACTCGCTCTCGAAGGTCCATACGGCGCATCGACCCGCTTACCAGACCTATCAGACTACGACAAAGTGCTTTTGGTGGCTGGTGGCGTTGGCGCGACGTTCATCATGCCCATCCATCGGAACATGATTGAGATTCATGATGCGATGCCTACAGGCACGCAGGTGCGGTGCATCTGGGCAGTTCAGAAGCTCGTCGAGACACAATGGGCATTTCCCGCAACCTCGTCGTCTGACGAGCCGGATGACGATGCAGGGGCTCATGCGAACGGAAACGGCCTGTTGCACGGGCCAAGCAACGTGGAAGTATACGTGACACGGCCATCGGGGTCGAACCTGCAGATCGATGCAAGTGCCTCTGGCGCATTTGCAATCGATTCCGATGACGAAGACGGAGAGGCGATGGAGATGCAGGAAAACGAACAATTGTTGAGCATGGAGGAGCAAATGGAGAAGCCGCGCAAAGGTATGGCGGTCAAGAGTGGCAGGCCGGATCTTAGCGGCATTGTCGATGAGGTGTTCAGCAAGGGTGCGAAAACGGCGGTGATTAGCTGCGGTCCGAAGAGGATGACGGACGATCTAAGGAGTAGCGTGGAAGTTTGGATGAAAAAGGGCCACGATGTGTTTTGGTACGACGAAACGTTCGGCTGGTAGGTAGTGCTGATCAAGTTGAGTTGACAGCTTGCGCGTTTCTAGACTTTTGGAGCATCGAGCATTGAGCATCGAGCATCATCATTACTTTACCCCCGTCAACCCGGCCGTTGGGTGTTCGCAGTGGGTCGCGTCGGCTATGCATGTTCCCGGCGCGATGGGCTTGTTTTTCTTCCCACCTGTGTGCCTCAATCCCATATATTGAAATGGCTGGCTGTCACCCAATCTATGCAAGTGGGCAAAGTGACAGCCTCTAGACCCAGACCCATCTCCACGACGCGGCACCGTGGGCCGTTGCCGGGGACCATCTTGTCAGGAACGGGAAAGGCGCAGGGAGACGGAAGCTTGTCCAGGCAGTTATGCATTGGGCAGTCTGTGTGCACAACACGCAGAATAATCAAACCCTTTTCATGGGTGAGGGCCGCGAGTTTAGCCGGGGGGTGGTGTTCTACTCTTGCTTGTGTGTCTCGTGGGTGGCAAGCAGCCAGACAGGCAAAGAAGGCGGGCATGCATGGGATGGCTGGCGTCAAGCAGAAAACGGAGACTGCGAGTTTATTCTTTCGCTTCTTGATGTAGCTATGCACCTCAGCCCCCAGGAGATGCACCCTGGATGGGCCCATGCCTGTTTGGTAAGGCGGTAGATTAGACGAGGCCCGAGCAGCACCCTCGCCGTCAATCAGAACAACCTTGGAACGCTCCCCAAATCCTCCTCCCTAAGGGCTCCTTCACATCGTCCCGTTGCGACTTCCTCCCGATTCATTGCCGCTGCTGGACGCTGGAGCACGCGACGGCGTCTTCAATCGCTACCTTTCTTCTCCCTGGCTCTTTGTTACATGTCCGTATTCCCTTTCACCTAATCAATCATCCGCGACCAGACGACCGCTCGCGTGCAGGGAAGCTGCTTGCAACGCGCATGCAGAGCCACCCCTCATAACCCCCGACGAGCGTCCCCACACGTGCTACTACGTCTTTGCTCCTTCTCGCCCATGACATTTTGTTTATAGCCACAAGTGCTCCATAATAAGGAGGCTCCTCCCGTGCGGCTGCTCCTGTCCCCAACGGCCGTGGTTTGTTCGTGGCTTTGGCTTTGTCTCCCGTCTTTGTGCCAGAGAGCATCGACACCGCTGCTGCCGCCGCAACCTAAACTCGACTGTCTCACGCTTCCGCATCCGATCCGCTTCTGCATCCGCTTTCCCAGCCACCTGACCGTCGCGGGCACGTCATTGGTGTGACCGCCCCAGTCTTCTATGGCTACTTTCGCCTCATCTCGTCAGCCAACAACGCCCATCCAGCAGTTGACACCCCCCAGTAGCTCACACGGCGGACGGGGCTCGTGGGACTTTGCTGTCCCCGTCAACAATTTGGTGCGTACCCACACTTCACTCGCATGTTTTGGCACTAGATGCACTACTGCCGCTCTCGACCATGGCGCTTCAGACCGCCAAGTCTGCCTACTTCTTCCAACATTTCTGCTTGCTGACTGCTGGCACAGAGAGAGTCCTTTGACCAAGAACCTTACATGTCTGAGTACGGTGCCTCCACCCACGGTGCTCGTCAGCCCCTCACCTCTCAAGCCAACGGCTTCGCAAAACCCGTACGCTCACCCACGTGGGATTCACAAGACCTCGGTCGAGCACAGCTAGCTCCCGAGCGCGAGAACGAATTGCACAAGAAGAAGAGCGGGGACATGATTGCAAGTAACACCGACCAGGATAGTGTGTTGGAGTACTACAAGAGCCACACCAACAACAAAAAGGGACCCGCTAGTATCAAAGGGAAGCCCAAGAAGAAGCCCGGAAAGGCTGGTGCAACAGAGCCCGAGTATGACGCAAACCACTGGATACACCGAGACAAGCTGAAGGAGATTGAGACTCGAGAACTAGAGGAGGCAGGCTTCAGAGTCGGACGGTCCAGCAGATCCAACAGCCGCTCACAGAGCGCAACTCGTCGAGCACGAGACCGTACCAACTCCGAGTCAACTGAGCGCACCCAGAATGGTGACGAGCGAGTCGAGCCCCGGAAGCGCGTATCTACTATACCAGCTGCAGACGAGGAAGCTTTGGAAGAATACCACGCCAGAAGCCCGGGATCTCATGACGAAACCGTAGAATTCCAGCCGCAGTTCCCGAAGGGTAACCACACTGTGAGACCTAGTACCTCTCGCATTCCTCTGCCCAAAACCAGTGGCATACCAGTACCTACTTCGTTGGCAGAGCGCGATGCGCCGCTACCGAGATCCAGAGCAGGAAGCGCGAACTGGAACGGGGATGCCATTGCCACCATGGGTGCACGCGTACGCAGTGGCAGTGTAGGCAGCCAGGCCTTGCTTGATGATTACGACGATGGACGGCAGAAGACCCCACCATATGGCAGCCATAGGCGCAACACTTCAACCGGAAGCTGGAGCCCGCCCAAATCACCACAGAAGTCTCCCGTGAAAGCCAAAACGCCGGGCAAAGCGAACCCGTCTTCTGGAGCCCGTAAAACCAGTACCCAGAAGACGCAGCCCAAGTCTCGAACAACCTCCGGTGCCTCGCCTCCTAATCAGCGTCCCCGTACAAGCGGTGGAATGGCAACACGACCCACCACTGGCCATCGACCAGAAGGAGAAGCTCCATGGATAGCATCCATGTACAAGCCGGACCCACGTCTCCCGCCTGATCAACAAATCATCCCTACCCATGCCAAGCGTCTGCAGCAAGAACAATGGGAAAGCGAGGGCCGGGTTGGCTCCATGTACGACAAAGACTTCCGACTGTTGAACGATGACGAAATGGCGGGCAAACGGCTTTCACAGCTTGCCAACCTCGACCCCATTGCCATTGAGAAGGCGCGCCAAGATGAGACATGGCCCTTCCCAAGCCCAACAAAGGCCGAGTCGTCACCACTTGAGAAGGTGGAGACAAACACCGCTAAATCCCCAACAAACGAACAGAGTGCTTATAAGCTCACACCGACAATACCCCAAGGAGCCGACCGCGCCCCTTCGCCCAAGCTGGCTCCTCCTATTGCTCCCCCAGAAACCAAGCCTGAGGTCACCCGCGTGCCAGAGCCCGCGGACGAGGCCAAAGAAAAGAAGGGCTGCGGCTGCATTGTCATGTAGCTTTCATTACTTCATATACCCCTTTCATTCTTTTTCATACCAACTGCGTTCAAAGACATATTTCCTTTCGTGTATGGCGTTACTGGCGCACAGCCTGGGCTTGGTGGATACATTCGACTTTACCTTTACATTTCGTGCAGACCTGGGCTGATAGCGTTCAGCGATTCGTTTCTTTGTCATTACCTGCTATTTCTGTGTTGGCATGCGTATTTTCCCCTCAATTTCGGAACTCTCTACATCCATGAGTATATCCACATGGCGGACCGCCAGTATTTCCTTGATTTATCGTATACAGAGATGGACGTCTCATGTCCAGGACTAGCAATGGTCGGAGAGGAGGATGAGAAATGTTTGGTGTGAGACGTGGCTACGGCAGGCCCAAGCAGAAGCGACGAGGCTTTGTCGAGGTAGTAGAATGTGCAGACATATAATGATATCAATCATGCAAAAATTTGGCTTTTTGAAAAGTTCCTGTGAATGTTTTGGAAAGGAGAGCACTAATCGGAGATATTGACATGAGGCGATACAATAGGAAGCCAGCTACAAAGGCCCAAATAGATTGCAATATCATGTATCCAGACTTGCACTCTGGAATGGCTCTGTCCATACCATGTTATCCCGATCAGCAGTCGCATTTTTCGCACATCATCCAGGGATCCGGGCATCGAGGTGGCATCACGTGCGCTCATGACCGCTAGCCCCTCGCTTATCGGGACTTCCCACACCCGGTAGACCAAATTCAGCTCGGCGAATCGCAGAACTTTTCGAACTTCCTCTTTATCATCACCACCAACTCTTCGAGGAACACCCGACAGATCAAAATCGCACATCATGGTACGCCACCCTCCAGCTTGATAGCAAAGCACCATCCGATTCCCGCGGTTAGCTAGGTGGTGGAAAGCAACACGAGCGCGTCGCGCTCTCCTCCGTGGCGCTGACCCCGCCACCCGCCTATATTTTTGTGTTGTATATCGAACATAGGTCGCTAACGTGAAGCCCAACAGTCGGACGGAGAAGACGATACCAAGTCCCAAGTCAGCGCGGCCGCCGAGGTCGAGGTCTCTGCCGATGCATCAGGTGGCAAGGGCCAGATGAGCGTGCTGGAGGCGCTCAAGGGCGTCCTCAAGCTCGCTCTCATCCACGACGGGCTTGCCCGCGGTCTGCGCGAGGCATCCAAGGCGCTCGACCGTCGTGAGGCGCACATGTGCGTTCTCAACGAGGCGTGCGAAGAGGAGGCGTACAAGAAGCTCGTCGTTGCTCTGTGCTCCGAGCACAAGATTCCTCTTATTAAGGTGCCCGATGGCAAGCAGCTCGGCGAGTGGGCTGGTCTCTGTACGTTCCCATTGTGTGGACATGTTGATTGTGACGAGTGGGCTTGCTAACTGAATGATAACAGGCCAGATCGACCGTGAGGGTAACCCCCGCAAGGTCGTCAACTGCTCTTGCGTCGTCGTCAAGGACTGGGGTGAGGAGTCCCAGGAGCGCAGCATCCTCCTCAACTACTTCCAGACCGAGCAGTAAACGTGCCTCTTACCTTTGTGAGCACGATGCCCATCCACACCAATCGACACTTTTTTTTCCCTTGCTACCATCAATACTTCGGTTCGGCCCTGGCCTCGGGGCATGGCAAATGGAGTTTGAAGGGGTTTATAGGCGGAGATGTGAATGTGATGGGTTGCAAATGGATTTAGACTGGCACTTTATTCAAGTGTCATGATACCAATTGAGAAAGGACTGAACGCATCTTGTTTCCATGTGTGCAATTGCTTGACTTTTTCCACGCTGTGATATTGTCCCCACCCCCACTTGCCAAGCTCTTCCTTGATCTATGACACTACTCTATGTGATGTCACTTTGTGAAGCAAAGCAAGATGAAGAGAGGAAAAAGAATCGTTGCAGGCTCTTCTGTCTGATAAATCGTCTTTCTATATTTCCACCCCACTGATAATTGTTGTGTTGTTCTTGACTGTTTTTCCCTTCTGATATACCAAAATATACATACGCTTCTCTCTCTCTCTCTTGAAACTTTCCCCAGCCTTTGGGGACTGACTACATGCTACGCTATGCAAAAAGGAAAAAACCAAAGGGAGATGTTACATCTACATGTCTCCAGCACATTCACCAGCACAACCACCACCATTTCTTCATCTCCATCTTCATCTTCTTCATCTCACCCATCATACATCCCTAACACGCTGTCTAGTCGGAATCTCCGTCTCCACCATTTCCAGGCCGCTCAGACTAGGATAGCGTTTACTAAACGTATCGACGTCAAAGTCCTCGGCAGCGGCTCCTTCGTTTAAGCCACTACCGCCACTGGGAACTGGTAGTGGTTTCTCTCTCACGGCCGGACTGGACTTGATAGGCGATGTCTGTGCGCCACCGCCACCAGCGGAGGAAGAAGTTACCGAGCCACCCGTCTGCAGGGCCTTTGGTTTCGGGGCGCGCGGAGGCGGGCCCGATGGATTGCGGATGTTGATTGTAGGCGGGGCCGAGGCGGAAGGAGTGGGTGGAGGCATGCTTGGTCGCACAGAGGATGGTTTGGGGTAGTTGAGATCCTGGCTGGATTGCTGCTGCTGCTGTTGTGGTGGCTGTGATTGTGGTGCAGCTACGCTCATGGGTTTGCGGGCGACAGTGGGGGGTTGGCGTGCGGCAGCAGTAGTAGTAGCCACCCCGCTGCTTTGCTCTTGAGGGCGCATGGGCAACGGTTTCCCCGTGTCAGTGTATTTTCCGTAGCCTTCTGCGGTGCGGTTGGAGGAAGCGGGCTTGCTGCTTTCGTCGAGGAGGTTCTTGACGCGGCTTTGGATTGTCGAAGCTTTGGAGGGACCGGCCTTGGTCTTTGTGCCTTGGGTTTGGGATGCAACGCGTTGCTTGTACTCTGCGGCTGCGGCTTCTACCCGTCGCTCTTCTTCGGCTAGCTGGCGCTTTTCTAGCTCCCGGCGTACTTCGGGTGATAGGTCTTGTGTTTCCTCGATTGCGCTACGGCCATCGTCGCTTAGGCCACCTGTAGCTTCTGAGCCAGCGATAGTTGGTAGCACGACTTTGGAGTCGGCATCCTGGTCAGTGGATATCATTGACGGCTGGTCCCGCTCGTGCTCAGGCGTCTTTCCTGTGGTCTCAAAGCGGCGGAAGGCGTCGCCAAATCTGCCCTTGACTATGTTGGTCAAACTACCACGCTTACTGTGCTTGGAGTGCGAGCTGCTTCGGCGATGCTTGTGACCATGTTCTTCCTGTTCAATGCTGCGAAGGAAGTCTACGCTCGATCGGACGTTCTTCTCTTCTGGTTCTGAATCGTCGACTGCAGTGTTGGTCGTGCGCCGTAACAACGAAGGGGCATCAAAGCTGCGACCAGGTGTCATCTCTCGGTCACGAAGATAGTCCAAGTTCGATTCCATGTGCATGCTAGCTGGGCGGGAATTGGAGTTTGCAGATCGCGATCGATCTATGGCAGAGCCAATATCCATAGCGGATGGACGTTGGCTATCCAGAGAAGGCCTTGCTGATGCAGGAGATTTGGGGATACTGAGCTGGGATTTTGACCTGGATTCAAACAATGGTCGCGGAGGCAAGGCAGCGTCAGGCTTCAATGCCGGACTAGATAGAGGGCTTCCCGGTGGTTTCTCAAATGCACGTGGCTGGCTCATGGCTCGATTGTGATGGGAGCTTAGTGGAACCTTCCAGACTGGGCGGTTGTTCACATCCGGATACTTTTGCTGTGCCGAAACAGGAGATGCTCGGGGTGAAGTCTGCACCCCAGTAGAGACCATGCCGACTCTTTGTGGAATGGGTTGCTGTATGCCCTGACTAGACGAGCGCGAGCTATCATCCGCTTCACGGGGCGTGGACTTTCTTAGTGAAGTCGTTCTTGAAATGCCAGCTGAAGATACAGTGGAAGAAGGCTTCACTCCAGGTGCCGAGTCGACGCTGGAGAGCGGAGGTGATGCAAAAGCTTCATCTGCAAGTGCATCTGTGACACGCTTGGTGAGTGCCGGATCAGAAGACGTGGGGCCTTCACCAAATTCGAACTTCTGGCCTCGGTCGTGCAATAGAGAGAACTCGTCTAGAGACGGAAAGCGAGATGCGAGCTCATCGGCAGCAGCACGCCGGACCTGAACATCTTGAGAGTCAAGTGCCGCAAAGGGGTCAGAAGTTGTCCCTCTCATTGGAGATGGACTTGGCCTTGCTGCAGCCGTGGGAGGCGGCTGAGTTGGTCCAGTAGGTCGCCCTCTTCTCATGGGCGTGATATCGGGTAATTGCTCGACATGGACAGTGGGGGCTACTCTTTGCAGACCCACAACAGGTGGCGGTGAAGAAACTTGGGGTTCAGAGGGGGGCAGCTGCTGGTTCCGTCGACTCTCTGATTGTGTCCTGCCAGAGTAGATCTGACATGTCTTAGCGAGTGACGGCCGAGCCAATATCGCATACATACGTCTTTGATAGGGATTGCTCGATGGCGCATCGAGCAGACTTCGGCGACTACTTGGTAAATGTTGGGCCGATGCTGGGGGTTCTCGCGCAACATGGAGCCTGTTCCACATTAGCTATGCTAGTATCCTGTCGTGATGACACCAACCTATGAGCTTTTTGATTCTGTCGGAAAATTGGGGGTAGGCTGGGTATTTGAAAGTGGCGTTCAAGATGGCCATCTGCCCCACCTCTTCAAAGGGCGTAGTGTAGTAACACAGCTTGTACAACAAGACGCCCAACGCCCAGATATCGCTCTTCTCGTCTATGGGTTGTTTGCGGTATACGTCAATCATCTCGGGACTGCGGTACTGCAGCGTAGTATGCCGCTGCACGTCGTCTTCGATCAGCCTGCCCTCAGCGGCAGTGGTAGCAGCAGGTCTGGGCGGTGCGGTGGAGCCAAAGTCGCAGAGCTTGTATATCTTATTCCCCGCGACGGTGGTTATCAGGACGTTTTCGACTTTGAGATCGCGATGGAGGAGCGGGGGTTTGAGGTAGTGCATGGTCGCAACGCCCTCGACGACGTCGGAGAAGATGTGAAGAATCTCGGGCTCGGTCAATCTATGCTGCAGCCGCGTGTTCATGAAATCGATGAGGCCGCCTCCCGAGCAAAACTCCATGAGCAAAAAGACCTCGTATCCCCCAGTCTTGAGTTGCGAAGCGTGCGAGTCCATGTAGGTGACAATCTTGCTGTGGCCTTTGAGCTTCTTCATCGTCTCCACCTCGGTCCGCATGTTGGCGAGTGCATCTTTGTCGGCACAAGCTACTCTCTTCAGCACCGCCGTCTCGGGCGTCCCGTTGTCGGATTTGGGGACGCGGACTAGGTAGACGTGCGCGAAACCGCCCTCGGAGAGGTACTTTTCGATTGTGACACGGTGGTTGCCTACTTGGACTTTGGTGCCGGGGGCGAAGGTGCCGGGCGGGCCATTGGAGACGGCCATGGGCCCTGGGGCGCGGTAGGCGGCCTGTTGGGCCATGGGCATGGCAGCGGAGGGAGCATAGCGAGCCGACGACATTATGGGCGGTGAGGAGGCCTGCAGCGGTGCAGGACAACGAAAAGGCCTATATCTTGCGCATCGAGGAGAAGACGTATAGGGCAGGAAATGCTACGGGGAGCGCGAGGGGTAAAAGAGCTGCGGTGTTGAGTGAAGGTGGCATGGTCGGAGATGGCTGTGATGGTAGGGTAGTGAACGGACCCCTGCTACTTGGACCGCATGGGCAAAGCCACACCTGGTGCAACGTCACAATCTACTTTTGGGCCGCTGCCCTCTGCTCCTGAAGGCTCATGGCCACACATGCTGCCAGTCCCTGACCACAACAGCCGAGTATCTGACTTGTACAATTCCAGAAAAGCAATAGTATTGCCCGAGCTCAAATGTCGCCAAGCTGTAACAATGTATTCGGTAAGGTCTACTTGTTTCTCTCCATGCATCCTCATTGGGTATACTACCGTTGAGGCGGTATACTGTGCAGTCGAATCAACTCCAGCCTTGGCAGATTGACGAGGGTAGGTCCAAACACATTAGTTGCTACCTACGTGTTTGGGTCGAGCTTGGAGAGCCGACTTTTGACACGTCGACAGATGGACGGGAAGCCTCATTATAATGACTTGCATAACGATGTGTAGTGGAAGAGTGTGATGGAATAAACATCCGAGATATCATGTTTGTTTGATACTGGGGCTCATGTTGATTACAACCACGGCAGGAATCGACTATATCTGATGGACTAGGACAGCTCAGGATCCCGACGGCCCTTTCTTTGCCGACGACTGCACCATGTACCATGGTTCACAGTGGGCGAAAGCCATGCCGAGGTTCGTGGGAGTAAATGCAGGTGTACATAAACAAGCACACGGCCTATGTCATTCTGGAGTTGCTTTTGCCATGAGAGGCGGTGGATGAGATGGCATTGTTCCTGGTCCACCACATGCGAACAGACAAAGGTAGTCCCTCATGAGCCTAGTGTACGCCTCCCAAAGGCTGCGAAAAGGTCCTTCAAGCAACTTGTCCAAAATATGTTCGTTTCTCGCATTTCCAGCCTCGCACGCGGGGTAGCAGCGGTGAGCAGGGTGGGCTTTAGTCCCTGTTAGTACCCGTGGACCAGCCGTGGTGTCATAGGGCCATGTTTGGAACACATGACGATGGGCAGGTGAATATCGGGCTTGGTGGTAGCCGTGATGCCGACTGCAAATGTTTTGGAAGACGAGCCGAGTCGAGATTCGTCACAGGGAAGGACCTTGGCGGGATGCGACGATGGGCAGCGACCCACTTCGTCACTGCCCAGGCGGTTGAACCCTTTCCTATTCCCACGCTGTGACTGTGTTGTCGCTGCGTTGTCGCCCGCTTGACTGTATTTAGAGCTGCTTTGGGTCTCGCTTTTCATTCACGAATCCTAGCCTGCCCTGTTCTGTCTGCTATTCGCAAAGTAAGCGGGCTGCCAACTGCTGAGTCGACCCGCCAACCGCCGCGAACGCCCACCATCACACCAATCGAACCGCTTAGGACGTCCTTTGCACTACTACAACCACCGCTGCAACCGCTGCCTCACTGCCTCGCCGCCTCACTTGACCAAGATCCAACGACATATCCTCCCCCATTGCTGCCACATCCACCATCGCCATGGCCGAACACGCAAACATGGCCCGCGTCAGACAGGCGCGAAGACGGGAGAGAGAGGCCAGCACCTCGCGTTCCGACTCATCTGCCTCCACGTCCCCGGAGCGCGGCTTCGACGACGACGAGGACAAGGACTCCATCATGCTGCAGTCCAACGACTCCCTCTCTTCGCTCGCGCCCTCGGTGTCGCCCGACTCCAACGATGACGATGCTCGCCGGCGGGCCATCGAAGAGCAGAACCGCGTTTCGCCCATCTCCCGCTTACCCGCTGAGCTTATGATCGCCGTCTTCGCCAAACTCTCTTCCCCCGCCGACCTCAAAAACTGCATGTTGGTATCCAAGACGTGGGCCGGAAACAGCGTCGGCCTGCTATGGCACCGGCCCTCTACCAACAAGTGGTCAAACGTCAAGAGCGTCATACACACGGTCCAGACGTTCAACAGCTTCTTCGATTACAGCAGCCTCATCAAGCGCCTGAACCTGGCTGCTCTGGGCCCTGAGGTCAGCGATGGCACCTTGAAACCTCTCTCCAGTTGCAAGCGTATCGAGCGCCTGACCTTGACCAACTGCACCAAACTCACCGACCTAAGTCTGGAAGCCATGCTCGAGGGGAACAGATATATACTAGCCCTGGATGTCACCAACGTCGACTCCATCACAGACCGGACCATGCACGCTTTGGCTCAACACGCAGTACGCCTGCAGGGACTCAACATCACAAACTGCAAGAGGATTACCGACGATTCTCTCGAGGCTGTCGCAAAGAGCTGCAGACATCTGAAGCGACTCAAGCTGAATGGCTGCTCGCAGCTCAGTGACAGGAGCATCATCGCCTTTGCTAGAAACTGTCGCTACATCCTTGAGATAGACCTACATGATTGCAAGAACCTCGATGACGCGTCCATCACTACTCTCATCACCGAAGGCCCCAATCTTCGCGAGCTGCGCCTGGCCCACTGCCAGAAGATCACCGACCAAGCTTTCCTGCGACTTCCCGCCGAGGCTACCTACGACTGCCTGCGCATCCTTGATCTTACCGACTGTGGTGAACTGCAAGACTCGGGTGTTCAGAAAATAATCCATGCCGCTCCAAGGCTGCGTAACCTAGTCCTTGCCAAATGCCGCAACCTCACAGACAGAGCCGTCATGGCCATCACACGGCTCGGCAAGAACCTTCACTATATACATCTCGGACACTGCGCCGGCATCACAGACGTCGGTGTTGCGCAACTGGTGAAGCTTTGCAATCGCATCCGCTACATTGATTTGGCATGCTGCAACTCTCTGACTGACGCCTCCGTCATGCAGCTCGCAGCCCTTCCGAAACTTAAGCGTATTGGACTGGTAAAGTGTGCTGCCATTACAGACCGCAGTATACTTGCGCTTGCTAAGCCGAAACAAATTGGCTCAACGGGGCCTATTGCTCCTAGCGTGCTTGAGAGAGTGCATCTCAGCTACTGCACCAACCTTTCCTTGGGCGTAAGTTTGTCATGAACGATTTCCGAATTACATCTGCTAACAACACCAGGGCATCCACGCTCTTTTGAACAACTGTCCCCGCCTTACCCATCTCTCGCTCACCGGGGTCCAAGCCTTCCTACGTGACGACCTTCTCGCTTTTTGCCGAGAAGCACCTGCCGAATTCAACGACCACCAACGCGATGTTTTCTGTGTCTTCAGCGGTGTTGGAGTTCAACGCCTGCGCAACTTTATGAACACCACCAGCGGAAGTGACGTAGACCGCGACAGCGACGGTTTTGGTGTCAACGATGGCACCATGTACCACGAAGACGAGGATGGCGACAACATGGTGGTGGTGACAGCGCAAGCCAACACCATGGCGATTGACGAGGAAGACGAGTTTGGCAATGACAGCGAGATGGCATGATTGAGCCAGCCTGTGCCCGACTTTGGTTGTGCCACTCAACGTGCGTCTAAAATTGTGATGCGTTTCCTCGAACGCTTTCACGCTCATTACGAACGACGTTACTGTATTCATCACTCGCGGTCGTTATTTCAGCATGTATTAGGAGTTCAAGGGTGTTTCTGTCTTGTGGCATCATTAGCGTGGTATGGGATACTGTCTTTTTCGCGGCAAAGGTGGGAACGGAGGACGGAGAACAGCTGGGACGGGATTGGGTCCCTGCGCGGCGTGAACGATTATACCCTCTATATTTACTTTTCCTTGTCCATGTTGATGGAGAGCAGGCGTATACGATATCTGCAGAAGTAGTGTCATGAATAGACAGAACAAGCGGGAAAAAATTCTACTTTCCACTATTTGAAACCATCGAAAACGTCTCATAAAGTCGTAATTTCTAACTAACAAGTCGTCTCGTCGCCGGAGACTCCGCAGCAAAAAGATCCAAATTAGGGTGGAGTTTGCGCCCACGTGGGCACGCTAGCAACCCGCACCTTCCTCAAGCGGGGGGTTATCCAAAATGGACATGGACAAGGACAAGTAAGAAACCCCTTCTTTACACATCTTCCAACAACAAGAGAAAAAATCTCAAGCATCATTACTACTAAACCAGAACATCTCGACCAGCTCTCTCTCTCTCTCTCCGCCACACAAACGTCCTAAAAACACAAGATCACATCTTTTTCCCCATCGCGATACACCTAAGAGGAGTTCAAAGAAAAAACAACAACATGTCGCCTCTAAACCGCATAGCTCGTCTCCTGCTTATCCTCCACTCCCTCGTCAACATGGCCCTTGGCGCATACAGCTTCGTCAACACAGAAGAGTACGCGGCTATGACGGGTATGCAAGGTGTGGCTTCGGAGCAGGCGTTGCAATCGATTGGTACGTTTAAACGTTAAACCTTTTTATTCCAATCTGCCATCTCCCATGTCATTTCCCATTTCCCATCTCGTTTCCATCTTCCGTTTCCCAACGATGACCGATTCCTTTTTTTTTGTCCTATCCAAGCTTAGATACTAATGCAACGATTTGCGACACAGGCCTCGGCGCAATAGCAGTAGGCTGGTACCAGCTCATCTTCAGTATTCAGGGAAATAGGCGCTTGATGGCGGCTACGATTCCGCTTCGTTGCGGGTTTGCGGCTGTGATGTGTGTGTGGGAGAGGCCTCCGCTGGTCGTGTATGAGCTTGTTGTTGTGTGGTTTTGTTTGATTGGGGTCTTTGCGTAGGGAAGAAAAGGGAAGGGGGGGCAAGGGGGTGGATGATGATGATGATGATGATGATGGTGGTGGGTAGGAAGGAGAAGAAGGGTGTGGAGGGAAAAGAGATAGTAGGGAATTCGCTGATTAGGCGGCATTATTTGAAGGTATGAGCGAATGAAGCAGGTTTGAAGGTGGCAGTGATGCATGTTTGATTTCCTCATTCATCAACACTCTCACACTTCGTACGATTACACAAAACCCCCACAGCAAGAAATAAAAAAGACAACAAGAACAAGTCGACGGCAGTACACAATAAACCCCCCTCTCAACTCCACTTTACAGTCCCCCCAGCCTGCCCATCAAGCCCCCACCCCCCATACGTATCCACGAACCCCTCATTTGTCAAATACTCCTTATGCTTGTCGCTCCTCCACGCCAGCGTCGTCCCCAGCTTCCAGCTCGTATCCAGCTTATCCAGCACGAGTTCAACCAGCTGCAAACATTGCGGATGCCTAACCTGCGGCTTGGCCAAAATAGCAGTGAGTTCCTCCTTTGTCGTTGCGCGGTGGAACGAAGATGTGGGATCCGGGTGGTGGTATAGAGGGAGGAGGTGAGCGTAATCGTGGGGCACGATATCATTGTACGCTGGCGTTTGTTAGCCGCGGAAAAAGAGCTTTAGATGCAGAGAGACAGAGTGAAAGGTATGAGAAGGTGGAGGAGGAAAAAAATAACACAACGTAACGTACGTTGTCGTGCACCCCAAATTAACCTCTCAATCGTATACCCTTTATTATTAATCACAAACAGCACAGCATTACTCTGCGCCTTGATCATGGTGCCAATCTCCTGGATGGTAAGCGCCATGGACCCATCTCCCGTGAGCAGAATCGTGCGCCCCTGGTCCCGCTTCTTCGCGGCCTCGAGTTCGCGGCGCGCAACGTCGGCGCCCAGCGTCGCTGCCGTGGCGAAGCCGATACTGCCGTAGTAGATCTGCGTGACGAGCGTGATGTTTGCGGGGAAGGAAATGTCGCAGATGCCAAAGTTCGATGTGCCCGTTTCGCTGACGATGATGTCACCCGGCGCGATGAAGGCTTGCATCGTCGGCCAGAGCCAGGACTGGGTTAGGTGCTTGGCGTCGGCGTCGAGTGGCGTGCGGGGAGGCGGCAGTTGTGGTTTGGCCATGGAGTGTTGGGGTGGAGAGGGGAGCGAGGTGCTGAGTGCTGCTAGGAGGGGCTGGATGAAGGTCGACGGGTAGGATGTGCCTTTGACCTGAGTTCGGATGTTAATGCCTTATTTGTGACGAGATCAACGAGGGATGTATGCATGACTTACTACGACATCGAACGGGTTGATGTGGATCATCTTCCCTTCTTCCAATTGCCTGGAGAAGCCCGCGGTGTTGGTGTCACAGGGTAGATATCCCAGTGTTATGACCAGATCGGCTGCTTTGGCGACTTCCTTGACACCCGGTGTACTAATTTCGCCATTCCAAACGCCGACAAATGTCTCTTCTGTCTCGTCGACGATGCCCTTACCCATGACTGTCGAGAAGAATGGCACGTTGAGCATCTGAACCACCTTTTTCGCTTCATCCACTGCGCCGAATCGATGTACCAGTGCATCTACCAGAACCGTCGGTTGCTTGGCCTCTGCTATCGCTGCCGTGATGGCTTTGACTGCCTTCTCCTGCGCCCGCTCGTCCGCCTGCGGCGACAAATCGAGCTTCTTCTCCAATAGACTCTTGTCTACCATCTCGGCGCTCAGATCCAGCGGCAAGAAGATATAAACCGGTCCACTCTTGATCACACACTCCTTGAGCACACGATCTATCTCCTCCGGCGCGCTTTGCACATCCCAGAGCTCCGCAGCCGCAAACCTCAGTCCCTCACTTGCCTTGTTGTACACTTGGTGGTTCGGCTTCGCACCAATGCTATGATGGATCATCATGTGGTTCTGTTGCATAGCACGCGTAGTCTGTCCAACCACGTGTACAACTTTTACATTTTCCGACATGCTGCCTGCAATACCGTTCAAGGCGCTCAGCTCTCCTACCCCGTGCGTGGTCACGAAACATCCGGGTATGTTCTTGATGCGGGCATAGCCATCAGCGGCATAAGCTGCATTGAGCTCGTTTTGGTTGCCAACCCACTTCAGACCGTCTACGTGGAAGATGGAGTCGAGGAATTGGAGGTTGAAGTCGCCTGGAACGCCGAAGATTGTGTTGACGCCGATTTGATGAATGCGTTCCCACATGTACCGCCCAAGGGTAATCTTGCCTTCGGCCATGATGGAAAGCCTGACTCTTTTTTTTATCCGGACGATTTGCAGGTTTTATAAGTTTCTTGGTTTTCTAGCAAGTTACCTTGGGGTTGTTAGTGCGGTCATTTGGGTGCTGTATAGATCATGCTAGGGTTGATAAGCTTACCGTGAACTTGAACGTGCCGAGACTTGGTGCAGCAATATTTGTAAGCAACTTCTTTCAGGACAAGGGTAAAGAAAGACTTGGAAGACAAACATGTCAACAAACGGCATGATGTAGTCTTGAGCTAGGGCGTCGCCGGACTTGTGTAAGGCGTTGTATGACAACCGCGGTTCGGTTGGAGACGGTTAGTGGAGTAGTGCGGGGGGACCGGCCTAAGGTCGGAATGCATCAATCGTTATCGGAACACATGTGCGCTCGGAGAACGGAGCATTTACGAATACGAATGGTTACATTGCAAAAGTCTGATAGCAAGCCCACCTGATTACCCCGAGGAGCTCTTCAATCGTCTCTGCCAATTCAGTCTACGCGCTTTCCTCCGTCGTTCCCGCCACTGAATGCTTTTGTGCATCCTCAAAACTCGCCATCTTGAAGTCGTACGGCAGCTCGAAGTCTGCTCTCGGATCACCCTCGAAAGGTTTAAAGTCCACAATGAGCGAATCCTTGACTGCAAAGACTGCGTCATCGTCAAGGTACTTGCTCTGCCGATCAAAAATCTGCGTAACGATTGGCTTGTAACCAGGAGCGGTGAGCTATCTCTTGGTTAGTATAACGTCTCGGATGCTTTGCATATGTCTTTCGAATGCCACTCACCAGAAAATGTATATGCGCTGGCCGCATGGGATGTCTATCCAGTGCCTGTAGAACCTTTCCTGCAGGACCATCGAATGGGATAGGATACGGCACTGGCCTCAAACAGTAGAAGTTGTACGTTCCATCCTTTCCAGTCGTGAACCTTCCCCTCAGGTTCATCTCTGGCTGACTTGGATCTTGCTGTTCGTAGAGCCCATTCGGCGCCGTGTGCCAAACATCCACCACTGCACCTTCAATCGGTGCCCCAGTTCTAAAGTCGGTGATTGTGCCGTGCATGCGCGTGCGATCGCCCTGCTCGTTAATGTCCTTCGACACGATACAAGACCCCATGGGCAGTTTCGGTGCATCTTCTCGGTAGAACGGGCCTAGAATAGCGGTCGCAGTGGGTTCGTCGGCAGCAGTAGATGCGAGCTTGTATGTGATCTCGTCGACCAGAGACTCAAGACCGAGAATATCACAAAGAAGCTGGCCTTCGTTGCGTTTGGAGTCGGACATGCGGCCCGCCTCGTTCATCTGTCTCCTGTTAGTATGTGCTAAGCAGCCCCTAACGTTGATGTGTAAGGAACCCCTCTAGACGTACCAGCTCCACGGCCGTCATCCACTCGTCGACTGTAAGTTCATTCTCCCTCGCGAAAGCATGAAGGTGCCGTATCAGTCCCGCCGTGAGCTGTCTGACTCTCGGGGTGGCTTTGGGTCCAGTCGCATTGATGACTGCGTCTGTGAAGTTTGGGTTGAACTTGTGTTCCCTGCTACCAGATACCGCTGAAGGGTGTTGGGCTTGCGGCGGCTGCAAGTGCTGTTCTTGCATCTTCTCCTTTCGATTCGTACGAGGTTGAATAATAATGTATACTAGTATATGTTATTTCCTTCGCTACTGGCGAGTATCCTAGGTACCGTGTATAGCTAGAGCAACTCAAGACTCAGCAGACTGCGAACAAAGATTAGCAACTTGATCAAAGCCGCCGCCAACCGGCAAGACATCGGCGGCTCTTAAGCGCATCAGCGCAAGCCAAGCGCAGATAGGTGCCATGTCTGCGACGAGTCGTACTCGCAGCGGCGCGGCGCGACACGACATCGAACGGCGGGGCTGTGGAGCGTTGGTGCGCAGAGCATGAACGGAAGTTAACGTCGGTGGTAGTAGCTGTCGGGAGCAAGGTGCGCCATCCGAAGCTGGCTTACCCGACACAACAGCTAGCCGACGAATGGCCATGGGTATGGTGTGGATTTTGTGACCAGCATGTACACGGTATTTAGAGAACGTTTGGACGGCAGATGGCACTGCATAGTACTGAGATGTACGCCTTGGGTTTGGTTTGGTACACATACGGGTATCGAAGATTGTATTCAATCAGATATGTCGGTCTACGTGACCAATTCCAATGCTCCCATAAATGCACTCGCAATCCGTGCTGTTGCAAAATTTCAAAACGCCAGCCTCAAATGCTTGTTTCCCATGCCGTTCAATCACTGTCGTCATCCACCCGGGCACGCTTCGCTGACCTGCCCTCTAGCTCTTGGATGCCATACCGCTTTTCTCCTGTCTTTTCGCCCTTCTCTCCTCGGACCTCGTTGATCATCTGGCTGATGTTGAATGGATCATCGGTGTCCTTCTCAAACTGGACCGGCCCTTCGCGAGCCTCTTGTAAATCAGCGCCCCTAAAGCCTTCCTTGGCTTTGCCCAAGACTTCAAACTTGCTAGACTTTGTGATCCTGTCGTACGTCTGTCCCTCATCTTCTCCGTCGTCTTGTTGTACACTTGGACGGTAGATGCTGCTTATGGCGTCCTGCGCCGCAAACAGGGGTTTGTCGTAGTGGTTGTCCTCGTTGATACCAGCGTTGAATCCACTAGACTGGTTGAATAGCCGAGAGTCATACATGGATTCTCCGCCCTGTGAGGGTTTCGCCAGACCGAGCGCAACCTTTTCAGAAATGTCGCGGTTCTGTTCGCGAGCGAGCATTTGAATCTTACGTTCATTGCCCATGCGCGATTGCCGGAGCTCACGCTGGAAGTCTTCGCGACGCTCCTTGCGTGCATCCATTCTCTTCCGCACCGCTTCCTCCTCTGAGTCTGTGTCTGAGTCGCTTTGGGATCGCCTTCGGGAAGCATTCGCGCGGTCTTCGCGTGCCTGCTTCGCCAGGTTGCGCAAATGCTCTTCCTTTTGCAACTTCTCCTTCTCTGCCAAGCGCTGTTGCATGATGGCGCGCTGCTTGACTTCCTCTCGGGCGTGTCTGTCTGCCGCTTGTAGTGCTTCGCCAAATTGCGCAAACTTGTCGTTGATTGTAATATCCTGAAGACCTCGACCGTCGGCTGCTAGACGCTTATCCAATGGAACTGTGTAACCCTTGGGGTTCTTCCAGTTGCTGATAGGAGGGGGGATTTTCCACATTTCTTGATCTTCGGCGGTCAGCTTCCTGGGTGGAGAGTGCAGTACTGGTGGTGGTGGAGAGGGGGGGCCGCGAGGAATGCGCTTGTGCTTGAATTTCGGTGGCTCCATGGGGTCAATCTGTCGCTGTTGGATCTTGAAGATGCGTGTCTTTCCTTGCGCTTCACCCTGAGCATCTGTTAGCATAGGCATTCCAAGGTGGTTGCGAAAAGAGGTACAAACCATTTGTGCGGTCGGCGTGTAACGAACAAACGTAGGCTCATCGTCTTTCCGTCCTTGTACATTCTTTGGTCTCTGCGCCGCAGTCTGTCCTGCGACCAAAGCCATGAGGGCTTGTTCTGTCTTCTCTTTTGTCGCCTGCACCACGTCCTGACTTGGGCGCGACAGATCCAGTTCACCCGCGTCTGCCTGTTGGCGCAGAGGAATGAGGTCTTTGAAGCTCGCCTGCACATGCCTCGAGTCGCTGTGCCCACGCCTCGCGATTTCGTCGTACTTGGTCTTGCCTTCGCCATCGACCCTCCTCACGAGCGCATTGGACGTCGACGGCGTGCCCTTCTTCCCCATGTCCAGCGGGTATTGCGCAACGTGAACTTCAGGAAACGCGCCTCCATCGCCAAAGTCTTCGGGCGCGCGGGGTCGCCAGCTTTGCCTGCTGCCATATGCGGGTGGGCCGTTCTTTTTCGCGACGTGCGCTTCGTATTGCTCGGAGCTCAGCACGCGCGTGCTGTTGGTGAGTTCCTCCTCTTCGCCCGAGTATTTCGGCTTCGGCAGCGACTTGGAGAGTGCTGCGACGGACATGGCGGCGGAATCAGTTTTGGTATCGCGGTCGCGGTGAGGTTTGAGATGGTTGATGGTAGCGATAGTCAACGAGATCTTTTTGTCGGTGTCTGGTTCTGCCGTCACCGGGTCACGTGCCGTAGCCCAACCATGGAAGCTCAGAGGAAAACTGCCCTCATCGGAGCTTTCCACCGCTCAGGTGGGACAGGGCTGGCTCGCGCCGGCAAGTCACGCAATATCGATGCCTTAGCCGCGTCGCGTACTGACAATGCTTACGCAGCTATGGCCTATGTCTATTTAGACTTTATATATTACTGATGCCGCAAGCATGGTACCCTACGTTTATAGTTGGTGTCATTATTTATCATCGCCAGGCTCCTACAAACACTGCTCTCAGCGGCCCCTTGTGCTTGCAGTGCATAACTATCAGTGCCATTGGTCGCCGCATCTCGCGTACCCGTCCTTTAAGCCGTCACCTCCTTACAAGGGGCGTAAATGCAGGAACAGATTTACTCATCACAGGATTCCTGCACCCATGGCCCGATGCGGTCTCGCTCGTCGCTTGGGAGGATAGATACATATACTGCTCAGAAGAAACAAAAAACGTGTTGCCGGAGAAGCAGCGGTGAGCGTTCGCGCAGGGACAAAGAAATTATCCTAAGGACAACATGTTGTTTGAAACACGCCTGGCTGCCACGTTCGGTCAAATGTTAATCGCGCGTCTAAGGAGAACGTTATGACTAGAATCGCGTGTGGGTAGTAAGGTTGTGCCGCGTGCCGACCGTTCAAACGTTGGACACACGGCCCTCGCGATGATGGTGGACGCATGCAAAGGCATTGCAAAGGGTTCCCGGACAGACATGGCCTATGGTGGTGGTATAGCTGCTAGGCAGTAGGCTATAGGTCTAGCTTCGAGGCCCGTCATTTGTTCGAGAAGGGTTTGTGACATCTCGTGCAGAGTGGCCCGGACGCCCTAGCAACGAATGGGCCAAGATCGCGATACTAGGGATCCCCAGCGTCGCAGCGTCTTCCTTTTGAACTTTGAAGGGCATGCGCAATTTACGACGGTTTGCGCGCATTCTGTGGGTCTTATAGTAGCCATGACGGGCTGAGTATGCTCTGAAACGTTACCCGTCATCCCTGTCTGGTGTGTGCCAGCGCACCTGGATTCCTGCAGCTATGCCGACCCATTCTCGGAAATCGTCTGGAGAAGCTTCACAACATCACAACGCACGCCGGAACTCGCTGTCGTCGCAATCATCGCTGCCCAAGCCCAAAGCCAAGCGCCAGCGCAACAACACCAATCCCGAGCCGCCAACGCTGCTACGCTTGCCGTCGACGAGCTCCACCGCCGCGAGACGGCCCCCAGCCTCGCATAGTGCCCATGGCATAGACAATTCGCGCGGCCCTCCCGTCACCCTCGTGACGCGCAGCCGAAGCTCGCAGAACCCCGCCGATTTCACCTATGCGCAGCAGCAATTCTCCCCAACAGGTCTGGTATCACCAAGTGGCTCGTACCCATCTAGCAGCAGACGACGTGGGGAGGAAGAGACGGGGACCTGGAGTGACGCCCCGCAAAAACAACAACAACCACAACAAATAAGTGCCCGAGATTCCGCGAACCCGCTTCGCCACTCCGTTTCTCGACGCAATTCGACGACCAGTTCGAGGCCCCCGGCGCAACGAATGGCAAGTTCCACGGACGAGTCGTCGGAATACGACTCTGGTCCCCGCAGCCGCATGGAGGACTATCACGCCGCGCACAGCGGACGGGGAGCGCCTGCGCCCGCGACGCCAGGCACCGACGGCGAAAAAGAGGACCTGTTCTTGAACATCGCCGCCGACAGTGCGCCCAAGCAGCAACAGCGCCCGGCCGAGCCGACGGCACGCGTTGACCGGTTGAAGGTGAGAGAGCATGCAGTTGCTCGCACGACGTGTCTACGGTACAGGAAAGCTGACCCTCACAGTCCCGCGTCGCCCGACTAAACGACCGACAGTCGTACCCATCAGCTTTGCAGTCGCCCTCGCCGGTGCATTCCAGCTCTGTCACACCAACATCAAGCCGGATACCCGCCGCCATTGACCCCAGATCAGGTGGCCTTCGTCGAGGCTCGCTCCTACCAACACCCTCCCGCTATGAGCGGTCTTCAAACTCACCGGCGCCCGACGCAGCACATCGGACCCCCCAGCTATCGCACAAGGCATCTCTAAGTTCAGTCCGAAGGGACGCGGAGCTCTCACCGCGCGAGTTCCTGTCCCAGTTCTCGTCGACAAGGCGCTCATCCCAGCCGGACGTGCAGCATACACCACCAAGTCGTACGCCCATTCAACCCTACAGGCCGTCGAATCTGTCTCAGGAACCACGAACACCCCAGGTCGAGACGTCCTTCGAGGCAGGATCGCGCGCAGATGGCACCGAGTCGCACGGCTCTACAGGGCCTGCGGCGTCCGTGTGGGATGAATTGGATGAACTGAAGTCGCGGATACGCAAGATCGAAATGGGAGGCAAGATACCGTCGACGTCTGGTGCCATTGTATCTCAGGCCTCGGCCGATCGCCCACGCACAGCAAACACTTCCGCCACCACCGTGTCTTCCTCGCCAAACCAGCAGCGAAAGTCGAACCCGTCACCATCTGAATCTACAGTAGGCACCCATACACCCAATACCACGACCACCACCACGACCACCAACAAAACCCATCCACTACTGCGAGAAGCTCTTGCCAAAGCCCGCCAACACATCTCGCCAGCGGTATACCGTACACTGGAAGCAACAGCATCCGAAGCCCTAGCGCTGGCCGAAATGAGCGGCAGTGCAGGGCCTCAGGGTACACTCCATTCAGCGAGCTCCATCATCAATGGTGCAGTCGTGTCTGACCGCCAAGTCCGGCGCAAAGCCGACAATCTCTGCCGCAGTTTGACAGAGCTGTGCATAGCCATGTGCGATACCAAGACGGGTCTGGCCAGTCCGGCCTTTCGATCTAACACGGCTGCAATCTCGCGTCGACCGAGCGTCCAGATCAACGGCGACTCGCCAACAATAAGAGAAAGCATCGAGCCTGAAAGCAACACAATATCTAGTGTTAGCCCTAGCAGGGCAATGTCGCGTATTGAGGCTCGACGGTCTAGCATGCTTGCGACTGGAGACAATGTCAGTCAACGACACAGTCAAGAGCCTTATGATGACAGACAGACACCCTCGCGGATACAGCGAGCAGGCACAAGCCTTCATCGAACACGTACAAGTGTCGAAGAAGAAGATGAAGACCCAATATTCCGTGCACCATCTCGTGCCATGACCTCGATCGACTTCAGAACGCGAGCGCAACAAAATGAAAAGAACCGGTACAGCACTGGTAGACAATACACCTCCCGTGAACCCATGCCCGATCTACAGCCATCACCTTCTCTACACAACAACTCAAGCCTTCGTCGGCCCAGTATCTCAAGTAGTACTCCTTCAAATGAGCACAGTCTTCTGTTCCGGGACAACCAAAGCCGATACGGCCACAACCTGGGTCGCGAGGGCTCCCCAGCGAATTACGAGAAGCCAATGTCCGGAGGCCTAAGAGCCCGCGCCCAATTAAGCGTCGCCCGAAATCCAAATAACAGACACTCAGTCGGCGGCATGTCGGATCTTGGTCGTAGCGTGAGTCTGGGTAGAAGATTGAGGGGATCAAGTACTGGAGAGTGAGCAACTTAATGAAGCTCCACAAAGGGGAAACTTTTTGAACTCACATTAAGATTTTCTGACGTTACCGTCCCAGTGTCCCCAGTCTACTCTCCGGCCGACGCGCGGCTACGCCGCGGCCGGTATACTAGACCTGTGCAAGTTCCACCACAAGCACGCTGGTGAACGATGAATACACCAACAATGTATAACATGGTCAAGTGGGGTGGGAAAGGAGGAGTCAAAAGCTTGGTTCCACATGTCATAGACACCTGAAGGATATGTTCGGACGTGAGCATCTACAAGAGTTTTTTTGCAAAAAGTCGTTTCTCAAGGGGTGTTTGCTTTCATCAAGTCGTTTTTCTATTCTCCATCTACACTTTTTTCCACTTTGTTTGGCATTTCCAAGGAGCGTCCGGTTGGGAAATCATATAGGCGTGCAAGCAGACAGCTGCGTCGTCGTCATCAATTGTAGGAGGCGGAGGTGAGACGCAGGGCGCTTGTTATCACCACCACCATCCCCTCAGTTCACGGTATGCGCGGCAGGTTCTTCTCCGTCACCGGTAGCGGCACATCCAGTATCCTACTCACGGCTGTTGTATTTTCATTTCCTTTTCCTGTTTTTCCCGAGTTTATATACCATCTGCGTATTCTCTCTCTTTTTCCTTCTTCTTCGTCTTGTAAATAGCAATATATCCGTCTCATCAAAGAATATTATTCTTAACATGTCGGTGGTGTCTTGCGGCCCAAGTGCCTTGCGAAGTGATATATCATTGCTTCCGCTTTCGTGTTTCGTGTCGAAATATGGAGGTAGTGTCGCATCTGTTGGCGCTAATGTGCGGATGGTAGGCGCCGGTCGCGGATGCTACGCGTTCATCTAGTGACAGCGCATAGCAGTGAACGAAGACATGCTAGGTCGTAGGTGCCTTCCGCGGGGACCATGACGGTTTCGGCTCGAGATTAAGGGCTCATTATTTTGGTTCATGGTGTTGGAGTCATAGCATTGTGTGCAATCACAGCCCTTGGATTTGCATACTGTCTGCGTTAACATGCTCTGTGGCTTAATCTTCGGTAGAGCCATCGGATCGTGGTAAAATCCTTGCAAACGCTGTCATCACCGGCCAGTCGATTTTGTAATCTCGGTAACGCTAAGTTTTAGTGGTCTTCCAAGTTGTGGATGGGTCTGTGATGTTAATCTCCAAGTCTGTCCCCATAGGTAAGTCAAACGAACTCTGGGTCATCAAGGCTCTCTTCCAAAGTACGGGTACGCACGGGAGAGGAACCACGAATCGAGCTATACCCAGGCAAATACAGCGATTTTTGCAAAGTCAGGATATCAAACAACGTAACAAGGGTTCGGGCATACCCTCTCACACGCTCAGCATTATCGCACCAGTGAGGTGAGCAATCACACGACCACAAGTTGCGTGTAAAGCCAGCGTGACAGTTAAGCTACTTTCACAATGCAAGCTTTCTGATTCGCGCGCTTTTACACAATAGATCTTGCGCTCCGTATTTCCACTTCTCCCGCGTTTACCTTTCCACCCAGACAACTGCTGCAAGTATTTCCCACCAGCCACACCAGACCTCAAACGCATATCCAGACAACTGACGAAGCGAATTCACAAGTCAGTACCAGGGTTCTACTTCGAATAACTCGCCCACAAACCGTCCATATAAGGACTAGCGTGTAATCAGCCACTATGATTTCACCATCACCTCCTTCGAGCCTGCCTCAACAGTCGTCCACGCCTGCAACTACAGAGAGCATCGTGACGATGCCAAGCAAGCGCACCGCTCATGGCATGCATATATACGTACAGACACGCCACAACATGCGCGTGCAAACCGCCAAGATGACGGCCATCGCTTCTCGGGGGTTCGGGCGTGGTGTCCTACCCACGAGGCGAACAACACCCTCGCTCTTCACTCGACGCTACAGTATAGACGCGAACACTACTGCAGACTGGGGCACGCAATTTGAAGAGGTCTGGGACGAAGAGAAGCCCGAGGTACGCTCTGCCTGCCCAGATATGAACGAACATTCTCCTAACAAACCACAGCTACAGCCCCCCAAAACCACATATCATGAGTTGGAACCTCCTCCCGCCCTTTCGTACCAAGTTTTGTATCCTTACCCCGACCGATACGCTGCTTTTGGTCCGCTTTTCCAGCTCAAGCCCCCCTATGACGAGAATGTCTATTTGGAACTTGGGGATGCTACCATCTGCAACGCCGCCTTCCTTAATATCGGTATCACCAATGGAAGGTTCATCGATGCCTGGATGCAGGATGTGAGTCTAGACATGTGTCTGGAGGTGCTCCGTCGAGAAACCGATTGCAACAATCACGGCATCGCCATTGTCACGTCGCTGGTGTCGCAAATCTGCCTTTACGCCGCCAACAGCCAGGACAGCTCTCCCCAAGAGTACTTCGAATACGAATCACGCCTCCGGGACAAGAAATGGATATTTATTGTTATCACTGATGCCGAAAGCAATTTTGGTGACGCGATCGTGGGAACTCATTGGTCTCTCGTTGTCTTAAACAGGTTAAATTCCGTGGCTTACTACTTCGACTCCATGTTCGTTGACCGAAAATCTTATCAACAGAGGGCCTGCGAGACCAGTCTGGGTATGCTCAAGATTATTGGAGAAAATGACAGCCTCTGGAACTGGCGCCCACAACTTAATAGCCCGCACCAGATCATCCACAACCAGATGAAAAACGACAGTGGTGCCTGTGGGCCTTTTGTGCTAAAGATGACTGAAGTCTTGATCACTCACATTAAGGATCATCAATTGGATGGCAAAGAAGATGAATGCCACTTAGAACTCGACGAATATTTTGCGGATACATTCAGAGGACTTTTCCACTCAGGACGAGTTCGGAGAGACATGCAGCGCAGACTTGCACACTACAAAGCCATTGCAGATGCTCCGATACGCGCAGATGCACATGACCATGCAGCCATCGCTGGTTTGGGCATTAAGCTAGACGATGGCCCGGTCGTTGATTTCAAGATACCACAGCGATCAGAGGAATCGACTCAGTACGAAGCGCGTCAAAGCCACAGTTATCGGCGCGTGGGATTGAACCGATATCGGTACAGTTCGACAGAAGACGAGAATTACATCATTCATCAAGCCAGCAGCGGTGGCGGTGACATGGAAATCATCGAGCTGTCCGATTCAGAGGGAAATGACTACACGGATATCAGCATGGACGAAGATTGCCAAACTGAAGAAGACGAAGATGTTGGTGCAAGTATTTACGAACCGCAAAACGCAGACGACCAGTTCGTCTCTGGTAGCCTTCCGAAGACCACAAACTCGCCGGTTCACTCTGGCGATGAGAACAGTCCAACTGGTACTAACCGTATCAACGGTTTCGACATGGACGGTACAGTTGATGTTTTTGTCTCCGGGACCTCAAAAAAACACGCGCAATCTGACGACGTGGACTGAGAACGATTTCGTCGCGCTTCTTGAGGAAATGAGTTAGTTTTGGCTTTCACATATATAAGAAAAAGAGATAGTCTTGGCTCGAGCGATATGTATTGATCAAGCGACGCAGAAGTCCGCGACAAAAGCAGCGTACTTGAAGTTGCTCGACGATCCGGGGCGAGATTTTGCGATGATGCTATGTAGTTTTCATGTTGGTATGCTTTTGCGACACGTTTCATCGCGCGATGGGATTGCCGTTACTTCCACGTCCTGCAAAGGCGTGAGTATGCTTCTCAGGCGGCCCTGATGAAACCCGCTAGTATGATTCCAGGCGTCCCAGGCGAAATGATTAGGTCGATCACGATACCCCCCATTGACTCAGAGAAGTCCGGCGTTTAGTTTTGTATACAATGGGGAAAATGTAAAACCTGTGTAGCGACACCTGCCGCTGGGGCATCGATATCGCTCAGAGAACCAAATGCAAAAAAATATCCCCACTCAAAAGAAAACAAAGACACCATGTGCATGACATGTGAAATTCAGTCCGTCGACAGATAGTGTATATGACGGGCCGGCTCCAATTACCCCCTTTAGAATCACCGGAGGAAAAAAGGCGTGTTTAGTAGTTCGCCACATGCCATCTAGACCACACATACACAGCCACCATCGTCCCGCGTCTCGCGTCCGCCTTCCCACCCGTCAACAAGAGTCTTCCGCACCCAACCAATCAACTAACCAACAGCCTTCTACACCCGTTTCTCACGAAGGGCTCAGTCGGAGCCCATCTCGCACCTGACCTATCAAATCCGCAAGCCGCCGTCTGCGTCAACATTAGCCAGATGATTTGCAAGTTTAACTCGCACAAGAACACGCGCGACGATCACTCAGCGCGTGTCTTGATCTTGTCTTGTCTGGATTGGGGGTTCAGATGACGTAGGGGGCAACCCCACTCACACCCCAAGTCTTGCACCTAAGTCTTAGCCGTGTTTGCGCAAACCGGTTCAGCAGGATGAAGACCCTGGTTTAGTCAAGTTGGTCAAGCTGGGATGTTAAGCTGAAACCTGGAGGAATAAAAAAAAAGCAGGGTCTGGTGCGAAGATTGGCGGGTTAGTGAGTGGGTGGGTGGGTGATGTGCATGGAGGATGAGATCACCGCTGGCGTGCATGGCGTCGTAACACGCGGGAAGGAAGCATGTTTATATATAGTGTGTGGGCTTGGTCTTTTTGAATAAGTCTTTTTGGTTTCTAGGTGAAAAAACATAACACGCTGCTTGGATTATTCGCACAGGGGACTCTATACGACGTTCATACTTACGACTACGACCCACCCTTTTATATTGCTTCGGCCTTCTCGACGTATACCGCAGATCTGAGTTAAGGACCCAGACGCCCTACACCCACGCGAAAGATGGCGGACAAGACGAACAAAGACGCGCAGGCGCAAAAGACATACAAGCAAGCCGCAGGCGAATACTACAACCAGAAATACGAGACGTGGATGCCGTGGATCGAAGACCAGTATTTGAAGTGGTTTACAAAAGATAACAAGGCTAGTTACGCTACAAAACGTACGTTTTCCTTCTCCTCCTCCTCCTCCTTCTTTTTCTTCTCATCTTGCTCATCACTCCCTCTTCCACCCTTCTTCCATATCCCACCTCTCCTTCATATCATTCCAACTGGCTAACCTCCCCTGCCCACCACACAGAAAACCTCGACAAGACCAAAGTCACAGGCGTCGAACAAGTAGACAACTTACAAGACGGCGTCAACAACCTCGTCGGTGGGCAGATGGGTAAAGGCGGGTTGGCCCAGCCTATCGGCGACGCTGTGTCCAAGGAAGGTATTAATCGGGCTGAGCGCGGGGGCAAAGACGAGCAGGGGAGGCCGATTGAGGGACAGGGTCCGTTGGGTGGATATGGGCAGAGTGCGGCTGATGGCGTGAAGGGGGGTGTGGGGAGTTTGGCGGGTGGGGCGAAGAGTGCTGGGGGTTGGGTTGGGGGGATGGTTGGTGGTGGGAAGGGGAAGGAAGAGAAGAAGTAGATGGGTGAGAAGTGGATTACAAGGAGTAGTGCTGAAGAGAACATGACATGATACTATGATTCTTATTTCTTTAGGTTCCAAATGCGCATTCAACGGGCTGGGTGCTTCGTTACAACGGATAATACATCGTGTAGTCATTACTTCTAATTCTATTATTTCGTTCAACACTACAACATTTCATCCTTCTTATGAAGCAGCATGCGCATCGACATCTACAACTGTCCCTTCTCCTTCCCCGATCCCAAACAACTTTAAGCAATTCCCCCTCTTAAACATCCTCGCGCAATCCACCGCATTCGGCTGTCCCTTGAATACGTCGGCCCCACCCTCAAAGAGCACTCGAACCACGTCGTCGAAGCCTTTGAACACGGCTCCTGCAATGGGACTCTGGCCCCGCCCATTCAGCACATTGGCATCCGCCCCGCTTTGCAGCAGCATGCGCGCCGTCTCGGCGTTGCCGTGGTACGATGCGAGCATGAGCAGTGTGTCGCCCGATGAGTTGGTCAGGTTCTTCGGGATGCCCGCGGATACGTATTGCGAGAGGGTCGAGGTGTCGCCGCTGCGGGCGAGGTCGAAGAGGCGGGCTGCAAGGTCGAGGGCGGCAGGGGGAAGGTCGGAGACGTCTTTTGACGAAGAGGCGTCTGGGGGTGCTTGTACGGCGCCTTCGGTGTCGGTTGCGCCTGTACCTGCGGTTTGGGGCGCATACGATTCTTCGTAGGATGGCATCTTTACGGACGTGACTTTTGGTCGCGATCAAGTATACTACAGCGAGAGGAGTGTGTATGTGTGGGGCTTGAGGTAAGTTTGGGAATGAAGACAGTGAGGTCAATTCTGTTATGTGTGATTTTAGTGAAGAAGAGCTTCAGACTCCAAGTGCATGGGTTTTACATGATGACAAAATAAGAGGAGATCTCGAACCGGAATGCTCAGTAAGAAAGGCGCAAACCCGTCCCTCACTCCAAACCCACGATGACGAAATCGAAAAATGCCGGCTGCTTTCCGAGCGGGCGCGGGAACGCCCAAAAACGCGCTAACTGTTGTTTGCTTGGCGGGTCATCGCGACTTTGGCGTCCAATTCCATTCACCAATCCACGACATTCGCGCGCCGACAGAAGAGCGACAAACCACGACAACTATCTCAACACCCCCAACAAAGAATCGCCTTATCTGGAGTCGCGCGCGTGTGTGACGGAAAAAAAGGAAAAGGAAAATAGATCCGCAACTATGGCTTCCCCACCTCACATCCCTCAACTCAACATGCCCAGCAACCGCAAGCGCGGCAGCATATCCTCGCACTCTGGCGCGCCTGCCAAAAAGCGCAAACCATCCAACCTACGCAACGCCTTCTCCCCGGACGCCGAATCCCTAGGCGGCGGCTCACCACGCCAATACTCACGTTCACCGTCTGTAGAAAGCAACATCACGACGTCAGTCGTCAACGGCGCTGGAGGCAAGAAGCGACGAAAGAAGGGCGGCGACGGCGCGAGCGTAGCCGGGTCCAGCGCCCGAGGGGGCAAAAGCGGGGATGGACGAAGTGCAGTTGGCGGCGAAGACGACGAAGTCGAAGGCGTAGAAGAAGACGACGACGAAGATGAAATGGGCGAGGAAATGGGCATGGAGATTGAAGGCGGCATGAGCGTTGAAGCACGGCGGAAACAAGAGAAGGAATATGAACGGTACGTTCTTCTCCCAATTATCACACATACAGACATGTGTATATATACTAACGTATCCCCCCCTCCAGCATGCTAGAAGACTTCATGACACCCGCGCAAATGGACCGCTACGCAACCTACCGCCGCATCCGCCTCAAGCGCGAAACCGTCCGCAAACTCGTCAACCAAACCCTCTCCCAATCCGTCCCGCAACCCATAATCATCGCCGTGACGTCGTATTCCAAGACATTCATCGGCGAACTCATCGACCGCGCCCTCACCGTCCGTGACGAATGGTCGGCTGTCCGCACCCACTTGCCGAACCCCGACCTGCCTTCCCCCATCCTCGCGCAGAGCCTTGGTAGACCCAGCGCTCATATCAAGGATGAGCGGAATCGCCCGACCAATACCGATATCACTGGTGCCGGGTGGTATCTCAATCAGGTTGATCGCACACAGAGTTTGTGGAAGGAGGTTGATAAGGATGCGAGCTTGGCGGAGAGACTCAAGGCGTGTGACAAGGGACCGTTGACACCGGCGCATTTGAGAGAGGCGCTGAGACGGTATAAGAGGGATCGGGATGGTGGTGGTGCGGGGTTTGCTGGTATGAGTCTCGAGGGTGTGGAGAGGACTATGGGCAGGACGGGGGGGAAGAGGCTTTTCAAATGAGACTGTGATGGAGTCTTGTCTTTTCCGGCTGGAAAGTCAGTCGTGTTTCGACCAGGGATGCTTAGAACTTTACATCCATAGCGATGGCGTTTAGGGATATTACTTTACGCATTCAGTGCGTTAGCATCCTTCACATGATATACCAAGATAGCGGTGCACAACAAATACCGCTAGTCACGACAGTCGTATCAACTACACTGGGCTTCGTATTAGTTGCAACAACCAATAGCGGAACCATATATCGAGAGCTAACCACAGCCATCACAGCATAGACGTCACATGGAAGAGACAGAGTGTAAAGTGAAATGCGGAAGTAACCTTCTCGTGAGGCATTTTATGAAAAGCTACATTTATCATAGCTATTCATCATTCCAGTCCATCCCAGCCGAAGAGAGAACACCTTAGGAAATCATAACGCTAACCAACAACCACTTAGTTCTCGTGAAGGAGCTCGTAGAAGGTATCGGCGACAGGCTCGGGCTTGCCAGCGTCGAGCTTCTTCTGGCCCAACTTCTCCTTGGAGAAGGTAGCAGCGTATGGGTTGAGGCGGAGCTGCACCTGGAAGTTCTTGAGAGGGTTCTTCTTTTGGGTATGGCTGCGCTTGGAGACGGCTCCACCACGGACGGGGCGGAGGACCTTCTGGACATCGCTGGAGTTGATGATCTTGCTGAGGTCGGGCTGGGCCATCATGGGGGATGGGAGAAGGAAGTCCTTCTTGAGCGCTGAGGGCTCGGAGGTGGATCCGTAGACCTTGTCAAGAGCGCTGAAAGCGGATGAGGTCCAGACGATGAAGCGGCCGAGGTGACCACCGGGGGCGAGCTGGAGGAGGTTCAGGGAGTAGACGGATGAGGTCTCAACACCGGGGATGTTACGGAAAGCAAGGACGAGCTCCTTGCCATCCTCATCGGGGTTGTAGATGACAAGAGGTCCGCGGCGCTGCTTGTGGCGGCGACCACGGAGCTTACCCTTACCAGCGCGGAGCTTGCGCGAGTTGCGGGCCTTGTCGACGTCGGCACCGGCACCGACAGCCTTGAGGAGAGCGACGGCAGCGGAGGTCTTCTTGATGGCAGCATCGGCGAAAGCAGTTGATGAGACAACGAGGGGAACCTCAGGGACGGTGCTGATGGCGTGACCACGGGCGAGGAGAAGAGCGGGGCTTCCTGAGGCAGCGAGCGCAGAGGCGGTAGCGAAGCGCTTCTGGTTCAGGTTGATCTTCTGGTGCCACTTGCGCCAGACCTTGGTGGGAGCGAACATGCGACCGGAACGGCACATGTTACCGAAGGCAGCCTGACCGGCACGGTGAGTACCTCCACCAGAGACACGGGGAATACGGGCAACAGCGCGGCCAGTACCCCAGGACTCGGCGGAAGTTTGGTGACCAGCCTTCTCGGAGCTGCGTATTGTTAGACGATGCTGTCAAGCAGCTTGCGAGAGAGGCTTACACAGCGTATGGCTGGCGGCGGTTCTTGTTCATGCCAGTGTGCACCGCGTGGACGACATCCGGGCGGATGGGGGCCTATTGATTGTCAGAAAATCTGTAGATACTCCCCGCACGATGCAGCGTAGCCAGATCGACTGAGAGAGCGCCAAACGATTGCGAAGCTTTGAGGTTTCCGCGACCATTTGTCAATGCAAAAAGTCCTCGAATAATCAAGCTCAGTGCACGCCGAAGTTGTCCTCTGTATATCCTCTTCCATCCGGGCCCCAAATGCGTCCTTGTGGCTTCTCTCTCAGTCTGTCCCTGTAGTTGCCCGGCTGCATCGTATCGCGGATTCGGAATTGCGGCGGTGGAACTGACCTTGAAGACATTGGGAACGGGAACGGTGTCCTTGGTGGCCTCGCCCTTAGCGGAGACGACGGTGACGGTTGGCCTCGACATGGTGGCTGTTGTGAATTGACCTGGGTGTTAGTTGCGCAAAAACAGAAAGTCGTCGTCCGTCGAAATTTCGAAGGTGTCGACAAGCGAGAGTGGGTGCGCGCTATACTAATTTGGCCTAGCGCGATTGTCGCGCCTGCCTGTGAAACGGAACCTTGGACAGGACTGAACATCTCCGCATAACAATAGGTTTAGACCTTGCTATTATGCAGCAGTAGGTCTGTAGCTCTTTTATCAGGTCCCTGCTAAGATGGATGCATCGAGCTACTATCGTTGTTTATTGCAATGTGGTAGCCAGGTAAGTAAGTCGACTGCACGACGTACACGATTCCAGCCTGATAACCTTGGAATGCAGAAAGTAGATCATCACAGTTTAAGCTCATATAGTTGTCTCGGCAGCTTATAATGATACTCTGTTCTATTTAATGTCTGTTGCATCCATGGTAGCATGCTCCAGTCTCAGTGCAACACGGGAGAAGGACAGCGACGTTGCTCTAGCTAACAGTTTAGTCGTGACTTCCTTCCGCGACAACTACAGTATCCTCATTTGAATAATCGGAAGCAAGACGCATACGTGTAAAAGACTCAACTGAAAAGGATAGATAAATATCATACATTGACCAGCGCCACAACCTTCATCCCGTAACAATTCGTCGTCGCAATCGCAAATTTTCGCACATTCGTGTAATACCTTCAGCGCAACTCGTATACCTCTACAACAGTTTCGTATTTTGGGAAGTCGTCCCTAAGCCCTTGCACCAGCTACACGAACGCCTATCAATCGACCAGCCAATGCACTACGAGCTTCTCGGCCAACATGTTCCATGTGTGGAATCATGTCTCGCCTTCCCGTCACAACTCACCTCCGTTGTGAACTCCGCACCTGCGCATCTAGGTCGCCCAGAAGTACTGCACTTGACACTGTAGTCGCCTAGCTGCTGCAACCATACTCTGCCCATAAAGAAACCCCCACTTATCACTCCTCTGCCTCTCGAGGAAGCCGGGCAACTAGATAGCGATCCAAGAGCCAGCAGCCCCAGAAGGCGACGGTCAGTCTCATGATCTTCCAGGATTTGACAGGGCATGGCCAATTCGATAGCGGCACCAATAGTCGTTACTCTACGCTCGGCCGTTGTCAACAATGCAAAAACAAACAAAGACAACAACACTGATTGGTGAACCCTGCCAAGCACGTACTTGATGACAGGGTTTCTTCTATGATTATCGAGGTAGCTGATATCAAGACTGGTGCCTAGCATGCGATGCCGTATTTGTTGTAGAAAGAGGTGTTAAGTATGGTGATGTAGGTCAGCGAAGCTTGCACAAGAACCCCGATCAGCTGAGTCTCCAAAACCATCATCACCATCAATCCTGACAATAGCAGCAGTCCGACGTGAACTCGACCATCATGATAGGGCAGAATCGTCACGCCTCGAGTTTTGATGAACTGTGGCGTGATGAGTGCAATTACGGCTCGCACACGGACTGTTGCTGTAGTTTGAAAAGGCCAGAACACGCCCAACAAGCACGAATCAGTCAGAAGTACCATCAGGCTGGTAGCCACGACATGACCTCCGATCACTCCATGACGCGTTAGCAGTAGGCCCGCGACCGTGGACAGCTGGAATGGGTCGCTCATCGGATCATGTCCCGATCTCAAGAGCACGTGCCCATGCAGGATGAGGCGGACTTCACGAGGTAGATGGATCTTCACAGGGGTACACGAATCGTATTCGTGTTCGTTCTGCCGGTGGGCTTTGCGGCTCTCTCGTGTCTGAAACACATGGCTGACAGGATCGGGTTCATGGAAGATTAGGGGACCGACAACCAACGATCCGTGCAAGTGCAGGCGTGGAGAAAAGCAACATTCTAGCAAGGGTGGGTGACACGGCCACTCTGCCCTTCAGGAGTGCTGAAGAATACATGCAAGTGATCATTGAGTTTGGGGAGGCAGACATGTCTTGATTTCGAAACCGTCGGCAGAGAGAGGTGAAACCCATGGCAGTACTCACATGACCGAGACGCAGATTACGCGGTGCGTCGTCGCACCTGCTCACCCCGCCAACAGGTGGGTCGATGCCTTTTTCATGGTGCGTTTCATGTCAGAGATATTCACTCGGACTGTTTTGCGTGCCTCAGAATGCAGCGATGAAGTCACTCGGGCAGGCAGCGCCCTCGACAGTCGAAACAAGAGCCGCGGCGTGCGAGGCGAGACAGGGGATTCCCGGCACAGCGAGTTTTGGCAATAGCAGCGCAACGAGGGAGAAAAAAAAAGCGACGGCGACTCAGCCATGTGAAAGGCCCTCAGACCGGAGACGGGACGGATTACATACTGCCTGGGGTGGCTGCAACACGGACGGGCCCCAGCCTCTCTCCGAGGTTGCTCGTCTAGGCCTTCCCGCCGTTGGTGATGCGGGCTCCAGGGGGGCGTTCTCTGGCGACTGCGACTACGACTATTCTAAGCTGGGCAGGCCCGGGGAAGACAGGCCAGTTCGGCCGCCACGAGAGCACGCTGTGGGCTACGCAAGCGGCGACGAAGCTGTAAGGCTCCTCTGGTGTGAAAGCTGCACGGTGGACGATGAATGGAGGGCCGTGTAAGAAGTTCGCACAAAAGACTGGGTCGTGGGTGGGAGACAGGTAGTAGGGCCCGGGTGTGAGTGGTGCGGCAGGTCCTCGTAGCGCACCGCTGGCGGTTGCTATTCCTGGACGGCGCTTGCACTAGCGGCCCTCTGTGCACTCTCCCCCATCTCCAACACGCAAAGGCGCCGCCTCAATCACTCGACACAGCGTTGAGCCTCCCCACCATCCCTCCCCCAAGACCGACCCAGGCGGCTGTGGCTCTGCGAACTCGACCGGCTTCCTTCTAAGTTCCAAGCTGGTCATCACTCTGGACAACTTCACCACCTGCCGCAGTCAATATCCACCGTGTGTCGCAACAATCCAACCGTGACCGTGACCGTGACCGTGACCGCGACCGCGGCACCCACCTAGACACGGCCTTGCCTCACCTTCTGCACCCGCCTACCGCGACGACCCGCATCGTCCCAATTCATTCGACCTTTTCTTACCCCCGCGCCGCATCATCTCAGGCATAGGCGCATCGCCGGCCCAGTCGCTCCTTCCCTCAGGCGCTTAGTCGAGGATCTGGTATTCTCGCTCCAATTCGCACCACCACTACACTGCCGCCGCTTGCTACCGCTGTTGGCTCCCAGGTAAGCTCTACGCTCTCTGTTTTTTTACTCTCTCTTTCACTCGTGTCCGTCCGTCTGTCTATCTGCGCCATCATGACTCTCTGAGTAGGGCAGTGTATGGGCAATTCTCACCAGTGTCTGCCACTGTCTGCTTTTGACCATGTACTCCCTCCCACCCATCTTCGAGTCTGGTAACAGCTTCTGTAGAAGCCGTCTTCAGCCTCCATACCCTACTGCCCCATCGCACATTCCACGTTTCGAAACATATGCGCCTCGAATGTCTGCCTCGCCCACAATATCCCATGACGCTGACAGTCCGACTCTGAAAAGGGCTTTCTCTACACCTAATTCTTCTTTTCCTTCCAAGAAACTCGAGCAGTCTCCTTCGCACAGCCCCAATTCACCCTGTACCTCGCCGCGACCTCCCCGTTGGCCTAGACGCGCTCGCTGCCCACCGTCGGTATCACATACAAGTCCCAGGTCCAGCATGGTGCAAACCAGCGCACGATCATTCATGCCCATGCCCTCGTTTGGCGCCGTATTCGGAGGAGAACACCACAACAAGGGCCATGCAGATGTAAATGGCGGCAATGTAGTACGGCCAGCAACAAGTCCCAACACCAGCTCGGGCGCGCCCTTTTCTTCCTTCCACATTCACAGCGAAAGCCGGGATAGCAATTCGACGGGCTCTTCCGACAACTCTCCTACGACTACCATCTCCACCATGGATTCCTCGTCTGTGACCGACCCGTCACCAGGCGTCTCGCCCGAGTCGCCTCTTGCCAAGACACTTGCGCCTTCATCATTCGTGGCAGACTTCAGGTCGAGGAGGGTAGAGCAGCAGGCCGGAGGAGACCCTTCTTCGAATACTTTCTTCGAGCTGCAACGGCCGACCACACCCGCAAAGAAGCCCCGGAATCTCAAGAACCTCGGTATCAACACGGCCTCCTCTCTTAGCAACCTGCGTGCGCACACTCCGGCGCCCGTTGCGGTAGCCCCGAAGGAGAAGAACAGCTCAGCGCCTCCATCACCGTTGTTCATCAAGCCACCGACACCGCCTAAGCGAAGGCCGTCAAATCTGAGCTTGACAATATCCACCCCCGGCAGCAACGACAACAAGCCAGTACGACTCCTCATTCCCTCCACACCGTCCTTCAATCGCCCGCCCCTTCGTCATTTCCAGTCATCTCCTTCTCTACCGTTATGTTCACCAAGTACAAACCCGATGGGCGGCATGCAGCTGCCTCCCCTGCGTCCGGTTGTGACTAAGCCGAGCGGACTTACCGAAGTACCATTCGAAATGGAAGAAGAGGAAGACCAAGAGCCCAATTTCGACGTTCCCCAATCGCGCGAGGAGAAGCCAGCAGCGTATCCCAATGGTCCCATCTGCATATACGAAGCCGGCGTATACCTCTACTTCGAGCCCACTGCCGTACAAGCCACGACTTTCGATGTGATCATCAACGTTGCAAGTGAAGTCAAGAACCCCTTCACTACGCCTACCGTCGAGTCACAAAAAGACATCGATGCCAGGCGCGTGGATGGTCCCCCAGCGGAGAATGTTGATTTCGCTACCCTTTCACAGAGGCCAAAGCAGTCGTTTGGCATGGGCGACAATTCACCGACAACGCCGAAAGCAACAGCCCCAGTCATGCAGACTATCCAGCCACGAGAGGTCGTCATCGAAGGCAAGACATACAAAACCCCAGAATACATCCACATGCCTTGGGAACACAACACCGATATCGTCCCCGACCTCCACAAGCTTGTGAGGATGATAGACGAAAGGGTGCAGCAAGGAAAGCGCGTCCTCATTCACTGTCAGTGTGGTGTCAGTCGTTCCGCCAGTCTGATCGTCGCCTATGGCCTGTACAAGGATCCTCAAATGAGTGTGCAAGAAGCATACGACACTGCCAAAAAGCGAAGCAAATGGATCGGGCCCAATATGAATCTTATCATGCAGCTTCAAGAATTCCGCAACAGCTTGTTGAGACAAAACGAGAGCCGCTCATATCACAACCAAGGATATGGTCGGCGATCTGCTGGTCTTCCTACAGGAGGCAACAAGTACTCATCGTACAACAGAGACAACGACTCGGGATCGCGCACTCCTCGAACGGCACCTCTACCCCCGGACAGCGATATTAGTATGCAGCGTGCCAGCACAGGAAACATGATGGCAATTTCCCCGGGTCCTTTGTCAGCACCCACTGGCGCATTCTCACCTGGTTTCCGCCGGTCATGGGATTCTAGTCCAGCGCATTTCGAACTTGCGCCGGAGCCAATTCCATCCACCACACCTTATGTCGATCCCAAGGGTCAAATCGTTCCTGTGGTGTCAGTGACTAGCAACAATCTGCCGACTATTCATACCGAAGACACTTCCAATAGCGACGCACCATTACAATCGCATGATGGTTCCAAACCTCACCCAGTTCCCAACTTCTCTCGTCAGCTCCCACTCCGACTCAGTCATAGTAATGACGATGACAATTCATCTGGTACCGAGGAACGGCATCTTGCACCTCTGCAGCCATCAGGATTCGAGCCATTGAAGTCGCCCGCAGTTGCAAACTTTAACATCCCCGCTTTCTCTTCTTACGACACCTCGGACTCTGAAGTTATGTCGCCGATCAAAACGTCTTTTGACGACCCATGGCCAGCAGGTTACGATTTGGATGCTCATGAACATCTACCTGCCCCACGAGCAACGGACAGCTCGGTTTCCGCGTTTTCAACACGCTCTTCGGAATTGCACGTGCCCGGGTTCAATAGAGACGGCGCTGGCGAGTCTTTTGAGCCCTTATCGCCGCGCGCCACTTCATTCAACCTTGGTCAACCGCCAGCGCCGCAGCACTCGAATAGCAACGATCAGGCTGAATCGTCTGAAATCATTTCGCCAGTAAAGACGTCATTCCCCTCGGACATCTTCGCTAGCGCCAACGTTCGTTTGGAAGAGGAGACAAAGTCACCCCGCGCCACCGAATTTCACATGACCCCGCTCAAGCCCAGAATTGCAGACGAAGATCCGTTTGGTTTAACATCACCGACTCGAGCAGAATTCAACCCCTTCGATAGGCCCAGGATAACAGCTATCAAAGATGCTGAATCCGAAGATCGGCGTCCCTCGTTTCAAGCCATTCTGCCACCTGCTCATCAAACTTTCAATGGTTTCGCCTCCCTGGATGGCACGGCACAGACACATTCCATTTTCGAGTCCCCGGTTCCCCTGGTCATGTCTGCATCGAAACGTTTCCAACAGGCTGAACCTCGGGTTGACAGTCTCAGTAATTCGCCCGACAAACAGGCCCTGAGTCGCAGTGGATTGCATACACCAACCATTGCGGCGCTCCCCAAGGCACGGGATACGCCTCGAACTCCGACCCAGGCCTTTCTCTCCACTCCTGCAAAGGCCATTCGGACAAGGTTTTCATCACCCAACATGCGCGAGCAACGAAAATTACACAAGCTACAAACAGAGATCCAGTCAAAGCTGCCAAAGGCCCCAGCTCCACAACATGCTGCAGACGACATAGACGCACTCATGTCTCCGCGAGCAGAAGAATTCACAAGGAACCCCTTCCACTTCGAACTCCAGTCACCCGGTGAAGACGCAAGCCCTGTCTCCTCGAACGAAACCATCAAGGACGGCCGAAATGGTCATGTCGCGTGGGAAGAGCCAGTACCAAGGCAGTGGACGCCTGAAAAGGCTACTGCTGACCCTCGAAGTCCCGTCCAGACTGGAGGAAGCCCCATTGTCCGCAACATTTGGGACGTGCTATGATAAATAGCGCCATCATCCCAAAAGCCGAAATCTGCATTTGCAAAATGGCCCGCGGTCCATCTGCCCGCTAGGGCTGTTCGGGGAATATCTCGGGCGTCCAAGGCTTCGTTACTTCGGCCACCAGGTCGGAGATTACGCGACGTCTCTCCGAAGGATCGTCCGCCCAGAGACTGCAACGCCACCAACAGCACTGAGAGTTTAGCCTCCTGACGGTCGCATATTGCACTGACCCGCTCTGGCACTTGACAACGGTTGCGAGACGTTTTGTTGCTACCTTCGGCCACTCCAAGGCCGTCAAGACCAGCGCCGACCTCTAATTTTTTTTGGTCGGCATTTCTTTGTGTCAACATCTCCTTTCTTGCAAAGTCGGTATATCGCACGGCTTCCAACATTCGCCTTGTGGAGGCTAATGCGCGTTGAGTTACGCATAGTAATGTCCTAGTTTCTAGTACCCTAGTTCCGCCATCCCTCCACAACATCACACTCCTTTGTTACTATATCTCTCTCTCTCGGCAAACAAACCATTGCTACACTCGCTGTCTCTGTATATCTATATCTCATACCTCATACCTTTACACTCAGTATCGATGTTACGAGCCATGCAATTCGCTGTCATCTAGCACAAGGACACACCAACATCGCTTGGGACTGTGTCCTGGGTATTTTTCCTTTTGTCTTTTTTTTCCTTGTTTGTTTCTGCTCGGCAAGCTCAGCCAACGGATTATGGCGTTCTATCCCTTGGGTGTTCTTTTTCTCTCTTTCCCTTCGCGAAACCAAAGATGGAAAGAAAGGGCGAGAAAGGCTCGATTTGGATCCATCCTGGGTATGTGTGTGTGTGTATAATCGGATACCTTTTTCCTTGGCCTTTTCTTTCCTTTGCTTCCCCTCCCTACTTAATTCTTCCCTCTCTCTGGGGCCTTCATCTGGGGTTTATTCAGTAGTAAAGAAAGCCAAGGGGGTGGCTTATGTAAATGAATGGAAAAAATACACATCCATACACATCATACTTGGCATTAAATGAAACAGTCACCCCTGAAAAATGGCCGCCGTCTTTATCGACACAACAACCACTATTTATATGCATACTGCCGCATATTGTCAAAAAGCGTGCTTAGCAATAGCACCTCTATAGCCAACGAACGTTACCCTACGTTAGGATCAGCACGCACACCAAATCAATCACATGACACATCCAGAATCACGTGCTTCTCAGTCACATCACTAGCTACCTCTTTAACATTTTCACTACATGCAAAAGATGGTGTCTAAGTATTATCTCAGCCTCGCCTCGCATAACACACGCAAGCGACACACAGTGCCCTAGATGGGCATGTCCAAGCGACGAGAGAGAGAGGAGAGAGGTCGCTTACACCGGACCCGCCTTAATAAGCACACATGCGTGCCTTGATAAGCTGTTACAAACAGGCTTACGTACATCTTACATGCAGATGCGGATTTTCCTGTGTAAATGCACGAAAGAGGGGAACCAAGTGGTTTGAGTAACGTACACGAGGTGGAATGCCGCCACGAGATTCATTGGAAACGTGATATAATGTATATGTTGATATACGATTGAATTGAAGTGTGGGATGTGATTTGAGGAAAGGTGGGGGAAAAAATGCTACGTTGATGCCCGATTCCCGGATCCCAGCTGCGGGGAAGAATGTAGCGGGGATTTGGCTGGGGCATATGAGAGGAGACTGAAAGATGATGTGGTGGCAGGGTACATATAGCGAGCGGGAAAATGCGTAGAACCCGTGATGAAAAAAGCGAGAGGTGTAGAAGCGCGGTACAGAGAAGTGGAAGTGAGGGTTTACCGATGTGGTAGCCCGTGTATATGTGAAAACGACCGCGCAGACCGAAAGCATTGGTTCTGGTATGCAAAGCAAAGAGAGGAGAACGTGTTGTTTACGTGCTGACTACCGTTTTTATTTATTTAAAACAAACATCAGGGAGGGACACAAGAGACACAAGCGCAGTGAACAAAGACCTTTGATGAGAGTAAAATAGTAAGAATTATACCTATAGAGTGGGTGGGGCGCTTGACGAACGCAGCGCTTGCGTGTGTCGTCCTATAACGAGCGCCAAAGATATAATCAATCGTCCGTCCTCGCAAAAGAACGGACCAACAACACAGCCAAAACGCCCTAGAAATACAAAGAAATAAAAAAAATAGAACCTGGTGTTACTCCGATAAAACCGGGTGTGGGTATCTTGTGGCAAATCTGAATTGCCCTATATACATTTGTATGTGATAGTGATGGTGATGTTCTTCTCGCTCGTGAAAATAGGCACTCGTTCACGCTCTGCGTGGGCTGAGTGTTCAACTCGGCGGTACGTCTCTGAGATATGGGTGTACTAGTAGGCGTACGTAGCAGTCCTTCCCAGCGCAGGCTTTGAGAAGCCCCGATCAGCCTCGCCGGATCTGGGTGCCCATCTTACGTCTTCTGGGCCGTATCTACGGCTGAACTGCACGTCGTTGGGATCGTAGCTCGATTGACGGCTCGTTTCTCGATAGATCGGGGGCCTTGTAGTGCGTCCACGATCCTCCGAGGCACGGACAGGCGAGACGGTGCGATACGAGTCTGTACGGCTGCTCATTGATGGCCGTGTAGTGCTCTTGTACGGAGTGATGGGTTCCGTGGGGCGGTTAGCACCAATCGGAGGTTTGCCAATAGGCGATGGAGAGCGGTGGTGGCGAATTGGTTCGCGTGGAACGTGGCGCGCGGCAGATGGGATTTCATCTGGGCGGACAGAAACTCCGCCACTTCCAGGGACAGGGTAGTAGTAGGTCTTCTTGGTGCTGCCTGGTGTAGTTTGTTGCGGTGGCGGAACGGTAGGAAAAGCGTCTCTCTCGGGGGTGGCGTACTGTTCAGGCGTCATGGTTTCGCGGAGACCGGAGGGCCGTGTGGTCGACTCCTTCCTACGCGAGGATGACGTGTGGGGGACCGATGGCATCGTTGTTGAGCGTTGGAAAACAGGAGGTGCCTGTGGCGAGCTCTCAACATGTCGTGGCAATTTTTCGGTGTAGGAACGTTGTGGCACTGAGCGTCCGAGTTCAATCGGCGACGAATTGGAGTGCTTGAACATTGGGGGACGCCTCTCCTCGCTGCGCCTCTCTTCGGCCCACTCTACAACCTCGGGCATGCCACGATCAGTTCGATCAGTGTCGCGGCGAGAGACTGACGGTCGGTCCTTGCCGGGCCTGGCAGATGACCTGCGAACAGGCTCCGGGCGAGAAGACTCTCGACGGGACGGACGAGGTTCGGTGGTGTAATAATCGCGCGAAGGAGCCCTAGCCGGCGAAGGACGAGATGACATTTCTTCCTCGACCTGGGCGCGCGACTTATGCTGGTAGCGAAGGGCTTCCTCGGCTTGTACACTCATCTTACGTTGAGTGGGGATGGCGTATCGGGTGTCATCGTAAGATCGACGTTCTTCGGCTGCCTTGCGACGGGCATCCTCCTCAGTGCGGATCTTGTAGCCTGACTCATAGCGTGCCTTCTCGTCAGACGATGACTCGCTCTCGACGGACGTGAACTTGCGATCGCTGCGAGACTCCTTGGCGCGCGTCTTCTCGCGATCTGATCTCGTTCGGTCATCCTTGGCATGTCGGCTGCTCTTTGAAGACTCCTTTTCGCGGCTGGATCGCGGTGCTGCAGTAGGCTTGGGCTGGTAGGTGTGGTAGTGGGCGCGTTCGGAGTGGTGGTAGCGATCGTCGTCGCGCGAGGGCACGCGGGACTCTGTCGAGTATCGCGTAGGACCGGTGGCAGTGAAGGTAGAACCACCTGGCGTGGGGACGTCGAAGCGTGCGGTCTTGTCGCGTGGCGCAGCAGCTTGTCTCGCAGCTTTCTCTTTGCGGAGCTTCTCAAGGGTAAGAAGAGAGTCGTAGTGAGACCTCTTGTCGTCGTCGCCGAGACACTCGTAGGCTTGCTGAATGCGGTGGAACTCGTCCTGCTTCTGCTCCTTCAATGCGGGATCCGTGACCTTGTCGGGATGGCACTTGAGCACCAATTTGCGGTAGGTGGCCTTGATGGTCGCGGCATCAGCGGATTTGTCGATGCCCAGGGCCTTGTAGTGATCGGGAGTGGGATCCAGGTCCATGGTGGTGGAAGGCGTGTCGTATGAGTATGTGGGGGAAGGGAGTGCTAGCTGGGCGTGTTGTGGGGTTTCGCGTGTGCTTTATAGTGCGACGGTGATGACTTTGAACGACTCAAAGCTGGCACATGCAGCAGATACAGTCAATGGTTGGGCACGCGAGTCTAGGTCTGTGGCGGAATTGGGCGGCCGTGGCTTGTATCGCACACAGGCAGATAGCGATAGATGGACGAACGACGGGGGTTCGGTGTTGATGCCCTTTAAGGAGAGTCGGGTGCAGTGTGTGCCGGGTGGTGAGAGCGGACGGCGGACGACGGGTGTTCCTGGTATGGGGTGACGAGGATGGCTGGTTAGACAGCGCTGACCTAAGGAACAGTGGAGCTCGCCGGGAACACAGACTCCCAGATGGAAGACTAGAGAAGGTGGCAGTCGTGGCGAACAAGAAAAGCCGGATCAAAGAAGCGTGACAAAGGAATTGCAAGTGCAAGTCGCCGGGCGAATAGCCGCGAGAGAGAGAGAGAGAGTGAGGCTGTGTGGAGATGTTTTTGTTCTTGGTGTGCTCGATTCGTTGCTTCGTGCCTGGTTGCCCGGCAGCGATGGTCTACTTGAGTGGACTTGCGGTGTGGGCGCTGCGACGTCACCGCTTCAGCGATGCCAATATGCCAACAAAAAATTGGCTCTCGATGGTCGAGATCGCACTGCGTAGGCGCGAAAATTAGGGGAATCGAAGGGCTCAAAGGGGGAAAAGAATAGGGTGGGCTCAGAGAATCAAAGGGTGTTGCACCACGGGAATTGATTCAACGACAGTCAGCCTGCACGCTTCGGGGGCTGCAGTTTACTATATCAGGGTCGCTGCACCAGGCTCGAATGCCCACACTCGTCCTGGGACCCCCTGGTGATGATGCCGGCTGGGCTGCGCTCGCGGCTCGTCGGTTTTTCCTTTGCACGCTTCCACCAGCTGAACACCGTCACAGCGCCGCGTGCAATGGCCGCCTTTTCCACCTAGACCACACGTTCCGCAGGCCCCGCCGTGAGCCACCATCATCGCGCAAGCCGCCGCCGCTTCACATGACCAGCCCACACGTCTCCTCGTCGGCCACAGCGGCTACGAAACACTCGGTCCAATCAAGCCCAGCTGCGCCCACATGGGCGTTTGAGATGTGCCTGCGGACCGCCTTTGATAGGATTATCCCGCACAGCCGGCATGACACAGAAGCCCAGTAGAGACAGAAGCACAGTAGGGACAGAAGCACGATGTGACCACGCCGATGCACCAATCGCAAAATGCTCACCAGGCTCCACAAAAGACATTTGCAAGACATGACGAATCCACGCCGCTTGTCTGGTCACAAATCAACCACATAGCAACTGACGCGAAGGGCCGTGTCCCGTCACATTCGACATCCAACCGAGCCTCCCTTCTGCCAAACCTTCCGAGACAGTGTGAAGCCCAACTCTATCGCAAAACATAGTCACCAGCCAGTGAGCGAATGACTGCACATCCTCCGCATTGTCGCTGTCCGAGTCGAGCACCATCCCTGTGCCTCGTCACAACTCGGGTCAGGGCACGGCGGTTGCGTCGCCAGGCAGACAGTTTTTCGTCCCATGCCATGTGAGATATGTTTCCACTCGATCCGTCCCGAACTGGCAGACGTTAGCCCGTTGCGTGGTTGGACGATAAGATACACTTATGCGGGGTGAGGCGGGGCACTTCTGCATGTCACACCCAATAGTGCCATGCCCAACGAAAGCCGTCGAGCCAGGTCCTCCTACGTGGTCCTCCACGATTGACCAGGACAAGTGAAGAAGGAGCATGTGTTGTATCGGCCTTCAAGTAGTATGATGTAGCTGCCAGACGCGAGAACGGTTGCTGGCCAGAGATATGAGATCATATCAGACAGGTACGCTGCATTCCACATGTCATCCCACATCAGCCACCTCACTTTCGTCGCGAGAGCCCCATACAGGGAGCTCGACGTCGACCACGATCGCTTTGTTGTACCCAACCGTCTTGCCACCAATTCTTGGGCCCAGATACGCTGCGTTGACCACTGTTGTCCTCTCACTACGCGCCACTTCCGTATCGGCACAAGGCATACCCCTCCAGCCTTCCTCAACACCCTGCGTAGCCTCGTAAGGACACCCATGCCCGACATTACTCAGAACTTGATCTTCAGCCCCTCCTCCCCACAACGCCTCATTGTTTTCCAGGGCAACAGTAGTGAGGCTCGATGTCGGGTTAAGGTTCTCATCACCGGATGGGGGCTGATGCCATGTCTCATCCGGCATAAGAGACGCATCAGGCTGGCCTCTAATGCGGCCTGGCAGCGAGTCAGGCACACTTTGACGTGTCAAGCTTGCATGGCCGCCCAAACCACGCCCTGCTCTGAGTGATTTTGACCTGATCGTCAGATCCACCAAGGAAAGTTTCTCGTTGGACATCCCTGGGTCGTTCCAGACGTCCACCCTTTCCACTAGGCTACCAATGTTGCTGTCTATGGCTTGGTGTAATGGAGACGTTTTCGTCGTCCTCCATTGTAGCGTCTGGACCCCTCGTCCACTGTGGATATGTCCACAGATACTCAATCTGGGTCTGATCTCCTCGAGCTTCCGTAGCAATGCTGAGCAGCCTTCCCTCTCGTCTTTCAAATCTCTTGCTGCCCTATCGCAGTGCCCCTTGGGTGGAGTATGAGTCACTACAATATCCGTTCCTTGAGGAATCCTATCCCATATCTCCTCCGCCCCTTCCGGTGTGTACTGGAAAGCCCAGTTCGCTTGCGTATGCTTAGGCGTACACGGACTACCGAATACCGTGAACCATGTTCTCGGTCCTTCAAGTCGTACCGTGGCAGTGGTATTCTCAAGGTATGTAATCGACTCGGACTCCACCAACAACCTCCTGCAGGCTGTGGGGTCTTGATCACCAGGCCACTTCCACGATCCCTGGTACTCTTTGAAAAAAGGCTCGTCGAGAGTGATGTCGTGATTCCCTGACCAAAGAAGCATAAGCTATCAGCCCCGCTACAATTTGTACATGTCGCTGCAAGCAGGGATCAGAGGAGTAAGAATATTACCTGCAATCACAACCTTGGCCTGGAAGTCTTGTCGTGATATCCACTTCACCGCCTTCTTCAGCTCACTGTAGCTTCCTTGGTTCGTCAAGTCGCCTGCGTGGATGAGCACATCGCCCCGGGGTAGCTTGGGCGTCTGGTTGTGCGTATCGGATATGCATACTATGCGCGTTTTGCGCGTCGGCCGTGTTGAGACGGCGGCCGGGGCGGACGTTGTAGTCATCTATCCCGTTCTAGCATAGATTATACCACTAATCGCTACACAAAAGCTTTCCTGCCCAATAGGGAGAAAGGGGCTGCGGTGTTGTAGTTAGTCCTCGCGGAAGGGGGAAGAAAGCGTGAATTGTACGCGCTGACGTCATAATATTCCGCCATCTAGACCCTTCCCTTCCTACGCCCAAGGGGACTGAAACCGTGAGTACCAAACATCAAGAACCACACATTAGACACACCAGCTATTGCGGTCCGCTATCCCTAGGTTACCATTCGATCTCATCCAATTTCTTTTTCTTTCATCGCCACGGCGCGCTCGCGCTTTCTTCCGACGGCTTCTCTCCTGCTGCGCCTGGTTTTTTTTCTTTCCCGTGTCCCTGAATGATGATCAGGTACCACTTCCCGTCCGCAGCACGACATCTTGGTTGATCGTCGTCGCCGTCGCCGTCGTAGGCCGCCGGGCCTCGGCTAGGGGTTTGCCACCGCCACCATTACAGAGCCGCAGTGCGAAAAAGGGTCTGGATGTGGAGATGGAGGGATGATCGTGGGATGGGTAGGAAAGGCTGGTCATGTGATTCTGAAGCTGAGGTGTGGACCAATCGGATTGTAGAGGGTCGACTGGTCGTGGGCTTTTATTGAGCTGGAGGACAGAGTGCACCCAAGGATGATTCCGAGCTCGACCATGAGTGCGATGCCCGTACAGTAGGCAGTGCAGATACCTAGGTACACCTAGGTATGCCCTGGTAGGAATGTTCCAAGGTTGCGGTGTACATTTTGCGCTAACCTTCGCAAGCTAGTTCCACTTGCTTCACCTCCAGTTTCGAAATTCGGTGTGATGAGAAATAAATCATATCGTTTCCAGCAACATCATGGCTACTAACAGCATTGAAGCATCCGATGAGAAACCATTGACCGAGGCTCAGCTTGCGCAACGAGCGAAGAAGAGAGAAAAGGCACACGCGCGGCACAAGCAAAAGAAGAACGAGCCTCAGATCTGGGAGTTTTTGCCGAAGAAACGGTACCTCAATACCTGGCAAGAGTATCAATTATTTTCATACGCGGCGGATCGGAAGCTATACATCGGCGCCACGGAGAAATGGAAGAATGTTACTCTCGCCGCCGGGGTGGAAGTCGTGGAATTTGGAAAAGATTTCGATCTTACAGAGTAAATTTCTTTTTCCATGCACTGATCACAGGCCCCATACTTAACAACTGCCACAGCGAAATCTTTCAAGCCCTATCAACAGCGCCCGAAGATTTTCGTGGTGGTCTCCGTGCAATCTACGCAGGCAGCCCTGCTCGATCCACTCGTCTCAGTCCCACAGACCACACACTGCGTGCCTGTATCGACAAAACGCCCTTCCTGAACCTAGAGCATATTCGCCTCCTGGGTTGGACGGGTGCGCCTACAAACGGGCTCATGGGCATCATGCGACAGTGTCGCAACATCAAGTCCATCGCTGTAACGACGCATATGCGCAATTTGTACATCAGTAATATGGTTGCTTACATGATGTTGATGTTGACGCAGCCGCCGATGACGCTGCGCTACTTCGAGACGAAGGGATTTACGCTTGATGATGAAACTTTGAAGAATGAGGTGATTGGTTCGCCGTCGAACAAGATACCGGGGCTGGAGATGGCTGTTAAAACTGCGGGACACGAGTGTAAGGCTTATAAGGCGAAGATGTGGGGAATTATTGAGGATAGGGCTGGGAATCTGGTGCCGAGGACTGATTAGGTCTTTGTAGTGGATGGAATTAGGTTAGGTGATGCTGAAGTCAAGTTGCCTGTAAAATGAGATGCTCATGTCTTTTTAAAAATAAGTGTGTATCGGCAAATGTATTGTCTGGGCGCTCGATATTGCGCCCCGTGTTTATGCAGAGTGCAGTAAGGTTGAACTTACAAGCCTATTGCTATCACGTGACCAAGCGAAGTACTTGAAGATCCAGGAACGCGTAACAAGTCTAGCGCAATGCAGGCTGCAGGGCTGGTGACACCAACATTTACACATGTGATCAGGCCTCACGATACGACACATCCACATCGTTGCCGCCAGCTACCGCCATGATCCTACATGCTCTAGACGCTATCATTTTCCCATGTTAACTACTATACCGTAACCGTCTGCTGATAGAAAGCAACTAATGAGCTAAGATCTGGCTGTGTTCTAGCAGCTCCTAGCCTATGGTATCAATGCTACTAGAATAGTCTATATCCTTAAACCTATAAAGTCTCCTTTATTTGCTTATTGTCAGGACGCAGCCCTGCGCCACTACGCCATGCAACCAAAAGGTACGTATGATCAGTAAACTACTAATCATGGTGCAGGATAGTATATATCGTCAGCAGGACCTGACACTTATAATGTAAGGGGCAGTTATAGGCAATAGTATTTGCTTCACACTGCAAGAGAATAGTGGGGGATAGCTCTGCATTACTACACTAGGTAGGGTAGTAGTAGGAGAATAATTCTTGTCCGTCTTCCCCTGCGCAAAGCGCAGATTAAGAGCAGGTACCTTGGCTCAGGCGCGAGTGCAAGAAGCAAACATGTTGGGACCAAATCCTTCAAACTGCAGGCCTTCGGCCTGGGTGTTACAAATACACCTAATGTCACATATTACGGCTTGTAGTAGTCTGCATTGACTAGAGACGATTCGCTATCGAGCCACGATAGCGAGGAGTAAGCCTATATAGCCCGTTCTGACTCAGCAGGAACGGTCAAGGCCTGTCGGCCTGACAATTATATGTTACAAACAACAGTAGGTCGAATCCTTCGGTTAAGGGAAGCGATGCTGGAGGCCAGTTGTCGCACGAGACGAAGGATAATGATTAGCGAGGGGCACGCAGATCACGTAATATGCTATCCCGCTAAGGCTTACTATCTAGGATAGTAGAGTACTTTAGAATAGTAGGATATTCTAACTATCTCTAAGTATTAGAATAGATAGAATAGTAATAGATAAAGTAATAAAAATAAAAAGATAGAAAGGTTTTATTATTTCTCTTATTATAGTTAACTCTTATAATTTTATCTCTTATCTAGATTATAAGCTAGTTATTTTATTATTTATAGAATTAGATTATTATTACTCTAAATACCTACTATCCTACTTAGTCGCTAGATAAACCGCACGTAGCTATACGCATAGCTCGCCTGCCCTAACCCGGATCAGGTCTAGAGAAGTATAGCATACCCCCCTATATAACACTTTAACCACCTATAGACTTTATAGAAAGTATTCACTAATAGAACACCTTAAGAAGATTAGAAGGAGTTATTATATTAGTAGTAGCTAATAGAGAATAAGTACTAGCTACGCTAGCTATAGTACTAGGCCTAAATAGGAATACCTCTCTAGCTAATAATAAAATACTTAAAGATTAAGAGTCTAATAATAAGAATAAGAACTCTAATATTAAAGAACTTAGAAATCTTAGGTAATAGGCCTATATCTAGGTATAATAAATAGTCTTAATAATAGATATAATTAATTAGCTTTTAAACTAGCTAATAGCTACCTCTAATAAATAACCTATTACTATAAGAAAACTTAAGATAGCGCTATCTAGGAAATATAGTAGAGATAGAGAGAAACTATAAATATTTTTTACCTACACTAACCTATACTGCGAGTATAATAAGATATCTAACGACTAAAAGAAGATCTTTATAGTAAGTACTTACTTAAAAGATAAAGCTTCTAACTAGATATAACCTTATATAGATAACTATTTACTTAACATAGTCTATAAAGGAATAAAGACAGAGACTAAAGCTTTATTTATAAATTAGATAGAATTTAAATAAGAAATAGAATATATTTTTAGAGAAGTAGATACTAAAAACTAGACTAAAAAAAAAATTACTTGCCTAAAGTAAGTCTTATTAGTATTAGTATATATAGTAGAGTTTAAGTAACTATAAGTATAGATTAACTAAGATAATATAGTACTTTAAATAGTTTTTAAAGTAGGCCTAAAAGAAAATATTAAAAATAGTTTTATATACTATAAAAAGCTAGAGATACTATACGCTTTAATAGAGCTAGTTACGTGTATTAATAATAGACTTTAGGAATAGAATAACTAGAAGAAATATTTCTAACCTAATATAGCTAATATAAAAAGATATTATAGTAGATACAATAATAATAGAGACGCTATTATAACTAGCAAAGTGTAAGACAAGACTAAGGACGGAAAACCCCGAAGAAAGTTCGACGATAGACTTTCCAAGGAAGAGCGCCAGAGGCGCTACGATAACAAAGCATGTCTCCGATGCGGGAAGGAAGGACACTTCCGCAGGGACTGCCCGCAGAACGACCAAAAGAGAAAGCAGGGAGCTGTTAAGATTAGGATAATTAGACAAGGCACGCCCTATTCTAGAGAATAGTCTACTAATAGTAATATTAGTAATATAGAACTATATAAGAAAGCTTAGTTATTAGATAATACTAACTATAAGCTCCTCCTCTAAGTAGTTAAAGCACAAGAAATAATAATATAGAATAAAGTTTAATTAACTAATCTAAAAATACCTATAGTTATCGCACGACAACGTCTATAAGACTAGTATTATTAAGTATATAGATAGAATATATACCTAGCTAATAAATATAGCTATAAGGGATAAATCGCTATTACTAGCCTAAAAGCTAAGAAAGTAATATAATAAGCCTTTAATAAATAACCCTACTTTAAGAAACTAACTACTAAGGTTAAGAACTAAGAAGCTAGCAAAATAGAAAATACTAAAGAATATAAAGACTTATACTAGTATAACTATAAACTAGAATATAAATTTTATAAGAAAGATAAAGAGAATAGTAAGATAGACTAAGACTAGTACTACTACCCGCAGCTAGAGGTAGATAAATACTTAGTAGATAACTACTATCTCTATAAACTTAAGAAACTCTAAGAGGCTAAAGGAAAGAACTAAGCCTAGGAAGATGTAAGCAAGGATAGAAACTAGTCTAAAGAAGACGAGTAGTATATAGAGGATATACCTTACTCACGCTTATATGCATTATTCTGCCAGAGGAATGGATGCTATATCCACGAGCTAGGAAGGGAAGAGGCCTATTAGAAGCTTCTATAGAAGCACTGCCGATATAGATATCTTTTCTATTAATAATAAATAGAGAATGCTTAGAGGGTAGACGACCCTTATTATAGTACCCTATTATTAAAGATTTATGAAGCAGCAGAATGCCCGATTCACAAGGCAAGGAAGCAGGCGCCGAAGCCACGAACCCAGAGACCAGAATCGATTCCTCACC
>JARBXR010000057.1:0-207243 GCA_029100535.1 Stemphylium beticola | reverse complement strand
GTAGCAATACAGAGCCATCCTCCACTATTCTCTTGCAGTGTGAAGCAAATACTATTACCTATAACTGCCCCTTACAAGATTATGACTCCAGAGTAGCTATACTACTAAAATTTAAAAAGTCTAATAATTAAGTTAAGCTAAGATAATCTTAACTATCTTGTAATACCTTAATCTGTAATTAAGATAATCTATAGTACTGCTCTCGCCCAATTAAGTCAAGAAATCGGTCTCAGATTGTCTTGACTTGATTGTTGCGGAGTGTGCCCAGGTGGTAGCCACCATGTAGGCGGCCGACTCTGGAGTTGTGAGCGGGAACTATGTTTGGCGGGCATTCAAGAAGGAGATCAAATGTCGTGATCTTGAGGGAAATTGGGGGGCAGATGTTGAGTACGCAGAAGGCTTGGGATGGCGCGGGAAAGACACGCACAGCAAAATCTAGCGCCAAGATCTGCGGCAAGGGCTCTCTTCTCCGGAATGTATTGCGGTCGAGCTTCCATTAAAATCTAAATGCGGCTGGGATGATTCCTGCAAGAGGGATTGGTTTGAAACTTCTGCAACTTTTACAGGTTGATAGGACCAAGGTGTGGTTAGCTATAGAACAACTCCGGGCGAGCGAAAGTCAGTTTACACAGATTCGCAAGTGGAGTGCAAGGGTTCTATTTTATCTAGCAAAGGGAATCGGAGGCGGAAGATAAGGGAGCGCGCGCTAGTCGACGCTAGTGCAGGCATTCGCTCAGCGAGTACGTGAGTGGACCACCCCCAACCTTTCGCCGCCTGTCTCACTTCGAGCATGACATGACGGTGTTGTAATTTCTGCCGCAGAATCACAAGATATCTGGAGTCATACCAAAACCAACCACGCTACCCGACCAGTTGGAAATCGAAGCCATGAGTGACGCTGAAAGAGGCTTCTCCAACGAGGTATTTCACCCTACCCAGTCGTTTTTCCGCGATAGGCGCAATCGAAGCTGAACATAAAGAAGCTGCGGCACATCTGCGTCAATGGAATTGACACCCCGTACCCCATCCCCCAACGACTGTCATTACAGAATCGCTTCCTTTGTCCTATCCCCGGACCACTCTCTACTATGGCGCCTGCACGAGCATAGCCGATGAAGGTTCAAGCATGCATTTTAGATCAATCTCCCAGCAGTCTGCTTCTTCTGAAGACCTCCTGGGCCCGAGCCGACGCGCCTCACCGCGGCCACCAACAACAGAAGGCAGACGGCCACACGAGATCCCCGGATTCGTCACCGACGCTGTTCACGAATCTACCTTGAGTCAGATTAAGAAACTGCAACTCGAGCTTGGAGCAGCAAGAGACCAGATCAAGCGCGCCAATAAAGCATGTCGAGATCTTGCCGTGTGGACGTACAACGAGCGGGAGCGTCTACTGCGCGAACTGGCGCAGGCGAAGACAGTGAGAAGCTCTGAGGGCATGGTAGAGAGGGAGGTCAAAGAATGTAGTTTGGTTCAAGCAGGACAAATGACTGAATGTGAGCCATCGTCGTTCATAGGCGCGGAAGTCGAGCAGCTCATCGCCGAGGAGATGAACCGTTTGGACTCTACGCTCTAGGCTCACAGTGCCCGGCTGAGACGGAGAAGGTAGTTCAAGTAGGTTATAGTTTGTTAGATTAATATGACGGCGAATTGTGAGCGCGCCCTCGTGTCCAGAATCATTCTGACCGGTTCCATTACAAAGTGAAGATACATTCTGACAAAAAAAGAATAAGCGTGTTTCGATCATCTTCTGAGTAGCCTTTTCAGGCACTGGCTTTCTTTTTGTTCGTGTTGTCCCATTTAGTGGCTAAACTGATGATAGCGGTGATGCCACAAGCTGCGATGGTGATTGCGAAGGCGACCTGAATACCCCATGCATACGCACGTACGACGCCGTCCAGCTCAGCTCCGTGAAAAGCCTGTCGCAGGGCTGTAGCACCGGTAGATGTGACTAAGGAGTGGTCGACATTTGGTGCAGTATTCTCAAGCTTGTGCAAGAGCTGATTCTCGAAGCCTGACTGTGCGGCTGCGATCATGAACGTAGCACCGATAGATCGAGCGACTGCTTTCAGGAGTTATAATTAGCTTCGGAATTTGAAAAAACAATGTCGGGTTGATGATGAATTCTGGGAATGAAGCGAGAGAGAACTAACAAATGATTATGGCCGTTACAGGAGCGATATCAGTTGGCGCAGCGAAAGCCTGCGCAATGATGAGTGGGATCTGGAGACCCATACCGTATCCAAAGCCCGCCAGTATCTGATATCCGACCCATTCGCCTGTCGATGTTCCGATGCCAAGCGTATACAACAGACCAGCGGAGATGGTTACAATCACCGAACTGGCCACGAGGAATGGGGCAGCGATACCCGTCTTCGAAATGGCTTTTCCAGAAGCAAACGTGGAAATGCTGAACAAGGCGATAAGAGGGATGTTGCGCACGCCAGAGCCGATGGCACTACGTCCGTCGACGCTCTGAAAATAGATGGGCAGGTAGTAGAGCGTGATGAAGTACGCGCCGGCAAAGAAGAAACCCCATAAAGCGTTGACCCACACAGTTCTCTGTCGCATGAGACGTGGTGTCAGTATGGCATGCTCGCCTTGCCATATTTCTACGATGACGAGTGCAATGACCATGAGACAGAAACTGACGAGTAAGCCGACGGCAAGCCTGGACTCCCAGGGATGAGTTACTCCGCCGTACTGAAGAGCCAGAAGGAAGCAGAGGGATGCACCCATCACAAGTGCAGTCCCTGGGAAGTCCATTTGTAGGATCTTCTCCTTGAAAGTCGCTTGCATTCGCGGAACAGCTGAAGGAGTCTTGAAGGTGGTCAAGATGACCAAAGCCGCCAGACCGCCCACTGGAAGATTGATATAGAAGCACCTACGATTGGCATCGAGTCAGGTCTTGTCATAACAGAAGTCGATAGTTAAAAAGTCGATTGTTTTGCAATAAGCAAAAAGCTTGCAAGCGCCGTTACTCACCACCTCCAAGATGCTCCGTCGGTAAGCCCTCCACCAATGAGTGGTCCAGCGACAGCGGCGATGCCATATGTCATTCCAATGATTCCAGTGTAGGTGGCTCTTTTCGCCGGCGCGGCTGAAAAGGCAGAAATTGTGTATACTCCAGGTGCTACACCCGAGGCACCGAGACCAGCAAAGGCGCGTCCAACAATGACAGTAATCGAGTTTTGGGCGACAGCGCTAATCAAACTCCCAAATTCGAATATGAGTATCGCCACCAGGAAACTGGTTTTGAGGGGGAGGAACTTGAACACTTTCCCCCATTGCGACTGGAATGCGCCGAGCGTCAGGAAGTACGCCGAGCCGTACCATGAGATGTCCTGTATTCTGCCGAATCGGTCGGTGATTTTCGGGATAGCGGTTGCGACGATGGTCTAGATTGAGAATGTCAGCGTACCGGCTTATGGTGCCTTTGGCCAAAGTCGAATCTGCGCTAAGGATCTGAAGACGCAAGACTTACCTGATCCAGAGAACAGAGTGTGATACTCAGCACGAGTGCAAGCATGATGAAGAACATTTGAAGACCTTGTGGATATTCAATAGCTTTTGCCGGCTCGTTCACATCTTTCGCTCCAGTAGCTGAGCTATCGTCCTCGGGAATCCCCAATTTGTCATTATCATTGGCAGTCGCGGATGCTGCCATGGGCGTCTCATTTAAATCGGCAGTTTGCTTTTCTTTCTCAGGCTCGGTCTGATTCGGGTTTCCTCCGGCCTCGTTGAGCTTGCCATCCTCTGGCAAGTGCGGTGAGGTTGTTGATTCAGTCATGTGTAATTGTCGCGTGGGTCAATTGTTCCGAATCGCTGTGAGACTCTATGAGCCTTTGATATTGGACTCCAGGCGGCGTGCTATTAGCTTGAGGTATGAATGCGCTGGAGTACGGAGGTAATGATTGGGGAGATTGTTGAGAACGCTTAAGGAGGTGCATGCCCTGGTACCTTTGTTTGTAGCTCTCCGTGCTCCTTTTTCTCGTCTATAGGTCCCTTGTGTCACACAGCTAAATCCGAATTCACATGCGCCGTTAGCTCTGTAAGCCCGCTAAAGCCGTTCCCTCGCATTAACGCCGATTGTCCCGAAAGGGAATAGTGGGATTGCCGCCAACTGTATCTGCACAGGTGCAGTGATCCTCACACCAACTTTCCAGAGACCTTTCCCAGAGACCGCGCACTATCTTTTGCCAGCCATTGCAGCATTCGCCTCCTCAATTGTACACTAATGTGATGTGTGGATCATGTACCCCATGGGGAAACAGGTTCAACCGCATCAGTACCCACCAAGCTGCGTTTGGCCTACTGATAGGCAATCGCTTAGCCGACTAGCAAGCTTCTTCGATGCAGAGGCTTCTCTAACTTCTCTTGGGCTGTCGTATGCCTTGTTGGTATGTGCGGGCGATCTGATGTAGAGAATGGTCTACAGGCGAGCTGCAGTCATAGCTGCCTCAAGTAGATCTACTGTGTTATCTCAGACCAGTTACAAAAGCTGCCCTATCACCAACAAGGGCAAAAGCAGGGCTTGGAGATTCGGGGCTTGATATCACAAATGCGAGCCGTTCTTAGTATTTATATGGGCGGTGAAGCTGTGACAGTCTGGAAGTTTCCGTTTGTGTCGAATGATAAGATGAGCAAACGCATTCACCCACCGCTGACTATGACGTATTTTTACATCTTTTCCCATTTTCCGAGCTGCAGAAATTTCACCTTCTCTTTCTTCTACTTAAACGATAATCAGCCAGCGTGGATAACGAGTGGTTCAGAGTAGCCTTGGCCAGGATCTCTTGCGCCAGTCAGGATGCCCAAATGCGCGAGCGCAACAAGCAGCCACGCCCCGAGACCCCAGAAATGGATGAAGACAAGATCTTAGAGCCTGTTACACCCACTCAGTCAGACGAGGACTCGCTTGTAGACGACTCCAAGGATGCGTTGAATGATGCGTGCGACACCGACGATCACCAGGTTCCCGGTACCCATCCTCATGCGGACCACCACTCGGACGGCGATGACTCAGACAATACTTCAGAGGGAACGGACAATCGGGATGCCAGCTCAATGGCCAATCAACCGTCGGGTGTCCAAGGTGGCGCTAGGGAATTCACGGGCTTCTTCCGCAAGGCGTCAAGCAACGTCGTTACCAAAATCAAGTAAGCTGCTCCGGAAGCCCGCGACTCAATCAGCGCTGTAGTTGAGACAGTCAAGAATGCCGGCATTGTGGATCTTGCGAAGAACATCCTAGACCGGGTCACACAGCATCTGTGCAAGACGGCTCTCATAGTTGTTCCCCTGGCCGCCCTGGCCTTAACAGCGATTGGTCTTCTAGCAGCTGGTTTTGGGCCAGGCGGCATCGCAGGTGGTGAGACTGTAAAATTTGGCCGGGGTCATCCAAAATACTGACTTTATTTCAGGTACTACCGCAGCCATCATCCACGCGGGAATCGGCAATGTCGTGGCGCAGTCACTGTTTGCGACCTGCACAGGCGCGATGATGGGTGGCTATGAAGCTCCCATCATATTTGGGGGCGTCTGGCTTGCAACGATGCTTGCCGTGGCGGGCTGCGCGGCTATCCGGAGGACGTGCCGCAGTCGCAACGACTGTCGCCCGGTGCACTTGTCAACAATCACGTCGAGAAACACCTTGGACGCAATGGGAGAAGCCGCGAGCAACGTTGTCTTCGGTATCATGTTGGCAGCCGCATATATCACATACCGCGTGAAGAGCTGGCGGAATGCGCGGGAAAGCCCTGGACCAGATACAGGGAATTCGAAGCGTAACTAGGAAGCGAGGAACTTAGGGCTCAGCAGGGGGAAGAACGGTACCCGGATGTAAACGCCTTGTGACGAGATTTTACAACGCAGTCCAGCAAGGTATTATGGTCATTGGAGGAATCAGGAAAACGAGAGGACCATTGTGTTTCCGATTCTCGACGGCTGATGAAGATCCGGAGGTGGATATCCCTCTGTGCTCACTAGCTCTTATGTAGGTAGTGCGGATACCCAGAAAGTTGTTTCTGGTCTTGCCATTTTCTAGTTTCTCTTCAAAAAAGATATGTGAGGGACGATCTAATGGCCAAACTTCTCGGAGTAGAGGCACTTGTCCCAGTTAATGAAGGGTTAATAAACCCCAATCAACACGCTGCTTACAGCTAAAGATAGCATCTTGCGTTACGATCCGGATTTGGCCGCAAATACCTGCAGTGCTATCGGCTTAGTGTCCAAGCGGATGCGAAGGTCCACGATGGTATCCAGCGTCCCATCTTCCGGAAATCGTCGAGTCTGTAGGCGCAAGAGCAGCAACGGAGACAGACCTGACTCATTCAAGGTGGCGTGGACATTCCTCCAAAGCGACCCAAGAATTCGTTGGGATCCCTGGTGTATTTGTGTATTCATGGATGCTCATCAAGCACGACAGCGGCTTTCAGAGTAGGAATTCGGTTTCTTTAGAGCTATCATCGCATAATATGGATAATTGTGGTTTCTCGTGCAAAGGCGGAAGTCCGCGGAGCCGAAGCCTACAAATTACCGCCAGCTGAATTTCTTGACGCCGGTAGTAAACAAGGCTAGTGACTGAAGCATGCAAGCATCTGTTTCTTGAAAAGCGCTACAAATCCGCGAAAAACGCATGCAATGTTGTTTCTTTGACCATGGGGTTAAAGTTCAAGGGGCTGGTTTTAAGGCGTGCCGTTAGCGCTGAGTAATGTGGCACAGGCCACAGTCCTCAACCACCACTCCTGGCGTCTTGCAAACCTCACCTTCATCAATGACATCAAGCCCCTCATCATGCCAGCAGACCGGTCGCATAGTGTCAATCCCCAAGGTAGGCAAAAGTCATGTTCGGAGTGCGCAAAATCCAAACGCAAATGTGGTCTGGAGCAGCCAAACTGCGCACGATGTTCCAGGCAACGCCTGAGCTGTGTGTATCCACCACAGCCCCGTTCACAAGCCGCAGTTCCGCAACTCAATACGCCTGATACTGATATAAACACGGAGCCCAACGACGCCCAGATACCCATGGATATTCTAGGTTTGGCAACTACGGATCTCGATTTCGATTTTGACATACCCGCATTGCCTACAACATCTACTGCAGGAATTCCAGACTTCGACTTCCCGACTGCCCCGAGCTGTTTTGATACATTTCCGGGTACTGCTGTCTACAATCCACCGGACGCTGAAGGTCAGATGATGCTTCAGACCTCTGAGAAGCAAGTAAACAAGCCTTTGTCGACTGCAAATCTCTCCTCTTTCGCGAAGTTGAGGGCGGCGTATTTTGTCGAACAGGTCAAGCTTGTACCGACGACCATGATGGAGCAGGTTTGCACTCCATGGATGCACCAGATGCTTTACGACACCAATATGCCCGAATCCTTGCAGGACGCGCATGCTGCATGTGCGTTGTATGTCACTAGAAACGAAACCAACACTGGACACGTTATACGCTACATCTGTACTCGTGCGCAGAATTTGATAAACGCCGCTTTTCCTCACACAAATATCGAGATTTTAGCTCGCACGCATGCGTTGATGCTATACCAGATCATGCTCATATTTGGTGGCGACATTCGGTTCTATGCACAAGCTGAGGCCTTGATACCTCACCTTGACGACATGGCGGAAAGATTGATTCCAATCGCCGCTGAAGAAAACGAGCCCGTGGGGTCTCTCCCATTCTATCCTGGGACAGCTGCTCGATCGGCATGGAAGTCGTACATTGTCCGCGAATCGGTTCGACGTACCGCTCTAGCCGCAATCCAAGTTTCTGTCATGTACACTCTTCTCAGCGGCCAGATGAAGACTTGTAACCCGAAACCTGGATTAGAGATCCGCATCACGCTGTCGGCACATCTTTGGGACGCTAGAAACGCTTTTGATTTTGCAGTGGCCTGGAACGAGAAACCCCATTTTACTATTACAGAACTAGACTTCACGGACGCCTTGGAGAATGCTCAGCCAGATGATCTAGATGTGTTCGCAAATATGCTTCTCACTGGAATACATGGGATCGATGCCATGCGAGGCTGGTATTACACAAGGGGCGGAACCTTGCAGATACCTAAGTCCTAGTGGCGCACTACCAAACTCGGAATCAAGATGTACTCATGTATCATGCCGACAAAGCATCATTGTGTGCGGAAATTCTCGCCTTCCGAGCCCTAGTCGTCACCTAGACCATGCATTGTCGCCCCAGGCACCGGCATCTCAGGACACGCCCACCACCTATCAACGTTATCCAGGAACTCTTCACCGCGATGTTTGCCGTATTCAACGATCCAGGCTCGCTCGGCGGCAGACAATGGGTGATGGCGCCAAGGGCAGTGCAGTCCCATCTCGCAGCGGTATTTTGTCAGAAACGTAGTGAAACAAAGACCAAGGTCATGACGTTGTTCCGACCCGTATCTTGCCGGTGCAACCTTGCCATTATCTCCGTTGACGAATCGTTCGGACTTTGGCAGATGGGCATATCTCGTGTAAATCTGATAATTGTAGCCGCGAAGATTGTACGTTGTTGCGGGTGCGCTGACGCCTTCGTCGTGAGGGGGCCGCGGGTTCTTCATCGTTGTCTTAGGATGGAACTCTTGGGCCCTATCCCCCTCGCCCTGGTCCTGTTTCATCTGCTTCCAAGGCGCGTTCTCTCCGGTCATCGATTGCCTCCTTCGATCTCCATAAGGCGGGTACAATTCTGGTCCTTGAGGCTGCCTGGGAACGTTAGACTGACTTGCCCTTTGCGCGTTTCGCGATATCGTATTTTTTCTGCTACTGGAAGCATCGCCCGCATCTAGAGCGTCGTCGTCCCAATCAACTTCATCTTCTACAGCCCTGGCAGAAGATGTAGGAGCCCCACTCGAACGCCGTCCAGCATCTCCACGAGCATTGCGATACTGGCCGAATCTTTCTCTCGAAGCTCCAGTGGCATACGGCGATCTGAAAGCTTGGCGGAAACCACCCAGTGTCTCGTTACGGTTGTGGTCGTCCCATTTCTCCTGCGGGGGTACCCAGCGATCGCCTCTCATGCCTTTTTCCCAATCACAGACCGCGCTCTTTTCACGCACTAGAGACCAACTACGACGATGATCTGCCTTGATAAACTGTTGTAGATGCCTATTGTTGCTGGCAGCGACTTCAACATCGGTCTTGATCTGGCCCACTCGAACCGTGCATTCTCGAGCGATATGATCAAGCTCGCCGCAGCGAAAGCAAGCCCTGACGCCGTAGCTCGAGTGACCGCCAGCCGCGCCTTTGCAGTCGATAGCTTTATGACCTTGCAGACATTTAGTGACGCCTTTCCCCAGATTCATAGTCTTGACTCACCAGTCTCATTGCATGCATAGCATCGCATACCATCATCCTTGTGGAACGTTGGTTGCCGAACCTGAGATCTCGAGGTCGACCAGTCAGTAGTTTCCTCGTCTCGCAACGGAAACCGCTCTCGATAATGTTGATTGGGATAGCGATCTTGAAGGCGAGCAGGCGAACGGCTGCGGAATCGCTCTGAATCTCTCGTATACGACTCCTTGGCCTCAGCTGCTGCATACGTTCGGCGCCGTTTGTCTGGCCCCGGGCGGTTACGTGCTTTCCCGTATGCGCTCATGTCCTCGTCCGCAAAGTCACGTCGACTGTCGTTCGGCGGGGTGCCAGGTGGAGGCGGCGGAGGGTTTTCTGGTCCGTATAGACCCTTCGTTGCGCTCTTTAGTTTCATACCGCCTGTATTGACACTGTGTCCATCAGTTGGAAGTTGAGTGAGTTGAATATCGCAAATTTTCTTCGTTAATGGGGTCCCGTGAAAGCATGGTCTGCAGCGAAGGATAGTAGGTGAGCTTGCATCACTGCACGGGCCAGACGAGGCCTTGACAGATGACTGCAATTGGAGACTGCCTAGCAGCTGACGTCACATGTCAAACGGGCGCAGTAGTCATTACAGAAGTCAATGTGCATCACTGGGGCCTATTTGCGCGTGTGAATGTCTGTTTTGTGAGTGCCCTTTCGAGGGACAATGCGTTATTCCAAGCCCGACTACGCTATCCCAGCATCTTCAAAATGTACTCTTGGGATCTCAAAGCTCTGACTCGTACGACCATAGCCAATGCCCCCCAGCCTACTAATTGGTCTCAAAATCTAGAAGTTGTATCAGCACGTATTACAGCCGAATTGTGAAATGCATCATGATAGCATACCTTGATATCGAGCAAGTTCTCATCTTCATTGATAGCGTCGTCCCTCGCCCAGAACTGCGTCGCCTCAAGCACCACGAGTGCACCCGATTTCTTTCCCGGAAACACTTTACTATCGAATTCGCGGATGCTCTCGACCTTGCACTTCATGCTGAAAACAGCTTCCTCCGCCCTTGCACAAGCGACGGTCTTACAATCATAGAGGGGTTTCAGCCCCGAAACATCCCATTCCGAGACGCCTACGGGGCGTTGATACTAGCCGCGTTGGCGGCTTCGACCATGCCTCTAGTTACAGAGTCGACGACGCATTCACCCGTTTCCTGCAAGTTGCGCAGCGCATCGTTGGGCTTGTCCAGTGGAGTGGTGAGGCCCAGAACGAACAGCAGGGGATCGGCGTGCACCATGTTGAAGAAGCTGAATGGCGCTAGATTCGTGGCAGTCCCGTCTTTCGACCTTGTGGAAACTAGGGCAATGGGTTGTGGAACTACGGCACTGATACAGAGCTTGTAGTTGCTCATTGGGTGACAACCAGGCGCCCAGGGATCAATGGCGATGTATTTGTTGCCTTTGGAGTCGTGCGTTGAGTTTGCTCCGTCGCCTGGAGACCATGTTGGATTGGGGGCTTGGATGGTTTGGAAGGGGGGGTGGATTATCAGCTTAGATACAAAATGACTGCGTAGCCATGGTGTACCATTATCGTTGGTTCAAAATGGTATTTAATACAACACAATATTTTGTTTGCTTTACATTCACCAATCGAGCAACACGATGACATCGACTCTCAAGGGCGAATTCCACAACAGACCTTTCGTTAGCTTGCGATTCGAGTCACCTTCGGGAACAGGAACAACAGGTTCTGATGGGAGATTCACGTATCGAAGCGATGAAAGCATTACTTCCGTTGTGGGGGATGTACGATTGGGTTCAGCCACGGGTGCTGCTCACCTAACACTCGGCGACCTTGGCGATACATCTGAAGCGGCCACAAGGCAGGCGGCTACAACCAATCGAGCTCGTTTTCTCCTGAGCTTCGCCGCGGAACCGGATTTCCGAAATGACGTAACCATCAGTGAAGAAACCGTATTCGAGTCAGCGCCCTTGGAAGAAGATATGTAGTTTGCCGGCCATTTTCGAGCCAGCCTATGGGTATCATCGACCTCGACTGACGCCGATGTTTATGTGTCGCTTCGTGTCCTAGACGGGGCAAACAACGTCTCATACAGAACCATAGCACCAGATACGTTCTGGGGCGAAGATCGAGGCAAAAGGTCTTCGCCGCCGCTGACTTCAGGCGTGCTGGAGGCATCGAGACGCGCACTAGGCACACGCACCGCGAAGCGGATGCGCAACCGCTGGTCCCCGGCGAAGCAGTCAACCTCGAAGTGGAAATGCTGGCTGTTTGTAAAAGAGTTGCGGCTGGTCATCGCTTGCGGCTTGAAGTTTCTCCTGTTGAAAGTTCCGGGGCGATGCCGGGTTTCGAACGCGCGTATGACACCGCGTACCATCGTGGGGCTGTGAACCGCATGTTGACGGGCGGCGCGCACGCGAGTACGATTACTGTGCCTGTTATTTCTGGTTAGCGTAGGGGGGATGCGAGGTATCTTGGTATGATAGGATGATGGGTAGGTATCTAAAGGAGTTGCTTCTCTGTTAAGCGAGGTTCGCCGAGTATATCTTCTACCCTTTAGTCACGTGACCATATGCTACACCATACATGTAGTATGTCTCCATGTTACCTAGATCTGTTCTTCTGTCAATGGCGGTCGATTTCAAGTAGCGTCCGGACAAAAGAGCCATTCCTATATCAATCTGCGCTCCACGATGAACATATTCATCTTTTGAAAATACCATACCTATCTATCTGCGAATGCTGGTAGGATGACATACCACGGACATTATCAAATACTAGGTGTTGCAAAGGGAAATGTTATCCCCATGTAGATCGACAGGAACCAACCGTGCGAGAACGGGTCCTGACTATCGACATCTGGACTCTCAAAACCCACAAAAGCACGTGTCTCACGATGGTTCTAACGATACATAGGGTTAAACGCATATCCACTTAAATCTCAGGAGGTTATTTACTAACTCCTTGAACCGGCATCTCTCTCTTTCTCTCCCAGACACCGCTATTCCATCTCTCTCCCATCCTAAATGAAAATGTGTGATATCAAAAAAGAAAAGGAAAAGAAAACCAACGTATCAAAAGCCTCAAAAGTCATCCTACAACCCCGTCTCTCACTGCCTATCTCTCAATCCGATCCTCACCATACAATCAGCCATGACAGACTATAACCCTTCCCTAAACACGCTCCTCCGGCTCTCTGTTGGACTATTGTCTGCACTGTCCACACTCCCATTCTTCCTCTGCTGCCTCGCACTGGGCATAGTCGCCGTCGCAGCCCCATGATAGCCCGTATCCGCATCCATGACAGGCCGTGGACTCACGCCCCTCAGACTCGCCGCATTATCATCGCCAAACGGATTCCGTCCAGTCTGAGCATCGAGATGCTCGTCGTACGAGTCGCGCGTGCGGCTGCGTCCACGGGCGGGTTCGTGAGTCGTATAGGGCGCAGCAGGCGCATACGGGTTAGCGGTCTGAGGCTGCGTGGACGCCGGTTCGTGGAGCCCGAGTTCTTGTTCTTCGTAGTATGCTTCGTCGCCTACGCGCGAACTCCACGCCTCGTCGGGATCCAAGCGGCTTCCTGCGCCGCGGCTGTTACTGCCGTTGTAGCCTGCGTCTTCGTAGCCGCTGCCTGTCGTGTATCTGTTGTTTCGGTTCTTGAACTTGCGCACTTGGGTGTCGAACCAGCCTTTGATGCCCGTGGGGGCGGGACCAGGGTAGTTTGAGGTTGCGCCGCTGTCGGTCGTTCGGCTAAATGCTACCATAGGGTTCATTGATGGTGGTGGTAGCCCATTGCGTGAGGCGTTCCAGCGCGCATAGAAATACCAGCCAAAGTACGAGATGGAGAGTACGAGGAGCAGTATTATGATGAAGACTAGCCAGCCGTTCATGGTGGCGGTGGTGGTGTGGGTGGGTGTGAGGGTGTGATTAGGGTCGCATGTGCGTGTTGGCGGAGGTTATCGCGAGTTTGCGGATACCGTGGGTTGGGTTTTCCGGTTGTCGCGGAACTGAGCGTCGTCTCCTACTACGGGACCAAGTGGCGGGGATGATGATGTGGGAGCGATTCTGGTACACGTCGTCCTCTATCCGCGCCGCAATGCTCAATGTGTTGGTGTAGCTGACAGGCGCGGCTGAGCTGCCCTTTGGCTCCAGGCTTCTTCCTCAGTTCCCGTTGCCAAGTGATGACGTAACAACTGCTGACGCCGCTGCCCGCGACCACGTAGATGACAAGTATTTGGCATTAGACAGCGAGTGCGCTCAATGTTTGCAATATAAACACATTTGACCCTTTTTCTGGAGGAGAAATGTTCGTTTTCGCAATCAAAATATAAGACGCGCACGCTTGGTTTCAGATTCATGTGTACTTTTTGTCTCGCGCGACCACATGCGCCCAATTATTGAACATGACGCACGCGGACTAGCGCACCTGTAAAACGATAAAAATGGGGCAGGCGGCATTGGCAGGATGCGATTAGGCTGCGACGTCTGCCTGGCACGATGGCGACATGGGCGTAGCCAGATAGAGTCGATTGCGACGGGAGGTGAATTATCGATTAAATACAACAAAATTTGCGAACTGCTTTCAACGTCTTCCTGGTCAGAATTTCATGACTAGATAATTAACCCCTCAGTGATATCGTCGCCCAACTCCGCACGCCTGACTCAGTCCCTCCATTAACCCCCCACACCATGGCTTCTACAAACGACGCCACAGAGCAGAGAGAGATCACTTCATCTCTACGAAATATAGACGGCACATCCGAATCTATCATCACATTGCGGGAAAACAAAGACGCCACCAAACCACCTACCTCGCTCAACATTAGCAAGCGCAGCATCGCTCTACCAGATGCACCCGATACATCATCGCAGCGGGAAACCCATGTCGTCCTCTCCGTAGGATCTGGCGGCCGGCAAGCAGAAAACTTCTTTCAAAAGGTCGTCAATCCAATCCTCACTACCGCCATCTATGGAGAACAACGCGTCTCAGACTTGAAGGTTCATACCACGACTTCAGCAACCAGTATCTCCGAACTCACACAAACTACCTTCTTCCCCACCGCAAACAGCGGGAAAGCCCTCCGTATCATCCTGCTCTCAGGCGACGGCGGTATTGTCGATCTGGTAAACGGTCTATTATCGCAGCCCCAAAGCAACATCTACATCTCTCCCGAAGTCGTCTTGCTACCCCTCGGCACGGCAAACGCCCTGTACCACTCCATCAACGCGGGGAAAAGCATGACCTGGGGTATCGATGCCCTGTCACCGGGCACCACCACTGCCAAGCCGCTGCCCGTCTTCACAGCCACGTTCTCGCCAGCCGCGCGCTTACTAGTCGACGAGGCCCGCAGCGAAGAAGCCTTGCCGAAAGACGACCACGGCAACGGCATACTACACGGCGCGGTAGTAGCGAGTTGGGGCATGCACGCTTCGCTCGTCGGCGACAGCGACACCGCGCATTACCGCCAATACGGCGTGGAGCGCTTCAAGATGGCGGCCAAGGAGGCTTTGTATCCTGCAGACGGCTCGCTGCCACATCCGTACAAAGCCGGCGTTTCCGTGCTGAAAAACGGGGAGTGGAGGGAGATAGAAGAGAAGGAGCATATGTACGTGCTTGCCACTCTCGTGTCCAATCTCGAACAGCCGTTTTGTATTTCGCCGAAGAGTAGGCCGCTGGACGGGAGCATGCACTTGGTGCATTTCGGCCCGAGGAGTGGAGACGATGTTATGCGCATCATGGGGTTAGCGTATCAAGGGGGTAAGCATGTGGACGACGAGGATGTGCGGTATGAAAATATCGATGGGTTGAGGATAAAGTTTCAGGGTATGGAGGGAGACGGGAGGTGGAGGCGGATCTGCATCGATGGCAAGATTGTGAGGGTTGACGCAGATGGGTGGATGGAAGTTAGGAAAGACGAGAAAAGAGTATTGAATGTCGTGGTTGCTTGATTGACGACACGTGAAATGATGGATTTGGGAAAGACAATACAATTACGTTACTGAGCCGTAGGGGATATCTGAAACCAATTTGCAATCATTCAGCCATCGTGTGCGTCCAAAGACCGTGAACGCCCAAACACCAAGCTGCCGTAATTCATAATCCGTGTTTTCCACCAACGAGAAGAAAATTTATCATATCAGGACGTTGTTAGTAATTTGGGTATGGTGGTCCTTGTGCATACTGTTGCTGTGTCGTCCTCGCGTAGTCTTGTGGATTGTAGGAATATTGCTGAGGTCTTCGCTCACTGTCCCTTTTCTGCCGGACGTTGTGCTCTTCCTTGGTCTCCTCCATGGTCGGGAGCTCCGACGCGAATGCCTTGCTCTCAAGTCCGGGTGACCGCATGCCGTCTGAAGGGGCATAGGAGCTGGGTCGGGACGATGCTGAGCTATGCGATGCTGTCGACCATCGGGCATTTCGTGGCTGAGGCGAGTATTGGGACGGCTCAGAAACAGATGATGCGCGGTGTTCGTTGGGATGTAGGTGAGATGGAGAGGGTTGCGGATGGTAAAAATCGCCGGGCAGCTCCATGACCACATCGTTTGTGCCTAAGAGTTGCTTCGGCGGGACAAGAGGGGCGTTTTGTTGATCCGGTTGCGCATTCCCGTAGCTCTGACGATGCGGGAAAGATGGTGAGCGACCAGGCGACATTGGCATATCATACGGCTGCGTCGGGGACGGATGCGGCGACCTGCGATCGGCCGCTGAGCGATCGGCTGGGTTGACTGTCCTCAGCCGCCCATTCTCCATCATCGCCTGTATCGCACCCGAGTCCAGTAACTCAGCCTTCTTCACCAACCGCTCTACCATGATCTTGGCTGCGGCTTTCATCTCCTTCTTCACAAAGTTCATCATGGCGACGTTACATTTGATCTCGACATCTTCCCGTATATACAACCCCTCCGGTGGCGCAGCAGAACCTAGTTCCTTGGGCTCCGGTGGTTCACCGGGTTGGTTACCACATATCTGCCATTTGTTGCGCAAGTCAACATTTGCAGGCGCATAGGTATGTGTTTGCAGACCAAAGGGCAGGTCGTGGAAAACACCTCGAAACTTGATTGCGCCACTGCCAATCCTGCCAATGCCGGGTATGTACTGTATGCGCTCCGAGATCTCGTACCAAGTCGAGTAAAATTCGTCGGCGGGAGCGTCGCGCGGTGCTTTAATGGGCTCGTGGCCGGTGACGAGCGGGTTCAGCTCGATAATCTCGCCGTGGCTGTGAAGGAAGTCGATTGCGAGCTGGCGCGGTATGAATGAAGGTATTGGCGTGATGTGCACATACTGCGTCTTCTTTCGCATCATATTCATGGTCGGCGATCAACGTCTCTTTGGATTGGTTATGGGTGAGAAGTGTTTGTGCAGAGTGCTCGAGGTTGCGACTCGGGCGAGGAAGGTGCGCGCCAGGCGAGCGGGTCGGAATGGTGGCAGTGATAAGGTTCTTGCTGACGGTATCCTTGCTTGTGTAAAGAGGCGTCGAGGTATTAGCCCAGTAGTAATCTCACACAGCCCAAGATCGTCGCGGCAAAACGCGTCATGCACGTGGCAGATGTGATGTCAGGAAGATTGTTATTGCGCCTGTGTTCTTTTGAATCTTTTCTGGTTGATGCGATCGCCCATTCTGCCAGACTCGCCTGCTTGAAACGCGGTGAACCCAAGCTGCTATCGTCATGATGCTCTCGTAGGGCGGCTGGTGCCCGCTGTGGAGCCCTCTAATTTTAGGCCGGCATCTCTCAGCTCATGCAGGTGGGGGCTAAAATGCTGAACTTCATCAGCAGCTCTTTGCACACAGGCGGCCACGTCGCGTTTGTCAGAAAAATGACATTGACGGAGCGCTGCTTAGCAAGAGACTGCTGACAGCTAATTGATTGTGTGTCCTTGGTGTTGCTTTTGACGTCGGATAGACTGGCTTCCGGGTGGTAGCGCTGCCCTCGCCAAGTTGTGCCATGAAGCCGACAACATTGAGGGGCTGAGTTCAAAACAGATGATCGCTCTACCGCTTTTCCTTATTCACCGAAAGTCAGACCCTTTTGCACCCACATGAGTCGGATTGATATGGTATAGTAGCATAAACTGTTTCGAAGCCAGGCCCTGAGGCAGTAGCCCTAGCGGACCTTGAACACCTCCTGACCGCCTGGCTGTGGCTCGACAGCCCAAGAGCCAAGGGGGCACTATTATTACGGTTCGCATAGAGAAGAAGCCAGAAGCGTGGTCGGTATTGGCGATCGTGATTGCGGCTCGGAGGCTTTCGTCGCAGCGAGTAGAAGTCTGCCTATTTACCACGACGCCCGCGGAGGATGGGGAGAAAGGGGCGCGCGGCAAGCACGCAAAAGCCGGATGCTAGTTGATCGCACCGCTGATCCCGCACGGGCGCAATGCCATTACTGGAGTCACGGTATTTTCAGCAGAAAGGAGAAGTTTAAGGGATTGAAGAGTCGAGATGTGCTTGGAGCGAGAAAGAGTGTAAGTAGATATGCGATTGGAAGGTATGAGGTCCGTTCTTGCCTTTTTCGTGCAACGCGCTCTCTGTGATGACGAAAAGGCAGGTACTACCAACATCAGCCATGGTAGGCCACAACATTAATTTTGCAATTCGAAAACATCACACTACAAAAGCCCACCTGGTGTGCCTAAAAAGATCAAACATTAACAATTCATATCTGCAATAATGTCCCAGTGTCCCGAGGCTCAAAATACGAAAACTTCATCACCACGACGAGATGGCTATAAGGATGTTTCGCGAAATCGGCAGACGTTGCTGCGGAAGCGTATGGGCTACCCAAAAGTCTGACTGGGTCGTCTAGCAAGAAGACTGCGATGCAAACCGCTCCGTCTCGAACGATCAAATCATGCACCAACGTGTGACAGCGGCTGTTACTCGCGGCACCCTCTCTGTACGAATCCTGCGCTCCTACGGTGTTATAGAGGTAGACCATGAGTGGTGGACGGACAACCTCAAGATCTTTGAAACCACCTCGGACCAACATCTAGCGCCGTGCAGAAGCTACAGACAAGAGAGGATCCATGCTGTACCCCTTCCCATCCGCAATCTCCTCATCGCTATGTACTGCCGCATATTTCTTCAAGACGCTACAATGGAAAGTAAGAAGAATGAAGATTGCCTCATCCGATTGCATACTGGAAAGCGTCGATCGACCCGCCGTCCGGGTATGTTTTTCAACCTCCGGAACTACGGGCTTTGTGTCGACCAAATGGAGGATCTTGGTCTGGATATCGTAGCAATCGCAAATATTCTTGCAGAGGCACTCGCACATTGCTACTGGAAGGCAGAGGTCGAGGCAAATCATGTAGAGTTCGTATTAGCACCGCCCACAGCTAGACACTGGCTACTCCCACCGACTTCAGCTTTCCAGGTGTTGGGGGAGATGCTCACCATATGGATGCTAGACTACGATAGCGTGCACTATCTGCCTCTAGATGTCGACGGAATCAACCAAGCAGCGCGCGCCTTCTGGCGGAACGACCCGTATTTCCCTCGACCATACTTCAACAGAAAAACCGACTTCGATCGCAAGCTTTGGAAACTCTTTCGGAAACACTCTCTGCGGGTAAGCAGGGAACATCTGCTCGAAAAGATGGAGGGTAATCTAAATGAGGCGTTGCTGGTCCTTCCGTTCTACTGGGTGGCACTAGTAGAGTGTGAGGGAGCGGCAAGGGGGCTTGCAGAGGCACAAGCGGACCTCCAGGGAAAGAGATCAATACTGCCTTCGGCCAACCTGGGCGATGCGAATGCCTCCACAAGGTCATAAATCTGGCGTCCGAAGACATCCCTCAATTCACGAAACGATTACCTTACAACCTCTCGCGCCTGGATAGGCAAACGTGACGGGTGGTTTTACCTCGGCCTATATTCGTTCCAAGATAAAATCTATTCATACTCCTCACTCATCAGCTCCGTGCGAACGACTTGGTAAGAGTCGTCTTGTAGCAAGACAAATCATTAAATGTCCATCACTATGCGCCACTTATGTGTGATGCCATCAACCCAGGGCGAGGCAGTAAAGTCTGTCGAATTGAGCACACATCCCAACTTCCTCGAACATTGCTAACTTAAACCTGCGCGTCACTTTACAAGTATCACCTGAGTAAATGCATTGCTTTTTGGACGCGCGTTTCACACTCCTCTTTTCGTGCGCATGTCGCAGTTCTAGCACTCCCACCTGGGTGCTCTGGCCTTGTTTTGGAAGTACCACACTTGAGAATGGTTGTGGCCCCATGTACCAGATTAGGAGTATTTCAGGACACTCAATGCCGTCACACTTGGGGTAGTCGCGTGTGGGTGCGCTTGTCCTTGAGGGATTAGCGTCCGTTACGTCAGCAGGCTAATCACCCGACGTCTATGTACCGTCATCGCCCACGTCTCTTTCACCTCATCGTGTCCCATTCGCAGTTTACTTCTTGCATACCGAGGTGTTACTACACCTGCCAATGTAGACCTTCCACGTAGAGGAATGACCACAGAAACAGCAATCCATCATGTTAGCGAAAGAGTGCTCTTGCCGATAATCCGCTTCCATAGCTGGCAAATCATGTGCCCCAGTCGCATGCAATCAGAGAGATGTAACGATACGCACCTATGACGCCTTGCTCTCTAGATTAGGATACCCTGAATGCACACGATACGATCTCACGGCGAAGCAACAAGATTCGCTGAATATATTGTATTCCGGGACTCTAGAAATTCTTTTTTTTTAATCCACAACATCGTTGGCATTTTATTCTTTTCCGAAATATTTGCGAGCTCTCAAATGCAGCAGGGGATGTGCTGCTATCCGCTCTCATCACTGCTCATCGCCAGATTGTACGCAAGATGTGTATCCGCCTGACATGTCAAGATCGCCGCAGCAGCGCTCTCTAACATCTTGGCCTCGTTATATATTGTCTGACTCAGTCAATCTCTAGATGCTATACTTCCTTCAACGCTATTTCACATATTTCAGTCATAACACAGATACGGTAGGTGTCCACGTTTGCTCGTGGATGCACTTTTGCCTGACTTTGATCTCTAGATGAATAACACCCAAGGTTCCCGGAGCATCCCGCAAGATACCCATACTGAAGATCGAACCGCACATATGCCATTACGCCGCTGTAAGTCTGTAGGGAGTTTTTTCGAACCTGCGCACCACATCTGCTAATTGAAGTCAGCCTTAACTGCATCCACTGATATAGGTTCGTGCTACACCAGCGCCAACGAGTCCTTGTCATCTTTGACTTCAATATCTTCGCATACTCCAGCAAATATTGGAGTTTGCGAGAAACGCCAGTTGCAAGTTGCTACCAAGAGCTGCAACACCGACGGACAAGAAGATCTTGCGCGACTTCTCCCAAGCAGGAAGATCGAACAGCGACGATACACGAAAAGGCTGTCTGCGGCGTGGCAAAGGGTTCTCTGCAGATGGAGGCAGAGTCCGTCACACTTGAAGGCGAACCATCTTACAAGGAACTGGAAGTCCTAATCGGGCTAGCTCAAACGACCGTCGCAAAAATCAGAGCGAGATCCCAGCAAAGGTTTGGGGAAGATACCAGGTCTGCGGTAGTCGTGAAGATTCAGATGTCCAAGCAGAAAATCCTCGAGCATTCCCCTGCGTTGCGCAAGCGACCATGCGCCAGCCCCTTCTGTTGGCCTTTGGCGACAATTTTCACAATGACTTCGACAGGTTCGGCCTGCACAATTAGCGGTGTTGGCTCAGTATCATGATTCACGACATTTCCTTCGGCGTCACTCTATCTTTTGGAGTACTATAAGAATCGAATTGCTGTTATTCTTTCATTTCTACCCAAGTCAGTGCTGGCTATCTAATCCGATGCTGCTTCCTTATCGTCATCATGCACATGAGAGTCGCCTTTCACTTCGCGTCGCAGGGATCTTTGTAGCGCATTGGCCATCGCACAATCCCCCTCTGCTATAATTCACTCCCCCGCAATCTGCACTGATCGATTCTAACGCAATCAACTTACCACCATGGACGGTCGCATAGTAAGGCCACGGAGTCAGTCCGCGCGTGAGCTCAATGCTGACTAGTACTTAGAGGTATCAATACAAAGGTTCCGCCAGCTTCGATCATGCCCCAAGTGCGCCGCAGGGACGCGGTCATGCGACTTCTCATCGCTGTAAGTCATTGTCTTCTTTATTATCGCGTCAAATACTAATTCTGTCTGCCTCGACTGCCTCCAGTGACTCGACCCCAGCCAGCGACGGCATAACCGAGAACCTTCAGCCTCCTTCCGACCCATCTCTAACAACTAGTCACGTAGACAAGAAGCGCAAGCTGCAAGAGCCTAGCGAGCAACCCGATGTATCTCTGCTCATCAAGTCGATAGTCAAGACTCCACAAGAATACGAGAAGGCTTTCCGCGACGTCAAGAAGGCATATGTTGAGAAAGAAGGCGAAATAATTGCAGTCAAGGGCGAGGCGATCGCTCTCAGAAGGAAGCTGCTCGAAATGGATCAGACTGCCGTTCAGATGCAACAACTTATCAACGAGCATGACAAGGTCGTTATTCAACGCGACGAGGCCATCAACAAAGTAGAGCTTAAGAACGAAGGGCTGAAGTCCGAGAATTTCCACCTCAAGGTCGAGAAGAAGAACCTCAAAGACGAGTTGTCTCGTGTTCAAGGCCGCCGCCGCCCTAGTGTCCCAAGCCATAAGCCGCCCCTTGCCTCTACCGCCCGCAAAGACCCCGACTATGCGCATCCCGATGCCCCCCGCGAGAATATGCAAGACTACCGTCGCTTCAAGCCAATTCTCAATTACGGTATCGGTGAAGGCAAAGTCGGTCCAAGCAGGTATGGCTCCAATGCGCGCTGTGATCTTGGACTTTGCCAGAAACAGTTCTTCACTCCGGGTGTCTGCGCTCACGATAATCTCTGCGAGTACCGCCACGCTCGTCTTACAGGGAGCGAGCGCGAGTACATGAACTCTCTGAAGCCATACGGACCGAGTTTCCTGCGTCAAAGTGACGGGTATTTTGCGGCCAAGGAGGTCTAGGCAGGAAAAGAAATGGCCGTAAGTTCCAGTGTTAGGAGGGAATTGAGATCAAAGGAAAGTGAAGTACAGGTCCAGCGGATACATTGGTGTTTAGCTAGGGGTTTCGACGATACCCCGGGTTAGTCTTAGGCTCACAATCGCTACTGCGTTTGAATCGTGAATGTCACTCTTCCTCAACTCTTGATTTACGAATACCAAACGTCTTTAAAAGCTTGCAGTGTGAAGATCTGACTTGAGAGAACCCGCGCTGCTTCTCTCCCATCTTCAGACAAATCATGACGTTGATGCGATGAAGGTAGCCATTGTATTGTACTACTATCGACTCGCAATGTAGGACAGTGTCTAATAACATTCTTCTTCTCCAAGTGACATAAACGCCGTAGTAGCAGAATACACAACACAGGCGCCCGGTGACAAAGCGTCGTTATCCACGCTCACCCAAGCGTTACAGGACGTAGATCTGCTACCCATGACAGCCCATCACAAAGAGAACATGTGTGATTGTGAATAGCGACCCCCCACCTTAGCCCATTTTCACACCCACAATACAGCGTGACCGGCTCGGCGCAAAACAAGTGAGAGCGCCCCACAAAAGCGAGACGCAGCGCCCTTCCCTTCCGCGTCAACAACACGGCATCGGGCTTTCTTTCCCATGAATCTGCAATCGCCTATAGAAAATTTGCAACTTTAATATTGATCAGTTGTACCACGACTGCAGCGTGATACAACCCCCCTGCAGTTCCCGGTTCACAACCGCCCCCAGACCCCCAGGCCCCCCAGGGCGGCGTGTGGTTCGAAACGCACATTGTTTACGTGTTTTTGCCTTTCTCTTTGCATTGTTCCTAATTTACTTAATCCATCAAGTATGTCTTGTTTCTTTGGACTTTCACTTGGTCACATGTAGAAGATATATTTACTCTCTTATGTAACGCTTCTGACGCACGCGCACATGTATGTGAATGTGAGATTTTTTTTAGAAATGCGGTAGGAGTTGTTAGTATCCGTGTATATATTTATACATGTCACGTAGTTTTGGGGGGGGAGTAAGGGGGGTTTTCTAATTGTACTAAGATTGTAGCGTGGTTTAATTCCCTCGCTTGTCCGGGCAGCGTGTGCTTTTAGACTCATACTACCACTGCACACTCATCGCTTATTCTCTACATTAAGTTTGGTTTGGGGGGCGAATAGGAGCGAAGGTGGAGATTGTGAGGGTATGGCAGATGTTGGAAAGAAGAAGAAGAAGAAGAAGAAGAAGCGTAGTTGATAAGTTGGGATATGTGGTATATGTAAACGGTGGAGTGATTTTTTTCTTATCTAGTCTTCTTCTTCTTCTGGGTATATAAATAGTAATAGTAGGTAAGCAGTAAGCAGCGCCGTTAGAGACTGCTTGAATACAAGTATCCGATGAAGATGTGAGAGTGAGGTATCTACAGAGAGACTTGAGTAGACTAGACTAGACCAGATACAATCAAGTCCAGAAAAAAAAAGCAGAGTCTAAGAAAAGCCAGAATCTACAAGACATGGGAAATAAAAAAGAAATTCGTCTCAGTATATCATGCATGTTACTCCCTCTTTCTATCCCACCCATTACATCCCCCATCTCCCTATCAACCTACCGCCTAAAATAATCCTGCGCCCCATCACGACTAGGACTATACGGCGTATACTGCCTTGCACTCGCACCCATGGGCGCAGCACCACTAACAAGATTACGTCCATCATCGAGCCCACCATACGGACTCTCATTGCTATCGAAGCGGCGGAGTCCTGGTTCAGGACTAGGACTGTACTCGCGCAGCGCAGAGGGCGTCTGGTGGTATCCAGCAGGGTACAAGACGCCGCCGTCTTCCGCACCGGCGGCCATGGTGCGTTCCGAGTCGCGGGATGAGGAGCGGCCGCGGTCGTGTGCTGTGCCGCCGCCGCCCCAGTGAGAGGAACTAGGCGTGTCGGGGCGGTTGTTGATTGTGCTTTCTGCGCCGCCGTAGAGGGAGCCTTCACCGCCGTGTTCGTCGCTGAATTCGGGGCGGTTTTTGTAGTTTTCGTAGTCCATGTTGGATTCTGAGACGAATTCGAAGGGGGACGGGGCGCCGCCGCCGCCGGGGGTTGTGGTGAATGAGGCCATTTTGCCGGGATGCTCTTTTGACATGCGTTTCATGGTGTAGACGTCGCTGAAGGCGGCCGTGTCGCCAATGTCGCCGTCGAGTCGGCCGCGGTAGACTTCGGCGAGGAGGTGCTTTGATTTCTCGTGGACCATGGGGACGGTGAGCTTTTGGTAGAGCGCTGGGTGACTGGATAGTTGTTAGTGTGGAGGTTGGAATGTGGGTTTCGGATGCAACGTACCCGAATCGAACAGCGACACGGTCCCTTCTTCTGGACTCCTTGTCGATTGGCGTAGGCGCCTCGACGCCCTTTTTGCTGTCACCCTTGGTGTAATACTTGAGCGAGCTGTCGAAAGTCTTCTTGCAGTAAAACTTGAATCCAATCAAGGCTAGAGGAAGCGGTGCCAAGGCAGCAAGCATTTGCCACTTCCAGATAAGACCGCCAGCGATGACGAGTAGGGCAACAATGCAGTTGGAGAAGAATGTGCCGACGAGCATACGGTTGAAGATCATACGCCAGAAGGCGCCGCCGGATTCGTTCTTGGTACAGAACACGTACCTGGGTTTGTTAGCGATGCTAGTACAGGAATGATCTGTGTCTACTTACATCAGAAGATACTTTTTCATCCAACTGTCCAGACTAAAGTAAATGGCAACAATAATTAACGTGATGGGCTGCAGAGGTGCGAAACAGAGCGCGACTGTCGAGTAAAACAAAAAGTAGTTGTAGTAACTCGCGTAGTCGAAAGGTGGCGGCGCAGTCCGGTTGATCAGTTCCCTGGGTGTTGGGTTCAAGAACTTGCGAGAGAAGCTGCCCCATGCCAAGTTAACTGCTTGCGCAAGGTCAATGGCCGCACCCAAATTACGCTGTACGAGCCATGTGACCCAGTAGGGAGAGACTTCGCAGAGCGTGCGCATGGTGGTATCGAAGAAGGCGATATCATGGATGATATCCATAAAAGGCACATTCTGTTGAGTGGCAAGGTTCACCACCATGACAACCATACCGAAGACAGCGCTGAACAACGAGAAGACGAGCAAGTTGTTGAAGACGAAGAATGCGTACAATTGTGCTGTAACGTGTCGTTCTCGGCTCGTCTTGGTTTGATCTCCGGACTTGATGGAAAGGCGACGGAAGATGATGGGCAGGAAGTAGTAGAACAAGGACGTCAAAGCCGGCGCCGCTAGACCCTGTACGACAGCCCAGAAGTCTGGGTGTTTTGCCAACTCAGTCTGAAAGTAAGGCCACACAAACCCCAGATTTTGCAGCTTGGTCAAAAACACGGCAATCAAGGCGTTGGGAATGAAGTACAGAAGCGTAAGCACGGTGATCCAGAAATTGTTGACGAGTTTCTTCCAGCGCCGGGTCTTTGGGTCCAGAGTCAGGTTTTTCCAGATGATGTCTTTTGGCTTGGACGCAAGTCTGACGGTGGTGCCTTTGACGTGCTTACTTCGGGCGTTGTATGCGACCGTGTGAGCGGAGGTAATGTTCTCGTAGCTAGCGAAACCATATGACAGCGCGTCTCGTTTGTCGATAGTTTCCCGGACTTCTTTAATCTTCGCTTCCAATCGTCGAATTCGAGCCGTCAAGTAATCGATGGCATCCACCTTTTGTGTTCTATCCGTAAACTCTGGATCCTTCTTCGAAGGTGTACACAGGGGACGTACGGCCGGCAGCTGGTTTGGATTCTTCAGGTACTTGGCCAGGATCTGCTCCAGCTTAATTACTGTCTCTTCATGCTCTTCAATCAGGTCTGGAATATCCTTGACATTTCGCCCAATGGACACACGAGGTACTTCTGGTGTTGTTTTGAGCGTGTCGACGATTTCTACAATGCCCTGATCACTACGATTACTCCGGTTGATATCGGTAATCATCAGTGTGCGGGCGTGAAGGCTGTTTTGGTATTCTGGGCTGTCGAGATATTGGCGTCTTAACCGATGTACGGCGCGATATGTCCACCAGAGAAATGCGCAGACGATGATATCGAGCATATACGCAAAGAAGACGAAAGCCCAGAAGATCTGTCCCTGGAGATCCCTAGGCGTCATCAGGAAGATGATTTTGGACGTGAGAGGCTCATCAAAGTGGCTCTGGAGCTCGACCGATTTCGTGACATTGACCGGCACTATTATGGCGCAACCCACTAAGGCAAGCACAATGAACATGTTCCTGCACATGCGTGCGAAGCGCAGGAAGACGGTAGCATCTAGGCCAATCTTGTCCACGAATTCGGCCTCATTCGTCTTGAATATCGGTTTATACCAGGCGAATAGGCTTTTGTCCAAGGGCGGCGGTCGGTGCTTTTCATCCGTGTGGCGGAGGCGGGGTGCATATACGATGGTATTAAAGGGTCGTAGAAGGAGGAAGGCGACAAAGATGGCGGCGGTAATTCCAAACGAGGTACCTATGGCGACCAGGACCGAGTCTTGCGAAACCTGCAGCTGTCAGCAAGATGCGGAGTGGTGGACAAGCTTGACGTGGTGACATACTTGAGCGCCCAGCGGATTGTTGGACATTAATTGCTCGAACTTCTCTTCTATACTCAGGTCCCGCCCGAGCAGCGCGCTCGGCCTGTATGAAGCCATAGCGACGATATGTGAAGGAAAGTGCGGATATAGTGAGGGACGTGTGTTCGTGGGTAGCGACTGTCGAGTATGGAGCGTGGGTGATTTCAGCGCATGTCTCTCGCAGGTGATGATCCGGGAAGCGGGTGCGAAGGCCTGCCACGCGACGTATTGTCTAGGGGTGTGCAAACGCAGACTATGCAGCAAAAAGAAAGAGATTGGCAGAAAGACGACAGCAAAGGAAAGTTGCTCAGTGCGCTATACAAAAGAGAGAGTGTGCGAGAAGAAGCCGACAAGGGCCAGCAAGATACGAACTGTCGTCGCGTCGCCAGCCAGACTATGCGGTACAAAAAGGTGCGATCGTCCCTGTCGTCCCTGTCGCCAGATGACGACTAGCTCCTTGCCTTCAGGCGATCCCTGTCACATGCCAGGTACGCCCGCCCATTCGCTACGTGGCCGCGCCGTTTTAACGCCGGCTTCCCAGGGTGCGCGGCAACTCAGAGTTTATTTTTGGCTTCTAGGCTCTGGGCCCTTGGTCGGAACAATCGCAAGCTTGGGGCCCATCAGGAGAAGATCGCCCACCCGTAGCTCGTTTTTTTGCGGAGGAACAACAGCTATCGTGTGCGCTACTGCTGCACCGCCACCTTTCTTCCGTGAGAAGTCGTCGCTAAAACTTTCGTCGGACATGTTGTTCACAATCAAAAGCCGACGTCGTGGCGCTTTGCTTGTCACGGCCACCTGGTCGGCTATCCGGATGAGGCTGTCGTTTCAAGTGTCTCATTTCAGTCGACAAGAAATTGACCACGTTTATGCTCGAGGGGTCCATGGCCATGTGGGGTTCCATTGGGTACGGTGGTGCCGAGTGCCCGGTCCGCGCATCAATCTGAGCATGACAAGTGGAGAATGGGGGACATTCAGGTCGCTGAGGTAATTTCATCATTGTCATAATCGAGCCAACTTTTGTCTACTACATGTACCTATATCCTTTTTTCTGACACGGGCAAAGCCATTGTGTCGGGTCCCTCTAGCCGTGTATCCTCCATGTCTTGCAAACTGCTCGTACATGCTGTAACTCTCCTATGAAATATCTCATCGTCTCTAAGCGCCACCCGCCGCCTTGACGAGGTCGTGCACCTTCCTCGCCAGATCGTCGGCCTCGGCACGAGTCTCGGCCTCTGCATATACGCGAACAGCGTCCTCTGTGCCACTTGCACGGGCGAATGATCGACCTTGGCGAACCTTTTGCACTTCCTTGTCGATTTGTGCTTGTAGACCCTCGGGGGAAGTAAGCTTGCGCTCTGCATCTGTAGTCTTGAAGATCCTGCGGTCGTTTACGAGCACCTTGAGCAGGCGGTTGGGGAGGTCGCTGTATGTTGACAGCCACTCTTGAGGGCCCCAGTGCTTGTGAGCGAGAACGACCTCGACGAGGAGGAAGTCAGATAGAGCATCGCCGACTGACTGGTTGATGAGGTTGATGCATGCACGCAGTACATCAAGAGCCTCCTTCTCGCCAGGGTTGCGGGGCTCGTGCTTCTCGATAGTGTCGAGTGTGTCGTGAGAGAAGATGACCGTGCCGTGACCGTTGGCTTCAAAGTAGACACCAATGTCTAGCTTTTCAGCAGCATGGTGCAGGTACTTGACACCAGTAGGTGTGCAGTCAACCTTCAATTTTAGGTTGTCCTCGACGTACTTTGTGGCGGCTCCGTTGGCGTATGCGGTTTGGACAACACCAATTTTGAGTTGGTCGGCAAGTCCACTCTGGCGTACTGTGTCGCCTAGGAAGGAGGCCACGAGGGTGGCAATGCGGTCACCATCAAGCAGGCGGAACACATTCTTCTCATCCTTGAAGTAGTAGACTACGCGATCAGCATCGCCATCGAGCGAACAGCATCGGTCGCCAGGCCCAGCCTTGGATGATGGGGGCGCTCGCTGGTTGGTCTTTACGAAATCCGCACCACACTAGGGACGTGATTAGTATAATCATTCAAAGGGAACAACCTACAACCTAAACTTACGTCTACATTGAGGCTCTCGGGCTTGATGACGTTGTCGTTGATTACCGAAATCTCCAATCCGCCTTCCTCCTTGGATGGAAGGTACTTGATGAGCTCGTTCAGCTTCGGTCCACCAACACCGTTGGCGCAGTCGACAGTCAAGCCACCAGAGGGTTTCTTTCCACGCAATGCCGTCTTGAAAGCCGCACCAAACTTCTCATAGTATCCCTTCTCGGTAGGTGTACCATAGGCATCCTTTGTGCCTTCTGTGTTCAGGCACCGAACCATGTAGTGTAGCTGTGGTGTAGTCAAGAAGCCGTAGTCCTTGGTCTCGGCGCCAGCACCGTTCAGGCCGTCGACGAGGCATCCGAGCAGCCTTGAGCCAGATGCCCTAGTATCACGAGCTACGACAACGCGCGCGGGTGTGCTGAGATCGATTTTGTGCTGGGACGCGATTTCCTGGTAGTACTTGGAAACGTCTTCGGGCGTGGCCTTGTTGGCCATCTCGGTGCTGATGACCTCCCAATCTTCCTGTATTCTGCGTCAGAAAGCGATCTTCGATCAGACTGGGCTAGGATGAGTGCTTGAGCACGTACCTGCAGCATGTTTCCCTATTCATGAGTTAGCCACCATCTCCTTGACCTTGTTGGCTAGAAACATACCATTGGCTCAACGAGCTTAACGCCATTATCCTCGGGAGGGTTATGGGATGCTGTGATCATGACTCCAATCCACTTTCCCTTCAGAGCTCGTGACCGGAGGGCCGCGATCATACCAACGCGGGTCAAGACCGAGTCGAGGACATCGCTGCGACAGTCAGCCAAATTCTGGACGACGTTGATGCGGGGCGTTGGCGGTCGGAGGAGAGAGGGGGGGGCTTCGAGATTTCGGGGTTGTCCTACGCTTTCGTACGGAACTAGGAACGTTCAGTTAGCTCAATGCTGAGGTCTCATATCTCCTCTCACTTACACCAGCAGTTCCATATGTGTACACAAGCCCCTCAGGCGCAGGGTGCTTTTGCGCAGCGTCGGCGATGGGGTCTGACATGGTTTCTGTGTACTGTCTGCTAAAGATGGAGCAAAGGGAGTTGTACAAGAGAAAATAGCAAGTCAAGGTGAAGTGATGGGGAGAATGCCAGAGTTCAGCTACGGCGGGGGCAAGGCTATTGATGTACAGCAGTTATGCTGAGGCTCATGCAAGAAAGACCCCGCCCACGCGACTAGCAGGGATCTTGCAGGGCTGATTCTTTCCGCTTCCGATGATGTTACACTCGTACCTGGCTAACCACCCACTTCAGCTCCAGTCTATTCTTAGCCGGACAGCTCATCCTCGTCAAAGCCTCTATTCGACCAGCTAACAAGGCTGCTGGAAATAATTACCTCTAGGCCAGCTCGAATTCAATCCATCAGGTTGCTTTTCATGCAGCTACCTCAAGCCACCAGTGTCGCAACTGCGGGGTTGTGACACTGTGCTGCGAGGTGGGCGGACAGCTTGACCGCTTCTCTCACCATATTCCCGCACTGCGTATCAAATCCCACAGCCTTGGGTGGAGCCGTCCGATGCTACCCGCCAATGCATTCACCTAAACAATTAGTGTCTGGTTTCATCAGATAGAACATCACAATGTGCATATGGAGTCGATGTCATGTTCGACGCAAGAGAAGTGAACTAGATTGCCTCCGCTTGTAGGAAAGGCATGGCTAGGTAATCTGAAGAGTCGAAGAAAGCCCAGAAAGAATTGGTGGACATTGTCAAAATAATGGTAACAATGCTACCAAAAGGAGATGGGGAATGACTTGGACCGAATGCTCAAAAGCCTTGTGGACCAAGCCCAGGGAACCTTCCAAAGCCACCGGCCAAGACGCTGTGGCTCGGGACGGGACTACCAATTTCGCCGAGCGATGGAGGGGCTGGCGCATTATCACTGAACTTTATATGCGATAGGCGACCATTGTTCTCTTTGTATTCGAGGCTACCCCCGCCATTGGTCGGCGTGACGTCAAGAATGTCGCAGGCTTCTTTAATCTCGTCCGGGGACACGGCAGGTTCAAGCGCATTTCGCGATGCATCAACAAACCGATGGACTTCTGTAGCGTCGACATAACCATCTGGATCAGAGCTGCGAGCACCTAGCGTCTTGCAAGCAGTGCAAATTGTGCGGCGAAGCCACACTACCCGCTGTTCGTTCCCGTTGCGCTCATGAGCCCGAACGGAGAACGGACTGTTGAAGACGTTGGAAGTTGGCGAATTACCCCAGGTAGTACCTGAGGCGAAGCCCTGCAACGGCGGTGTTCCCCATATGCTACCCCCGCCCGGCGCACCAAATGAACCATACTGCGAGCCAGGGATATCCGGAAACCCAAATGAAGGAGCCCTCACAGACCCGTGTTGCTGTACACTGGGCCGTCGTTCAGGCATCTCAGGAACGTCATTGTCGTCATCCAAGAGCACCTTACTTCCAAGGTGACTCGAGAGCTCGTCGACGTTGGGGTCGTCAGCGGGCTTGACGCTGGACGGTCGCTGGATGGGCGCCGGTCGCTGAATAGGCTGCGCTTGTGGTGCGACGAGTGGGCTTTCGACATTCGGAAGCCGTTCAAACGAACCAGAACCTTGTCGAGAATGCGTTGGCATGCTTATAGGGAAGGCAGAAGGCATCGGGGCTGTGAAGCCGGGAGGCGCCGTGAAGCCAGGAGGCCCTTCCATTGGGAACCCACGGCCAATTGGGAGCGTACCTGGTGTATGCATGCCCGGCGGATGGAAGCTGCGGAAGTTCTGTGGAACAGGCGGGGCAAAGAAGGGCATATTCGGACGTGGTGCCATCATGCCAGGCATCATAGACCCCTGGCCCGCAAAGCCGTTCAAGCCTGGAGGCATGTTGCCCATATTCAGACCTGGCGGCCCTGTCATACCCGGCGGTGGTCCCATGTGAGGCATCGGGGATGTCGGCTGGCCGTGCGGGGTGGACAGGCCAGGCGGTGGTATAGGTGGCTTGGTCAGAATAGATCTTGGCATCGATTGTCCTTGCGATGAGGGAGAAGTCGACTTGCTCGTCCCCAACGTAGCATGGGGTGTCTTGGGCGAGGAGCCATGAGAGTTTTGCTGCGAAGTCTGCCGCGGTCGGTTCGGCGTAGGGGCCTTGGGGACAGCCGGTGTCACATGCGGCGAGGGCATTCCCGTAGACGAGTTCTGCTTCAGCAACTGGGGAGGCAGCGCAGGAGCAACCGGTTGTGATGCCTTCTTTGCACCCGCGATGGCGTTGTGAGCTGCTGCAGCGGCGGCCTGATCCTCCTTGCGTGGACGGTCCTTGTCGGGCTTGGTTTTGGATTCGCGTTCCTTGCGCTCCTTGTCCTCCTGAGCCTTCTTCTCTTTCGCCTCCTTTTCTCTGGCCTCGCGCTCTTCGCGCTCCTTCCGTTTCGCTTCGTCTTTGGCTTTTTTCTCCAAAGCTTTCTGCTCACGGGCTTTCCGCTCTGCCTCTTGCTGTCGCTCACGCTCTTCCTGCTGCCGCTTGAGACGCTCGGCTTCCTTGCGTAGTTTTTCCTCCTCTTGTGCTTTGCGACCGGCTTCCTTCTTCTTCCGCTGCTCCTCGCGTTTTTTGCGCTGTTCTTCCAGCCGCTTCTCCTCGGCGGCCTTGGCTTCAGCCTCCCTGGCTGCAATTTCAGCGTCTTTACGGGCCTTTTCCTCTGCCTTGAGCTGCTTTTGTTTGTCCTTCTTTTCCTTGCGCTTTTGGGCCTCCTTTGCCTTCTTGGCTTCTTTTGCATCTTTCCGCACGTCTTCTTCCGCCAATTCCTCCAGTAGCCGCTGCTGGCGCTCTGCGGCTACTTTTTCTCGATAGGCTTGGAGTACTCGTTGCTCGAACATTCGGGCTGCAAATATTTGAAACATCCGCCGACCCTCCTCCATGCGCTGCTCCTCAGTCATGGTGCCCTGAGCTGAATTAGTTGCGAATACACACTCCGGCACAAAATACGCACTTCCTCATCGTCTTCGTCCTCCTCGTACTCGTCGTCATCGTATTCATCGTCGTCCTCTGCCTCGTCGTCGTAGTCGTCTTCGTCGGGCGGAGGGGCATTGTGACTATGTCCGCTATATGACCGATGCTGCTGCATGTTTGGATGAGCGGTAAACTGGGCCTCCTCTTCCCGCTGCATTCTACGCTCAGCAAGTTGCTCCATCATTTCAATGAACTTTTTCCCATCGTTCTTGAGCAAATCGTCAGCAACTGTAAGTATGCCACCTAGAAGGATGAATCAGCATGCTCCCAGCACGGGTATGGGCGTGTGCATACCTTTGACTTGTAGACTGCTGCCAAACTGGAGGAAGTCTGACGGCTCCGGTGGCGGCAGACTTCGTTCCCCCGAGCTGTAGTCGCCTTCGGAAGATATCTCGCTGTCGTACTCGGAGTCTTCGTCGTCTTCCTCGGCCGAGTCGTAGTCATCTTCGTCTTCGTCGTAGGGGCCGTGGGGTGGTGGGGGGTTGAGCATGGGGCGCGGATGAGGAGCACTGGACGCATAACCATAATTAGCCTCAGGAATGAAACTACCGACGTCTTGCTGGTGGTGCGCGTACTGCTCGAGTTCTTCATAGTATGCATCGTATAGAACCTCCAGCTCCTCCTCAATAGCGGTGCGCTTGCGCCCGCACACGGTGCAGCTGCACGAGTGCTTCTGTTGCTCCTTCATCTTGCGCAGGACGGCCTCCTTTTCAATCTTGACAAGCGACTTGCGCTCATCCTCGCCGAGAGACAGCCAGAACTCGCGTATGCGCTCGCGCTCCTCGGCCGTCGACGTGTTCCATATGCGGTCCTTTTTCGAGGCAGATCGCACAATGGGATGCGCCGACGACATGGCGTGGCCCGGGGGCGCGGGGCTGTGGCGGGACGAGAGGTGCTGCGAGTAGGCGAGCGGAGTCTGTCCAGAGGCAGAGGGCGCCTTCTTCTTTCGCCGGGGCTTCTTGCCGGGCCCGCCACTGCGTATTGGGGCGTGGCCGTAGGGCTGCTGGTAGTCGCCGTTGGCGCTGTATGTGTGCTCATACTCCTCGTCCGAGTAGTAGTCGCCCTCGTCGTATGGCGGCTCGTCCAGCTCGGGATGGGGGTATTGTTGTTGTGGTTGTTGTTGCTGCTGCTGCTGATGTTGCTGTTGTTGTTGCTGTGCGGCGGGGGACACGCCATTTCTGGCGGGCGCGGGCGCAGGCGGTTCTTGGGCGGCCCTCTTTGCGGCTTCCTTCTCCCGTCGCTTCTGCTTCTTGCGGTTCACGACGGCGGTCGGGGTGGGATCGTGGGTCGCGGTGCCGTTGGACGCCATGGTGGTTTGGGCCATGGAGTCGCGACGCAATGGCGGCTACTGGGCTGCTGGGCTGCTGGGCTGCTGGACTGCTGGAGGGGGCGGCAGTGGTTAGAGTCAACGTGGGCTGGACAGCGTCTTGGGGGTGACAGCAGCTCCGATGATGATGGCGGCGGCGGCAAGCTAGCGTCTCCGCACTCTGGGGGGTTGCTCACAAAAGTGAGAGGAGGGCTGGAATTGGAGGATGAGGGGCCGGTCACGCACAGCAAGGGCGGGTGGATGTGCGAGTCTTCAGCGCCCGTCGTCACTCTCTAGTCTACGTACTGGGGGAGGCTCGCGGTCGTGTGCGTCGATGGGGCCCGGTCCTAGGCGGCCGACAGTCGTAGCCTCTCTCGTTGATGGTCGACGGGCCATTCTGGTACCGACGTCGCGATTCGCACCTGCCGCAGGAGCCATGTCTTGGCGCCCCGGTAGTCTTCTGGAACGGAAGGGACGTGGGAGAGAGGCTGTGCAGGTCGCTGCAGCCATTCGTATCTCCCAACACACACGCCCACGCCCACGCCCACTCCCTCACCGCACCACCACCGAGACCAGCCAAAAGTCCAGCCCGTCTGTAAGCCTCTAGCTCGTGCATGCCTCCGCCGTGATCGTCCACTCCCATTATTAAAGGGTCCCCCCAAGCCCCCCCGTCATTTGCGACGCATCCTCCGTGCCTCTTCCACCACCCACGGAACCTTTCCTCACCCCCCGTCGCTAGCACTATTAGTCTTCTGTCGCTGTCGCAGCACAACATTAACCACAAACACCACCACAACCACCGCCGCCGCCGCCGCCGCTACCCACTCCTCGCCCACTCTCTCTCTCTACCTCTCTATCTTTCTCTATCACCACCAGTCTGTCGCTTCTCTCTCGCGCGCGCACGCCCTTGGTTGCACCTCAATTGATACGCCCTCGACTTGTCGCAGTCCCTCGACGCTATCTGGCACCACTCCCGGTACAACGAGACACACGTCGCTGCACTCCCAAAACATCACCATTACACGCTCACGCAAATACGGCTACTTGATTGTATCTTGACCAGCCTCGATCCCCACGCCGCTCCTTCCTCCAACGCGCGTCCCTCCAACCAACAACCTCTCCCGCTCACTGCGCCATTTTCCACATCGCTCTCCTACCATGGCCCAACAACAGCAAAATGGTGAGCCTGTAATGCGCAGGTACGTACAAGACTTTTACATTTTTCCTCAATTTCTGGACCCTTGTCAAGCTGAACTCTTGTCGATCCTTCCCTTGTTTTTCTCCCTTGCGCGCCGTTGCATCTCTAGCCCGGGTCTTGTTTGTACCATTTCCAGCCCCATCCTCCCAATCCCCATCTCCTCCCCACTATCTTCTTGTCCCGGGCGCCGTCATGCTGCTCCAGCCTTGACAAGCGTCAATAGTTTGGAGCTGTTGACACCCCGGCTTTTGCGCCATAGCTTGCATTGGCGCACGCGGTCCGAACACACGTCCGACTAAAAATAGTCCATCCTACAGCATCCCCATGTCCACTTTTTATCGACTCGCGCTCAATTCTTTCTCCTTCGGGTCAACCTGTATCCTTTGCAAGCAACATGTCCTTCGCCGCCCAATTTCGGCCATGCCGACAAATGTCACACCATACGACGCTCGTACACCATGCTGATCTTATCTCTCTAGGAAGTTAGTCATTATTGGCGATGGTGCTTGCGGCAAGACTAGTCTTCTCAGCGTCTTCACTCTCGGTTACTTTCCCACGGTATGTCACTTCACATCATCCTTTATCAGCGTGGCCTGCTAACGTGCTGTGCAGCGATATGTCCCAACAGTTTTCGAAAACTACGTCACCGACTGCAGAGTAGACGGCAAGTCCGTACAGCTCGCCCTATGGGATACCGCGGGACAAGAAGACTACGAGCGTTTACGTCCACTTGCATACAGCAAAGCACATGTCATCCTCATCGGCTTCTCGGTCGACTCGCCCGATTCGCTGGACAACGTCAAGCACAAGTGGGCCGAAGAGGCGCGCGAACGTTGTCCCACTGTACCCATCATCCTCGTCGGCTTGAAGAAGGATCTCCGCGACGACCCACTCGCCCAGGAAGAAATGCGCAAAAAGTCCCTTCGCTTCACAACTACCAAGCAGGGAAGCGACATGAAGGAGATGATTGGCGCCCGCAAGTACCTCGAGTGCAGTTCACTCACTGGCGATGGTGTCGACGACGTCTTCGAAGCAGCAACGCGTGCTGCTCTCCTCTCCGTCGACAAGAAGGAGAACCCCGGTTGTGGATGCGTTGTTCTATGAGCGACGATTTATTCATTCATGCATTCGTTCGTTCCCTTCTTCTTAACAACACTATCTCATCATCAGAAAGCATTGGGCGGAGTCACACATGGAGTACGCAAACTGGGCTGTTTTTGTCATCATCATCTTCTTCTTCTTCTTTCCTTCGGATCTATCTTCATCTTTTCCCGGCGTTTTTGAGCGCTTCTTTGCATTGTTTCGAAAAAGGTCTTGTAAGCATGGGGTCGGCTTGGGTTCGCATGTGCGTGTGCGTGATTGTATGTGTGTCTGTATGGAGGCAAAGGAACAAAAACTTTGATCTTGGCTAATGATCTTCGTGCTGTAAAAGACGCCATCATCATCCACTCCTTTTTTTCCTGTTCTTTCTTTCTTTCTTCTTCGTGTACAAACAAACCACTTTTCCAGGCCGGGGCGGAATGGCGGCAGTGTGTGTGGGTGTGTAGTGAAACAGGGTTTAAAACTGGATGGACAGAAGAGAATAGAGAGAAAGGGGCCTCCGCCGAGCTAGAAAAGAGGAGAGAGAAGAGAGAAGAAAATCACAGCAGATGCGGGGGGGACAAAGCTGTTGTGTAGTAATACCATCATCACCCATGTAACATATAAACCGCCTTGCCAGAAACAATCAATCAATCAATCAAGAAAGTCTCAAGATGACCACAATCGTCATTCCACATGCCCATCCATCCCCAATCCCACATGCCATACACCCCCCTCCTCTCCACCCCCATCTAATTCCTCGTCCACTCATGATTCCACCCCTCCCTCCCCGGAAAATCAGTCTGAACACGCCCATATTCAACCGGCACACTCCCCCACACACCCCTCTTAAGCATAGCACTCCGATACAACCTCCCGACCTCCCTTCCCCTCGTCCCCAACCGGCCCGCATCAGGTCCCTGGCCCCCGCCCTCTGTTTCACTGACCCGGTTCCCGTTGTTGTCGAGTAGACGCAGGTGCTCGCACGCGTCACGCATGGCCATGTATTGTCGCTCCAGCTCCCGCTCCTCGGCGTTGCGCCGCTTGCGCAGGAAGAGGAGCCACGCGCGGTGGATGGTCCAGTGGCGGAGGGAGCGGGTGCGGGAGAAGTGTAAAGGGCGGGGGGTTAGGGGGTGGGTTAGATGGTAGCGGATGTTTGCTAAGTAGGCGTTAGCTTTGCTGTTGTACTGGCTCTGTGGTACTGTGCTGTGGTGGGGCTTTTTCGAGGTGGACGTGGGTGCCAGATGAGGGAGAGATGGGAGAAACATACTTATCCTAGGATCATTTCCTGGCCCCTTTTTCGCCCGCTTCTGCAGTTGCGCTGTTGACGAAAACGGCGCTGTGGGTGTCCTTTGCGATACACATATTGTCGTTTTTTGCGAGTTCGAGAATACTCGCGGTAGAGATGCGGCGCTGTAGGGACGGAAGACCGGGCGGAAGGCGAAGATATTCATCGTGTGCGGCTATTTGTATGCGCGGAGAATACACAATTGGCGTCGCGGCTTGCGGTTGAGTGCTGAGGGGGGGCGCGGTTGTTGCGTGCGAAGATGGAGCGTGGTGTTGGGTGTTTGGGGAAATTCAACATGGAGGAATGGAGGGACCCTTGTTCGCCAAGATGTGGCTGGTGGGTTGTGGAGCCAAGTGGCGTCGCGTGGATTGCACCAGCGGTCGAAGTATTTCCAAGAGCTTTTTTTTTTCCTTTTTTCTTTTTGTTCTTGGCCAAACGCGTTTTATAATGCCGTTTGACCGAATTCATCTTTGATGGAATAATAGTTTTAGTCGTAATGAAAAGACGAGACAGAAACCACTGCTACAAAGCACCTTTTCTGAAGCTTCCAAGCCGCTTGCATCTGGCCGTCTTTACGTGACGCATCAGAAAATGCATACGATCTGGTCTGAATCCCAGCAATCGCTTCCATCACCAAGTGTCGTTGATATACAGGTACAGTCAAAAAAAATGCTTTTACTCTATACATCGCACCTACGGCATCCACTTTTCCCATTGCTACAACCACACCTCAGACCTTCCTTCTCACCAACCCCCTAAAAAAGTCAAAACTGTTACTATCACTCTGCAGCGTAACCACCCTGCCCGTCGGTCTATCCTCCCATCCTAATTCCTCCGCAAGCAATAATCCCCAGTCTCTCGTGATACCCCTGATCTTCGCCTTCATACCGCCCTCGCTCTCAAGCGTAACCACCTGATCCGTATGTAACCAGTTCTCGTAGTACTCGGCCTCCATGTCGCGATTAAAGCCCGTCTGGCAGAACGTCGAGTATAAAGTTTCGAAGTGCGCGAGAATGGACGCGAGGAGTTTCTCGGGCGTGAAAGCTTTGAGAGGTGGAGATTGGCTGGACGCGAGGAGGTTGAGAGAGGTGGTGGGAAGGGCGTTGGAGAGGTTCAGTCCAATGCCTGGTATAACGTCGTAGGAAGAGCCGGAGTAGCTGCTGTTTACTAGGATACCGCCAATCTTTACAACGGGGTTGTTGGCGGAACCGGGGAGTTGGGCGTAGATGTCGTTTGGCCATTTGAGCTTTACGGGAATCTTTTCGTAGCCTGGTGCGTATCCTTTGATACCTTGGACAATGGCGAGCGCGGAGAGGTATTGAATGAAGATTACTGGCGCGCTTTGGCTTAGTGCGAAGGAGTGGTGGAGGACCGTGGAAAACATGAGGGCTCCTGGGGGTGCGACCCATACGTTGCTTCCTCTGCCGCGACCTGCAATTTGTGTAGTTGCAGTAACTGTAAAGCCATTGGGTAGACTTCGGAGTAATGACGGGTTCTTCTCCAGCAAAGTGTTTGTGGATGTGACGACTTCGCCGTATAAGAGGTGCTTCCCGAATGACGCATCGGGGTTGCGCAACTTTTTGTGGTAGTGATGTAGGTTGGCATAATACGCCTCGTGATGAAAGGGTATGCCTTTCGTGGAAGGAAGCTCCTTCTCATGTGGTATGATGACCTTGACGATCTTCTCATATTCAAGGATCTGATCCGGATCCGTCGACGCGGTATACTCAATGCATTCTTGAATCTCTTCCTCTGCTGTCTTCGGCTTCTTTTTTTTGATGTCCTCTTTTTCCTGATCTTTTCCTGCTTGTTCCTTGCTGCCTTCGGTGATTGCGCCAAGTGTGGGAAGTCTCTCAGACACCGCGCTCACAGCTCTCTTCAGCTCTTTCACGCTCCAAGCAGTGCCTTCCTTCTCCATGCGGAAGACGTCATTTTCGCCTTTGATGTACTCTTCCCCATCAATCACAGTGATGATTTCAGACCAGCTCGCAACGAGGTCAGAGACGTCTGCCAGGTTATGAGCAGTGAGATGGAGACGGGAAAGGGACGGTACCGCTTGTTCCTGCTCATTTACCTTCAAACCGAGTTTCTCGAGCATTAAGCGTATGAAAGCCACTCTAGTCTTGTCGGTCGTGGTAAGCTCGTCAATCAACGTTGCGTAATGCGGCAAGCTTGGGATCTTGCTCAGGTTTTGAGGTGCAAATCTACCCAGGGTCAGCAAATCATGATGCTCATGAAGTATTCAACTTACTCTGGGTGGGGACCGGTGACCATGGCATGGCCTTCACCAACTTTCCGATATACTACTGCGGCCTTGCTGTCCCCTGAGTCGACATGCAGATCTTCGGTATAGCTGGCCAGAATCTGTACTCCCCGACTCTCGAGTTTCTTTGCGTCGACAAATACACCTCCTCCATTATAGTAGCTCTTGAAGGTCTCTGAAATGCCTTCGTTCGAGCCCTCAAATGCGTCTTTGTGGATCTTGATGTCTGCTGCCCTCGCCCCAGCCTCACTGGCATACTTGAACCCCGCAAAAGCTAATCCTCGGCAGGTGCCCGGAAAGAATGCTAGTTCCCGATCGCCTTCCACTGCCATATTTGGGTCATCAAGCTCAAACTCGCATCTCGCACTGCCATAGTATCCGCCTGCGCAAAAGCCAAGGTACGAACCACCCGCATTTACATAGCGGCTGATGCGCCGGTTGCCCTCGCCATTGAGGGTTCGGCAATAGCCCATGTCGGCCCCACCTGGGAAGACGAGAAGAGCGCAAGTGCTGAACCATGGTTCTTTGATAATAATATCGCTTGTGACAGGGATGACGGCATAAGAAGGGGACAGTAAACGCCGCAAGGTATACAAGCAGTGGCGGACAGATTCGCTAGTGCTGCCATTGCCTTTTTATCTGTTAGCATTCTAGTAATCAATATCTGGAGAAATAGTTACCTGAATAGACCAGGACGTTCATCTTCTTTGAAGCCATGGTGCTTGGTATGGTGACGTTCACTAACGGACCGAGTTTGTCCGAACGTGCTCAGAGTATCTTTGCACAGATTACCCTCAACTCTCACACCACCAACTCTCGATTCCAAGCTGTATCAAAAGAAATGTCAAACGAAGACAAGGCACGCGCTGCTGCTGCGCAGTTGGTGATTGATGATGAGCCGGATGACTGGTGGGTAGCAGTTGCGGAGTTGTGGAAAAGAGCGAATAAGCTGACGAGGATGGCAGGGACAAGCGAATCTACAGCACAGGCTGCGCAGGTTTGTAAAGGCCTGCGAATGCGAAAGAATGAGAATTGACTTCAAAGCAGACGAGAACACCAAGCTGACCGACTGCTACTACGAGAAGAAGGACTGGCGAGCGTGCAAGCAAGAGGTGAGTTGATGGTTGCTTTTAGGCCGGAAGCCGAGATGGAGCCGAACAGCCACAGTACCAGAACACCACTAACACGATGCGCTTAGATGGAAATCTTCCGTCAATGCTGGCAGCGTCATGGCAATGACAAACGAACCGATTCCAAAGACGCGTGATGACTCAACCCTTTCAGATTGCTGTACTATTAAATGTAACAATATGATGGAACACGCGAGCCCTACTCCACTCACTGCCCCTGCACATGCTCATCAAGACACACTAAGCCAGGCTGACTTCTTTCAATACTGCAAACTGGGTGGAGCAACAGTATTCAATTATCATGTTTCTAAATCACCTACTGTCCCCTGGTACTTGTTTCCGGTATGGGCAGTCGTTGCCTTTAATTCCTGTGGCAACCAGCAATGGCTTTTCTTTGGCCCTGGTCCTTTTCCAGTGTCATTACACTCATATTCCGTCTTTGACAAACATTCTTTAAGAGCGAGAAGAGAATTGGAGATGCATCACCCGGCTACCTCACTTCCGTTCATAAATTGGGGGGACAACGGTGGGGTGGAATGGCGACTTTGCGGCATCGGCCTTTTGCTTGTCGAAACTCCACACACCGTTCGTCTGGCCATCATTGATGCTCTCACCCACCTTCTTCGCCAGCTGCTCAAACAAGGGGTATTCGGTTGCGCGAGAGAAGAACTTGCGCTCCCATTCGCGCCCTTCGTCCTTTTCCTGTTGTCGCATCTCTCGCTGGCGGGTCTCGATGATGGTCTTCTCAGACGAAGTCAGGTCCATGTTGCCCTTGTTAATAGCGTCCGAGACCTTCTTCCATGCACGCCTGGTTTCAAAGTCGTCTTGTTGCTCAATTTCGGCGACGGTGAGGGGTGTCGTCTTGGTGGACTTGTGTTCGAATGTGTCTACGACAGCCTTCGTCTTAGCATCCTTGATCTGGAAAGTGTCGGTCCATTGCCCATCTGCCTTGTAAATGGCCTCCTTCTCCTTGCCCTCGGGATACAAGACTGCAGTGAAGGAGTTCTTCTTTCCCGAGACCCAGCCCTTGCCACTGTAGTCGATGCGTGCGGTATATCCGGTCGAAGATTGAATGTAGGTGCTGCTGTTCAGCTCGACATAGGGAGAGCCAGTGATGAGTCCCTCGATGTGGAGGGCAGGGAGCGTGATGAGGTAGCTTTCGTTGAAGCTATCAAGATGAAGCATGGCATGGCCGATTTGCTACTGACCATTAGCATCGAGTGCCTTCGATATCAGTGCATGACTCACCTTGACATTGATGGTAGTCTTGAACGACGCCTTTTGCGCGTTGTAACCTTCCAAACGAACACCATGTTTGTCGTTCCAGATGGCATAGGCTGTGACTGGTGGATGATGACTGACTTGCTCGCTGACAAGCTGTGTAGTACCAGCCTCATCTTCCCACTTGCCCAAAAACAGCTCACCCAAGAAGGGGTTGAGGGGCTTCTTCTCGCTTCCCAGCTTCTCAGACCGACTGGCGTATTGTTGCTTCAACGTGCTCAGGAACCATTTCAAAACCAGCATAGCCCGCTTGGCAGGGTCCTTTTCGGCGGCCGGTGCGACGAAGACGGAGGGGTGTTCAGTCCAGTAGGATGAGAATTCGGTGAGGGACTTTGTGGAGAGGATGAAGGCGGGGGCCGTCATAGTAGAGAGATCGCCATTGAAGGATGCGATCGACTATCGTATTGTGTTAGCGCATCTTTTCTGCAGCGTAAAATATCTCGTGCATCTCCAAAATAGGGTTACACGCAGGTATACTCGATGGGTTTATCCGAGAACGTGAGTGTGTTAGCTACTCTGTCGTACCTTGAGGAAGCTTGACCATGAGCTTTTTGCCTGCGGGGGCACAGCGGCGCCTTCTTTCTCGGCCATATTTGCGATATACAGATGACCTGGCGATTAGGAATGTGGTTGTGCGAGGAGGATGGGTATGGGCCTCTTACGGAGGTATTGCGCGTGTAGGGATGTGGGAAGGGCGGGGACTCGACAAGTTACTAGTGGGGAGAGCCGGTGCTTGTGTTATGGGGACGGCGCGTTTAGATTGGGGATGACGTCTGCAAGCTAAGCCACACGCGCAACACTACTAGACCGTCATTACGACCCGTCACGACGCGATGCCAAACTCAAACATTTGCCACACATTTCAAAGTCTATGACGGCAAGTTTTGATAGAGCGGAATTTTGCTGTTGCTATTTCATTGCTTACCATATGATGCTAAAGTCATACTCTCATGCCCTGTTCGTCTATTCATGCTCATTACTCTACACGTCTCCTCAACAACCATGCGATTAGGTCTTGACATCGGGCTCGGTGCGGCCAACGTACTCCTGAAGCTTCAAAAGGTCTGTCGCAAGCTTGACATTGTCCTTGAGGTAGTCCTGGGCGTCCATGTCGTATGTAGACTCGTCGCTAGTGTGCTTCTCGATGTACAGACGAATGGTAGCGCCGCTGCTTCCTGTGCCAGACAGACGGACAACGATGCGGCTACCGTCGTCAAACTTGACATAGATACCCTGGTTCTTGCTGACGCTGCCGTCAAGGTCGGTGTAGGAGAAGTCGTCTGCCTCGACAACCTTGCGACCAGCGATCGTTGAGCCGACAAACTCGTCCTTCTTGGTAGTGATGAGCTCCTTCATGTGAGCAGTGACCTTGTTGGCACCCTCGGTCTCGCAGCCCTCGTAGTCGTAGCGGGTGAAGAAAGTACGTCCGTAAGTCTTCCAGAAGTCCTTTTGAACAGAGGCGATGCTTGGTGTGGTGCCAGTCTGCTGTCCAACGCCGGCCAAGATGTTCAACCATGCGACAACAGCCCAGAGACCATCCTTCTCACGAATGTGATTGCTACCTGTTCCGAAACTCTCCTCACCGCAGATGTTCATCTTGTCAGAGTCGAAGAGACCACAGAAGAACTTCCAACCAGTAGGCACCTCGTAGCACTCGACGCCCTTCTTCTTGGCGACAAGGTCAATTGCGCCAGAAGTAGGCATACTACGTGCAAGGCCATAGATACCCTGCTTCTTAAAGTATGGGATCAGCTCGGCGTGGTGTGCGATGATGGCCAAGCTGTCACCAGGAGAGACAAAGGTCTTCGCGCCGTAGATCATGTTGCGGTCACCGTCACCGTCACTGGCGGCACCGAAGTGGATTCCGTTCTTGTCAACAGCGTCGACCAGCGACTTGGCATAGACAAGGTTGGGGTCGGGGTGGTGGCCACCAAAATCTGGCTTGGGGACGCAGTTTTGTGTGCTGTTGGGGATACCGAGCTCCTTCTCAAAGATGTCGACTCCGTACGAGCCAGTGACACCGCTCAGGCCATCGAAGAGGACCTTGAAGTCGGGGTGTTGCTTGAGGAAAGACTTTATCAGGTCAAAGTCGAAGATATCCTTGAGCATCTTGAGGTAGTCCTCGGTAGAGTGGACAATCTCAACCTCCAGGTCGCCATACTTTTGTGTGCCGATTGTGCCAAGGTCGATGTCGGGGATGTCGGCGATCTTGTAGGAGGTGAGGGTCTTGGATGTCTCGTAGATCTTGTTGGTGACGCTTTCGGGGGCGGGAGCACCGTTGGCGAGGTTGTACTTGATACCGAAGTCCTCCTCGGGGCCTAAGAAGCATTAAACGACTGTATGGAACGAGAAGAGACGTGGTGTCTAGCCATAATTACTTACCACCGGGGTTGTGGCTGGCTGTCAAGAGGATACCACCCGTCGCCTTGCGGATGCGGATGATATGGCTGGCTGCGGGTGTGCTCATGATACCATTCTGGCCGATCAAGAGCTTCTTAACGCCATAGGCAGCACCAATCTTGGCAATGGTCTGGGTGACCTCTGGGTTCCAGTAACGACCATCACCACCGACGACGAGGAACGAGCCATCAACGCCCTCAGGAATCGATTGGAGGATGCTGGTGACGAAGGCCTCAGAGTAGTGCTCTTGCTGGAACACCTTGACCTTCTTGCGGAGACCAGAACTTCAGCATCACGGTTAGCTACTGGCAATCCACTATGGAGCTCCATCAAGCTAGCTAAGCTTGACTTGTAACTTACGTTCCGGGCTTCTGGTCCTGAAAGGGCTTCAATTCAACGGTTCGGACGCTCATATTGACTTTCTGTGTACTTTTGACTGTGCAAAGAAAGATTGAAGCAATTGAGAGGGTTGAGAGAGTGGCAGCAGGCAACTTTTGAGCTGGGGGTGAGGGGCAGCTTCCCCCCCCCACCACGCGGGATGACGCCGGAGCTAGCTCATCTCAGGGAAGAACAACGCCACGCTGGCTATCATCTGAAAGTTTTCTTTCGTCAATTCCCAACAGTCGCCGCGGATGCACGCTAGAGCTGCAGTCGCGGTCGAGACGCTGCATACCATCCTCAATTGTCCCATCTTCGCTTGCAGTCGCGCCAAACATTTCGCGGGGTTGTGTCGGTAGCGCAAATCCCGTATTTCAGGCAGTCTTCTCCGTCTCAACCAAAAAGTGTTCATCTGCGAATCCCCAACGATTGCACCACAGCTGCCGAGACCGGCTTCTGTATAGCATTGAACTAAGTCTAGTGACCCTGGCAGTATGGGCATCCCGGGACTCGCTCGGCGGCTGGAGCCCTACGCGACGCGATTTTCTTCCGACGAGCTCAACGGCTATTCAGCTGTAATCGATGGGCCTGCACTGGCCTACTATGCTCACAAGCTGGCTCTCGTGGCGTCTACTAGCGCATCGAGATTACCATCATATTCAAACATCAACACCGAGGCTATCAACTGGTTAAACTCCTTGGAGGCCAACAACATCAAGGTGTGAGTGAACCGCCATTGCTTTTCGTCGCCTCGTCGCTATGCACAGCAAAGCGATGCCGCATCTCATGGAACGTCGTAGCAAAACCAATAAGGTGCGCACAAATGTCGTTTCCTTCACCGCCATTCGCACAGGGGTCCGGCTGGCTTCCCTACACTTGTGTCGCCAGATGCTCGCGATAGTCGGCAGTGAGAGTTGATATGCAATGCATATCCACACGTGCTTGTGCAAATTTCGATACAATATCGTACGGCGACCATTGCTGATTGCACGTTTCCAGGGCGGCCATCTTTTTCGACGGTGCTCTTCCTCCATCGAAGCGTGTTGAGAGGCTGTCGAGAACGGAGCAGAACAACAAGCGGGTGCAGCAGCTTCGCTCAAGTTATGCGACGACCACATGTCCAATCCCCACATACTTGGGCTCGATATCATATGCTTTCCTTGCTCCAGCGTTACAAGAGGCGCTGCAAAATTCGTCTTTTGCCTCAAGAACACGCATCGTTCCTGGGGAAGCTGATGACTGGTGTGCGTTACATGCCAAGGATCATGCAAGATCCATCATCTTCACGAGCGATACAGACCTTGTTCTCTATGACTATTGTGCAGACACACTAATAGTTTTCCTCCACGAAACTGAAGTGTCTCCAAGCATCAAAGCATACTCGCCCGATCAAATACGAACGAAGCTAGAACTGAAAAGTCTGCTGCCTTTCGCCTTCGCTCTCCTCGAGGGTCCCCAGGACACGGCAAATGATTTGGCGCTCAATGCTAGAAGCGTGGACAGGGACTCTCAGCCTTACCTCGAATTTAGTAATCGATACGTCACTGAAGTGGTGGTGCCGAATTACATGGCTCGCCCGAATGATGCTCCATCCAGTCTACCCAAGTTGGACGTTCGAGTCTCAGAATTTGTACACCAAGCGCTGGCAAAGTCGGAAATCCCGCTGGTGTACCTGCCTCTGCTGGTAGAAGATCCCAGTCAAGCATCAGCGTGGAACGTCGGCTGCGACGTTCGCACGCTGGCCTACTCATTATTGGCATCCAGAAAGATGAACGTGCACGAATATAGAAGGAAGGCACAAGTAATTGCGGTACAAGAGGTCATGACATATACACCGACGGATCTGCCTGTTCCGATTGCAGACCTTGAGCGACAAATTCGCACCTTGGCTGATTGGGCTGCTTCCAAAACTATCGAGCCAGCCCTTCTTTGGCCACTGTTCGCGCTCAGCCTGGTACTTGCAGAGCTGAACACTCCACCGCCCGTTCTTAACGCGTTACGTGTGATCAATGGCGATTTCGACAACACCTGGGACTTTGTGCATCTCACTGCTCGTCTACACGCTGCTCTATATTCCTTGCGCATGTTTAGTCAGATGGCGCAAGTGCAGCTTGCGGTCAACCAGGAAGCAAACAAGAATCTACATGACTGTCTTATCAGCTTAGACGAGCGCATGCGCAGCCTTCCGTCGATACCTAATGGCTTTGGAGTTCCAGGGCAGATAAAGCACGTGTTGGCTGATCATGATCAATTGAGAACCTTGGTTGAAGAGATATACTTATCTGCTGGCGTGGAAGTGCCTATCGAGCATATCTCGAACAAGAAGAAGAAGCGCCAATCAAGAGAGGCAGAAAGGAAGAAGAAGAAAACCGAGCAGAGGTTGCAGCCTAAGCAGCAGATCAAGAACGCATATACGCTGCTCGGTGATAGCCAAAGCTGAGACCTGGACACCATGGGGACACCCGCGCCGATTCGGCAATCGCAATCCATAAAGTTCAGCACACCATCAAATGACAGAGTGATTTACATTTCAGCTTGCCTACATCCTTCTAGCTGCTACTCAGACCTCGTTGGCGCTTTCGCATGGTCCTTATCTTTACAGCTGCCCGTTCATACATACATTGTCAGTCCATGGCCCTCTCATTCCTGAACCCAGAACCCCAGCTCTTGTGAATCCTTCTGCAAACGCCTGTCAAGTGGCAAAGGGAGGAACACGAACTTATTTGTCCCGCCGATCTTGACCAACCGAGCGCACAGACGCTTCTTCTGAATACACCCGTCACACGCTGTACCCTCATCTCCTAGCTCATGGCCACCTGCGTACTTGCTCCTCGATATGATGGTCTGATTCACACAGCACTGGCTCTTGATTGTTTTTTCTGGAGCCTCAATAGCTTGCCCCATTCTCGGGTGTGGCTGTCGGAGGAAAGGTGGTCATCATCAAACATCCTTGTGACCCGCGTGGCCAGACTGTCATCGCTCTCGTTGCTGAGATTCAAGGCAATACAGTACGGATATGTACGGTTCCAGTAGATGATTTCGATAGCTGGTACGATCTTGCCTGCTATGACTTGTGTCTTTTGGGTTCGCAGCGAGACTCTAGCTTCTTGGGGCGGTTCTATAAGCTGGTTAGAAACCTTGTCTGTGACTCTGGGGCATATTCATACCTGATTCGCTACTCACGCTTTCCGGTCTCTTGCGCTTGCGTCCTTCAATCGCGGACAGCGTCTCCAAGCTTTGCTCTCTCACTGAGGTGTCAGATACCGCCACTTTGACTGTTGCTTGTGGGGGAAATAGGGGAATTAATGTCGGTATGTGCTCATCGCCCACATGTACGCCGTTAGGAAACAGTCTACAATGTGATATCCACTCTCTTACCGATACGAGTAGTAGGTACGCTTTCTTCGTGCTCTGACTTGACTCGGGTGCTACGGTCTATTGTAGAGGCGCTGTTGACACTCTCTGTAGCGGGGTCGTTTGCAATGACATCTAGTAAGAAAGCTGCTATTTCCTCTAAGTTGCCTCTCACGAACTCGCAACCGATACTATGCGAAACCAGCTTGACCAGTTTATTGTTGTTCATGTTTCTGAGTATGCCGTTGCGCGCGGCTTCAAGCTGCTTGTCGCCAGACAGCGCGAGCAGTGCTTTCAAGTAGTTATCGAGTCGTGCAGGCATTGCGCGCGGCGAGTGAGCTGTCTTAAAAAGGATGCAAGACGGACTGAAGGAGAGAAGCACAAAGAAAGGTGTTGATGTTGTTTATTTGAATGGCGCGTCGCGGCAAGACTGCGGGTGAAGAGGTGCGACATAGGAAAGAGCAAACGACCCGTCGAAAGCGGTGTAAAGCCGCACTCACTCTGGGAACACCCTATGAACCATGTGACGTGAGTATATCTAATGTAATAGTACACGCTTTGATGTGGGCCAGCCCGTTTCCTATTTCACCACCCCAAGTTCGGCTGCGCAACAAAATCATATACAAACACCTGTGCTAGCAGCGGATCCGTCTCATTCTACCACACCATTAGCTTCAATCACCACCACACGCACAAGCTAACGTACCTTCAACCGATCATGCCCAGGATCAAGATCAAACTCTTTCCTCGCAGCCTCATCCTACCCCACATTAACCCATCTTTCCCCCAAACAGCCCCCGGAAATCCAACATACCTTAAACACAACCACAAACCCCGTATCCCACACACTCTCCCTCTTAACATTCGTCAAATTCAGCGGCGTATCCAATGGTCTCCCTCCCTTGGGCCCTTCAACAAGTAACTCCGGATGTTCCGCATACAGTGCCAGAAATGCGGCTGTGCGGTCACCTTTTTGCTCCGCGGTCACGTTGGCGTGGAACCGAAAGGTTGCTATGCGTGTTACGGGCGGTGAGACTTGAGCGCACGACGCTGCCATTGTGGGTTGGAGGAGCGGGGTGGAGAAGATTGTTAGGGCGAGGGAAAGGGAGAGGGAGAGTCGCATTTGTTTGGTGAGGTGGGGGAAGGTAAGCGTGGGAGTTTTGGGGGTAGGAAGGGGGGAAGGGGTTTGGTTATATGGATTGCTTACATGTGTGCGTGTGGCGGGGATGATTATTCATGTTTCGCTGCGCTACTGTGAGGTGAGATGCAGAGTTGGAGGGTACGCGGGCGGAGAGCCGAGATCCTGCACTTCGACTTCGCGCATCCGTACACTGTGGCAATGGTCTGGAAAAAAGGGCTCTACTCACTTATTAGGGAATATGCAGATTTCTCAAAAGAATGTAATTCTCCGAATCTTTTCCAAGATCTCGATCACGTGATTATTGCTCTGCTGCATCCATGTGGTGCACGTGCCGCTGGGCACTTTCTGCCCGACCCGTGTACTTTTGAATTAACTCTCGCTCTCACTGGCTCTCTCACTAGATTTCATGCGCACACGAAAACACGAAATCAGCGGCAAAAAAGAATCAGCACAAGTGTTCGCTGTCAGGTTTCGGACTTTCGAACTCTAGCAACTATTCACTGTTTTCATGACTGGGACTTGTTAGGATGAGTGCCTTCGAGTCTATGTATTTCGGACTCTTGGGGCTCTTTGGAATGTGGGATTTGGGATGTATGCCATCTCGGCGAAAGATTTCGAAATGCTGGGTCATATATGGACAGGTTATTCCTGGCACCTAAACGTGCACTACAATGGTAGCGCTTTGTGCAGTAAAGCGATGGGAGTCCTCTTTCGTTCGTACTGCGAATAGAGGTATGGGTTGAGATGAGACCTGAAGTATTATCTTCACCTCTTAGGTGAGTGAAGGGCAGTACGTCATCCACGAAGGGAAAGAAACGACAAAAGTGTTTGATGCCAGATCTCAAACCGTACTAAGAGAATTTACTCTTGGAAAGAATACAAGCGCAAGCAGGTTTATAGCCTTCGTACATCTGCCCTTCCTGGGGAGCCTGGACATGCTTGTACTCAGGATTGCCGCATACAGCGGGTCTGGAATGGGGAGCTAGCTTCAGCTTGTGGCCCTGTAGAGTCGATGTTATGAGACATGCCTGCTCTTTGAGGCGATAAATGGTGATTTTTAAATTGTGCAAGTCTAACTCGAGTTGAATCTTCGTCTTTTCTGTCTCATTGATGATCTTGAGCGCGCCGTTGAGCCTTTTGTTGGTAGTGTTGATCCTTCCGCTCAAGGTGGTGAGGCACTTGTTGCGCCGGTAGACTTTGTCGTTGAGTTCGATGACGGTAGTGTTGAGATTGACGATGACTTAGTCCTGCTGGTTGATGGTGTGGTCTTTTCCCGGAAGTTCTGCCCTGATATCTTCTAGCTGCCGACTCTTGTTCAGATAGGCAGAATGGTAGTACTCGCCTTTGCTCGCAAGCTCTTGGTGGTGTTTGGTCATGTCTTCCCACCCCTTGGCCAAATCGTCGTTTTCTACAATCAAATGTCCGCACTCAACCAACCTGTTGCGCGTTTTGACTGTCTCGCCAGATACCCAGCTGTCTTCGCTATCTTCGTCTTCGTCGCGGCGAGCGCGCTTCCTTCGAGAAATCGCATTCTGAGCGCAAGAACGGTTGTTCGTGAAGAGAACACTAGTCGGCAGCGGCCTGGAAAGGTCAGAGCAGATCAGGGCGTTGTTATTGTTGCCTTGACCATGTACGCGGTACTGACCACCGTAACCGTTTTGGTGGTAACTAGACATCTATAGTTTTATCAGCACGTTCAGTTTGCATTCCATGAAAATACTCACGACCGATTGCTTCGGAATGCGCGGGCTCAAAACAGGAACGCGCTTTTTGTACATTCTGATCGACTCGGGACCCGAAGTAGTCTGAAATGCGGAGTCTGGGTCCAGTCTGTTTGTCCGCCTAAGGATATTGTGGCGTAACTACGTCGTCTCAAGACCGCTTGTCTGGTTCAAAGGAGAACACTAGATCGATGAAGATTTATAGAGAGAAGACGAGCATAGGTTGAGACACAACGACGATGTCTGTACAAGATCTGAAAGAAGTTTTGAATCCAACAGAAAGGAGGGTCTTTCTTGGACGTCATGAAAAATGGGCGTTCCGCTCTTTCGGCCAGCACAATATAACCATGAAATTAGCTATCTGCACTGATCACGTTTGATCTGCCCGCCCTCTCGAACAATTATCAGCTTACCGGATTGATTCCCACTTGTTCAAATAGCCATGTCCGCAATACGGAATTAGACGATATAGCAAGTCAAGAAAGAGAGCTGCGAATTTCGAGACATCTGTAAAAACAAGACGACTGTTGAAAAGAGTATGAAAGCATGCACCTCCAACGGTGGCGACGTCGCATCGCCCACATCGCATTTAGTCATCCCACCAGCCTCGCCCAGCCAATCCCGCTCCGCAAACCTCCATCTAGCCACACACTCCGCCCCTCCCAAGCACCCAACAACACCTATCTCTCCCCATTACCCAAACTCCAAAACCCCTCTAACGCCGTGCACAGCACTATGCGCAATCTCGGAATGCGCAGTGTTTCAATCCTGGGGGTTGATCGGAGTAACTTCCTTTACTCCGATCATGCATTAAGCATTAAGCCAGCCAACGGTATCGGGTCGAGAGCGGGGGAGCAGCGGGCCCAGAACCCAATCCAACCCAGGAAACGGGTGGGCTCCACTTGATCTTTTTTTTCCGCCGATAGGGCGCGCATAAGGGCGCGAGGAGCGCAAAAAAAGGCGTGGTTGTTCGCTAGACACGCCTTATTGCGCTTGTGGAGTGTCATCGATCGTGGGCTGCCAAGCACTCACACTACTACCGAATCTGGCATGCGTTTCCGGATTTGCCCAGTTTACTGTAATGGGGTATAAGGGTTTGCAGTCTGGTCGAGGACCAGACTTTTTTTCTTCTCTATCGATTGTAGCAGTAGTGAAGATTCTTTTGTGTGGTTTTTCGGTTTGCACTACGGACGTTTGACGCAACCGCGACCTTTCTTGTTGACCTTTGGACCTTTTCGCAAGAGATAAAAGAGTAGAAGGAAGGCAGTTTCTTCTCAAGATGGATCCAATCGCAAATCCAACTGTCCAGATGCAGGACATGCCCACAACGAGCGATGGCAGACCATACGCAGAGCCCGAAGAGATCTGGGATCCACTACGCCGAACAGTGTCGAAGATGACGGGACGCTCGAAGATGGAAAACGAAGAGAAGCAGTCTACACATCAAGAAACAGAAATAAGATCTCACGGCCGCACGCGATCACACCGGACACGGTCGCATCGATCGCGGCCTCTGGACGAGCTGGACGAAGAAGCCGGGATACCGATTGTGGATGCTGAAGACGACTTTCCGGAAGGCGGACTACGTGCATGGCTTGTTGTCGCGTCCGCTTGTCTGATGTTATTTCCATCATTCGGCTTCATGGTTTCCATTGGTACGGTGCAGGACTACTGGGCTCAGCATCAGCTCTCGCACATGTCAGCTCGTGACATAGGCTGGATTCCATCCGTCTTCGTCTACCTATCGCTTGCGCTGGGCATCTGGGTCGGACCCCTCTTCGACCGGTACGGACCGCGCTGGATCGCGTTAACAGGAAGCGTCGCTTTCCTAGCCATGATCTTCCTATTGGCTGAATGCGACAAGTTCTGGCAGATGATCCTTTGCTGTGGTGTTCTGGGCGGGTTCTCGGGCGCAGCGCTGACAACCACCAGCTTAGCGGTTGTTGCGCATTGGTTCAAGGAAAGGCGGGGTCTTACACAAGGTATCGCCATGATGGGTAGCTCGGCAGGTGGTTTGGCGATACCGCTCGTGCTAAGGACTACGTTCCCGAAATACGGCTATGCGTGGTCGCTGCGCATCCTCGGGTTCGTCTTCTTGTTCTGCTTCATCATCGCCAATGTTTTAATGAAAGCCCGCATTCCGCCATCTGCTGCTGCAAAGAAGAAGGCCATCATCTCTTTTTCGATCTACAGCGATTTGAGGCTGAGCTTGTTCACTCTGAGTGTTTTTGGCTTCGAGGTTGTTCTTTTTGGTGGCTTGGGAATCATGCCTACGTATGCAACGCTGAGTACCGACTTCCCACCCGATACTGGCTTTTACCTCATCGCGGTACTAAACGGGGTGTCTTGCCTTGGGCGCCTGTTTCCGGGATACGCTGCGGATAAGATTGGTCGATTCAACACGCTCTTCGTCATGATTCTGTTCACTCTGCTTTGGATGCTGGTTCTTTGGCTGCCTCTTGGTACTAAATCACTTCCAGCATTATACGCTTTCGCAGCGCTCTTCGGTTTCGGTACGGGATCCTGGATGGCTCTGACGCCAGCATGTGTTGGTCAATTGTGCAGAGCAGAAGAGTTTGGCAGATACTACGGAAGCATGTACTTCATTGCTTCCCTCGCAACACTGGTCTGCATCCCGATTAGTGGTGAGCTCGTGGAGACAGTTGGACCTGAAGCCATGGTAGCTTTCTTCTGTGCGATCCTCGGGTTGAGTCTGATTAGCTTTTTGTTTAGCAGGTGGGCTTGCCTGGGAAGGCGGTGGACGTTGAAAGTGAAGGTCTAGCGGTGCCGAGATTGATGGACTTCGCGAGGTGATCTTTTGATTTTATCTTCTTTGAGTAAATATAGCTCAGTAAATATTAACTAAGGGGATTAATGTGATCTAGTATAGATGAATGAAGGTCCTTGGAAGCCGTCTCATCAGATTGTGGAACATATCGACTAGGAAAGATACGGTCCAGTGCCGAGCGTTCCGTTCCAGGAAAAGGGCTACTCGCAATTCCCAGGAATTCGACATCTACGACGAACATATTCTCCATGAAGATTTTGGTAGGAGTAATAGACATCTTCAACCCGAAATGGAGCCGACCAATAGGACCTGCACGAAAACAGCGGACTTCATTTTGCTCTGGTTCCTGCTTCACACGTTCAAGAAATTCCTCGAGGTTAACCTCCACATACCCCTCCTTGTCCTTTTCGAAGTGGTACCATGATCTTGGTCGGACCGTGTCGCTGATGTAGCACCACGTCTCGACTCCTTGGGAAACTCTATCTATGTTACAGCCCACGGCGAGAAATACCACGTAGAAACTGGTGAGACCCTGCTCATTAGTGAGGCGGAATTCCAATTCCATGCTTGCTTCCCCTCCGATCTGATAAGAATTTTCTATAACCTGCAGAACTTTGCTTTTCGCGTCCCAAGCCGATGCGGGGTAGGCTTGCCGTATCACAACACCTTCTGGTACATGTCGAAAGAGAAACCCTAAGTGACGTCAGCTAGTTTCCGCCATGGCTGGATCTTGCGAGCTCTTGATGAAGACCTGCTTGATGGATGCGGGCATTGGCAGAAAGCTTGTCGCAATGAGAAAAACGCCGGTGCCCGATATTCGCCGATACACGCTCCCAGACACATGTTGTAGTGGAAGGATCACGGTGTGATCCAAACAGTGAGCAAGATAACACCGGAGGACTGCAAAGCTTGAGTGTATTTTGGGCCACTTGACTGTCGAGTGCAGTGGACGAACCGATAGACGAGCAAGGGTGCTAAGCCTGCGAAGGGAGAATACTTGGGGCCACATGCGTAGCCCGTGTTGCGTGAGCGTGTGGGGGCGAATTGATCCATCTGAGGCGAAGGGTACCAGCTCGTTTGTTTCGCCAAAATTCTTGGGGTCACTGGCGAGCATGTCTCCGGACAGGTCATCCGTGTCAGACTCTGCGCTTTGCCAGGCGAACAATGTCTCGTCCTCTGATATCTGCATGATTGCTTCTTGCAATCTTCTGAATGCCTTCAATTTCCCCTCTCCGTAGAGTAAGGGCATGTTGACGTCGAACAATCCCATAAGAGAGTACGCAATGTCTTCTGGCCTTGTTGCCTGTCTCCCTCCGGCCCACGACATTCGCATACTGATACTGGCTGCACCTATGTCCTTCCACCCGAGAAACTCTCTAGGCACGCCTGTGATTTCCGATATCCTGGACTCGAGACTGTGGTCGTCCCCAAGCAGAGACCAGTCTTCAGAGTAGAACATAATCCTCTGGGATACCCAGTCTTCAGAGTTGTTTATCGTTTTCTCCCACAGGAAGGGACTGGGATAGTTTGGAGCGATCAGCTCTTGAAGCGTCCAAGCTCGTGTGAACCACTTGCTATTTGCAACCGTTCTTTTGGCGTCGTCATGCTCCGAGAATGCCTCCTCCTCGTCTACATCAGCAAGATAGGCGTAGTATCTCGCACAGTCTTTGTACCAAGCAAACATACTATTGATGACCTCCGAGAGTTCGGCACTGCTGCTCTTATCGATGCAACACGTGTCGATCCACGCATAATGAAGCCCATCTTCGATCGCGACCGCACAAGTCTTTTCGATCTTCTTGGACCCCTTCTTTCTCCTTGCCTGTTCCAAATCAGCTAGATCAGAAAACAACACTTCCTCTTCCCCCCAGCAGTGAGAGAGGATCGCGTAGATTGGGATGTCATCAACGAATGTCTTCAGCTCCAAGGTATGTGCATCAAGAAGCCGCGTCGTGAATAGCCGCCGAACTAGTGTTGCATAACGGAGATGCAGTGGAAGAGAGTTAAGGGATAAGGTATTCAGCTCTCCGGTGGCCCAAGCGCGTCGCGAGGTCACCTGATGAGCGGCGGGCGGAACCAACCAGCAGCCAGCAACACCTTCCTCCTCTACGGAGAAGGGCAAGCCCTAATATCCTTCTCTGCTTTCTGAACTGTGGTTTCGCGCTCGCCATCATGCACTGTTTTTACAGCAAGGGCAGCTTAAATACTCCTCATCGTTGGAGTGAATGACATCATGATAAAATCCATCGCGCTCATTTATTGCACCGTCACACGTCTACCTCAGCAGCTTCCCAATCTCTGGAAAACGCGCGCATCCAGGATGAAGCTCAGACCAAACCTGAATCTGATATGTAAGTCCCAACCCTGCCTCTCCTCTGTACGACGTATACATGCATATATAACACCCCTCAAATGATGGATCACCAACCCAAACAAGTTTCAAGACGGATCGGAGAGCTTTTCTACAACCTCGCTGAATGACTTTTTCCATTCTGAAGAATCGCGACCTTGTTTCTTTCCAACCACGGCCCATTGTTCACCCCATGACGTATAACTAACAAGATCTCACACCTCACAGAACATACTCAGTTGAGACGATAGTAGTAAAATTCATATAGCTTCGATTCAATGATACACATCCTTGCATTTTCCTCCATGTAGCCCTTTTGTGGTATTTTGTTTTGTTATGTTATGTTGTCCCCCTCACCAATTCCCCGTCCATGGCCATTAGAATGCGGAAAAAAGGAGGAAAAAGAATAGATGAATAGAAGGCAGCAGGGTTTTTTACGGTACTGTACAACAAAGAAGCAGAAAAGGTGGCATGGAAAGCAGCAGCGGGAAAAGATGATGAAACAAGAAATCCAAGATGAAAACCTTTGAGCGCCGTCAATTCAGTCCTTTCCTCCCGTTTCCTGTTGCTTTGATATCTTTGATTGGGGGTGGGTGATGTGATGCTGTGTTGTCGTGTGGTCGACTTGAGACGCCGCGTTCAAAAGTATAACGGCTTCCAGTCAGTGGGCCGACCGAGAACATTTGGGATGTGCCGCTGTAGATCACGCGGTGGCATGACCTTGTGAATGGCAATCTTGTGCGGCCGGTGCTTAGCGTTCTAGGCCTTGTTCCTGCCGCTTCGGCGCGGTGTGCCATCGGCAGTTGCGGCCTTCTTGGGCTGCTTCTTCTTGGCGGGTTCTTTTTTCTCCTTCTTGGGACGACCGCCCTTCTTGGCTGCTGGCTTGGTCTCGGCTTCGGCTTCATCCTCGCCTTTGCTCTCGCCCTCAGCTTCGTCGGTCTTTGTCTTCTTCTCAGCGGGCTTTTCGGCATCAGCATCGGCACCCTTGGTCTTCTCGGTGGTCTCGTCAGCCTTGCGCTTGTCGCCGGTCTTGGGCTCGTCCTCCTTGTTTTCAGCCTCAGCCTTATTGTCAGTCTTCTCCTCAGGCTTGTTCTCAGACTTCTCCTCGGTCGCATCCTCCTTGGACTCTTCTTTTGACTCCTCGTTGGACTCCTCGTCCTTGGATTCGCCGTTGGTTTGGGCTTCTTCCTTCTCCTCGCTGGCCGGCGCGTCCTTCATTTCCTCATCCTTCTTCTCGGATTCAGCCGGCTTGTCATCGTCCTTCTTCTCCGACTCTGAAGGCTTCTCCTCTGACTTCTCAGTCTCATCCTTCTTGTCTTCCTCCTTGTAGTCGCCGTTGGCACCCTCAGCCTTTTCGTCAATCTGGAGCTCGGAAGCGCGTTTTACAACATCGTTGCCAGACCTCTCAACGTGGACCGCAGGGTTCTCGGGATCGGCGTTCTTCTTGATGGTGTTACCCTTCTTTGATTCAATGGCAATCTCGCCTTGCTCCTTGACCTCGGCAACAGTACCGCCGGGTTGCCCTGAGCCCCAGTTCCATGAGACTAGTGAAATATGCGTCAGCAAGAGTCTTGTGTATGATAGACGAAGGTCTCGTCGATGCGACCGAAGCCATACGAGCGCGCGGAGATGCGCGCGGAATGCGCGCCAGTGAGCGCAATGCACCTGAAAAAGTACGTTTATGCGCCGCTACCAGATCTCCAACTAACAATTGAATGGGATGAGTCAAAATCGCGTACCTTTATCTCCTTGCTGAATCTCAGTGTCTGTCATTGTGGGTAACGCTGCTCAACAATCCCAAGTGTTAGGGAATGACGTTATACCTCGCGAATTAACGTTTCGTGTCGCAGAAGCGGGGTAAGAAGGGAATTGATGCGCGTAGAATGTAGGACAAATATTGGGTATGGAGAGATGATGCGCAAGCAGTGGTCAGAGACGCGACGTGAAGATGGGAGAGAAAATGGAGGAATGGACGTCAGGAACACGGGCGCTGGGAAGTGAGCTGCAAGATCGGTAGATGTGCGGGAGAGGTTTGATTGGCTGACCGGCTTCACAAGCGTGCCAATTCATGGGGAAGGTGGCTGGCAGATCGGGCCACGGCGTCATCGGCCAGTCTGTGCGCCGTTCGCATCACGCAAAACATCCTTGTCCGTCACATTTTTTGCCGTATCTGGGCAGAAACGCGTCTTCTAGAAGCCCGTGGAAGATGAGGAGAATTTGCACTCTGCGCAAAGGTAGGCGCAGTGCCTTTCATCATTCAGAAGGACAGCTACAAAGCTCGGTCTATTTTTAGAATACAGTTTGAGGAGAGTCGCGTACTATACTATCAGATCGCCGTCTACAAGCCCAAGACCTAGGACCATTTGCTCCCTAGTGCAGCCTTCATTTCGCTCATCCTTTGGCCGTGCTCATAGTCAAATGCCTTTACTAATCCTACGAGATGGCTTGCCGCCGCTAGTACGACCAGCACGTGGAATATCTGGTGGCTGGAACCCCAAATGTCGTATTTTCCTGGGCTCCATTTTTCGGGCACTCTGGAGGCGTAGATGGCAGCACCAGCAATGTAGAGTACACCCTGCAGCAAGACCCAGTCCAATCCAATGCTCTTTCGTAGGTGTTCCACTCCGTACAGCCGGACGCCGTGCAAGACTGGGAACACGGCGGAGAGGCCCATGAGCACGAACATGAGAGCTCGAAACGGCCGCAGAGCCGGTGTGCGGAATTTGGGGTGAGTCGCGACGACAGACGTTCCTGCTGCCAGCGTGGTGATCATGGTCCAATACGTCCGCCTCAGCTCGGGCTCATCTCCGAAAGCATAATACAAGACTGGTACAAAGCTTCCCCAGATCAAGAATACGATGCCTAGGTAGTCCAGCTTGTTGCCCCAAACTGCCACTTCGTGCGAGTGATTCTGGATCGTATGGTATGTGGCGCTCATCCCTAGACATGCCACTGCTCCGGCAAAGTAGCATCCAAATGCCCATACATCCTCTCTCGTCGCCGTCTCGTATCGCGGCTCTAGTGTGTTGTATAATGCGATACTAGCGACAGCTGCCAGCAGAGCCCCGATGAGATGTGTATAAATGTTGACTGTTTCGTTGTGCAGGTACCCGAGGCTTCGCCAAGATTTCGCGTACGAATTTGACTGCGCTCTGTACCCGGAATGAATATAGTGGTTGTCTTGCTGCCATGACGGGAGCTCATCCCATACTAATATCAATCTTTCCTTGGCCTTTTGCCCCAGCTCTTTCCCGTTGTCTGCTGCTTTGGATGTTGCTTGTTTTGCGATGTTCATGTTGGAAGATGAAAGCGCGAGACGTAGAATTTGTGGGTATGCGAAAGTGTCAAGCGCTCAGTATATGTAGGAATTGGTAAAGTTCACATGTGATGAAGCGGCCTCGGAGGGTAGGTCGAATACACTCAGGACCGGTGACAGGCTATACCCCATACAGTGAGTCTTGCGAGAAAAACACGTCGTCTTTTAGGTATTTTCAGGCAATTGCTATCAATTACTCAACAAACGACGATACTTCCTGTCTAGATCACACCGTTTCAGCGGATCAGCGGCGTGGTTCACGCGTCGAGCTCGGGCGCTTTGCCCCTCCATCCCACCTTCCCTCCAGACCTCATACGCGACTACTTTCACCCAAGCCCGCCATGGGTCGCGACAACCTCAAGCCACGATCGCGATCGACACTAACTACCTCTCGTGGAGTGACTTGACCGTCTTGCTCTTTTTGAAATCACAATAATTGCCAAGATGAAGTCTTCAGATCCCGTGCGTCCCAGCAGCCGTCGGGCTGCCTCGGGCGCATGGAACCGCCTCAAGCCTGTCCGCGAAGACGTCCTCGAGACGTATGGGCTACCCAGTAAAGGCGAGACACGGTAAACTTTTCCCAATCCCATGTGTACGAGCAATCACTGATAGTACAGGCTCAACGACTTCAAAACACAAGAGGTCTACTTCAACCGCATCATCGAGCGCTACATGAAGCTCTGCGCCCTGAACCGCGAAGAACTCGACCGTCTCTTCGCCTCCGTCAGCATACCGCCAGCCTCAGCCACCGACACCAAGACTGCCTCAGCCAGTTCCAAGCTCACAAGCTCCTTCTCCTCGCTCTCCCTCTCTAAACACGCGCCCCCAGAACACCAGCACACAAGCAGTAATCGACCACCGCTCATCACGACCACGACCTCCACGTCCGCACACCCGATACCGGCAAAGGCTTTTGCGCCTTCCATCCAAGAACTAGCCACTGTCCTCGCCTCGCTGCGCAAACTCCGCGAAGCAATCACAGCCTCGAATCGCAGCGACGCCTTCGCCCTGCGCGCCTACACCTTCGCCATACATGTCAGCATCCTCTGCCACGACTGGTCGTCCTACCTCCCCTCGCTTCTCTCGCTGCTCAACACAATTCACCCCCGGAACCCGCTGTCCCCGTCTACGCTGCACGAATTCGTCGGTCTCCTCATCCTCGACCAGGCGTGCCGCCAATCCGACTACAGTGGCGCCCGCCAGACCAAACTGACATACGGCTATAAAGATTGGCGCGTCGAAGCCGTGCTCAAGTGCCTTGTGGCAGATGATTATGTGGGGTTTTGGCGCGTTAGGAAAGCCGTGGATGGGTACCAGAGGAGCGTTATGGAGTGGGCTGATGGCGGGGTACGCGTGCATGCGTTGAAGTGCCTAGGACGGGCGTATTTGAGCGCAGATCGGGCGTTTGTAGAGAGGGTTACGGAGAGGAAGTGGGAGGAGTTGGTGCAGGAGGGCGTGGGGTGGGAGTTGAGTGCGGATGGAGAGAGGGTGGTGATTAAGAAGCCGAAGGTGGCTTAGGAGGGACTAGATTTGTTCGTGTCTAGGAAGATGGAATAGGACCATGATGCCATTTTACGGGATTTATGGACCAGGTATGATTTCATGACATGTACGAGATGGAAGCGTCGAACGGGGTATCATTATAGACTTTTACATCAAACCACAATCACTCGTCCATGTCCTCATCCCCATCCTCTTCTTCGCCCTCCTCGCCGGCATCAGCAGCATCCTGCCAAACATCATCATCCATGTCATAATCATCAACAAAATCCTCCATATCCTCATCCTCCTCCCCTTCCTCGGCATCTCCCTCCGTCTCCCCCTTGGCAGCCCTCTCCTTCCTCTTCTTCTCCACATTCTCCCGCTGAATGCGTCTCCGCTCCTCCTTCTCCTTATTCCTCTGCGTCCACTTCTTCTCTAGCTCCTGCTCCTCTTTCTTGCTCTTGGTGATGAACTCGTGCCAGAGGACTTTGCCGCCACAGACGTCTTCTTCGACCTTGGTGAGGCGCAGCTTCATGCGGGGACCCAGCTCGACAAGCTTGACGGCGCGCTTTTCGATGCGGGGTTTGGAGCCGCGGGCGCGGGCGTGCGATGTTTCGTCGCCGGCTTTGAGCTTCTCTTTTTCGCGGCGCGAGAGGACTTTTTGGCGGACGGGGGCTGTGACTTCGACTTCGGCGTCTGTGTCTTGCTCGGTGTCTGAGGCGGATGTGTAGCCGGCGGCTGAGGGGTCCAGCATATAGTCTGCTACGTCTTCGAGCTTTCCCAGGTTGGGCAAGGCGCTCTTCTTCCTTTCTTTGCTTCCGACGAGCTTCTCGGCGGCGTAGAGTCGGCGGATGGCTTTTGGTATTCCCACCTGCTTCGTGGTGATTGCATAGTGTCGCAAGCTGATGTTGACGGAGCCGGTCTCGTCAGAAGGAGCTTCGCGGTTAAGAAGTAGGACTCGCTTGATGGAGTGGAGGGGTGTGGTGTGTGGTTGGATTGGTGGGAAAAGTCCTTGGAACATGTCGGTTACAAGCTTCTCGAGATGCTTTGGTGGTGCCTTTTCTCCCAACCTTTCTCTCTCAGCATCGCTTGTCAGGAAGTTGTTCATTACCAAGAGCGGGGCGACCAAATAGTCGTTTGCGCCAGCTCGGGGGCGTTTCATCGATTTAATAATGTCCTTGCAGAGAGAATAGTTTTGGACGCGGAAATGGAGCGTGGGGCCTCGGGGTGTACGGGCAAGTCGAAGGTTTGTGTTGCCGCTCTCGGATCGCGAGAATAGTAGGAGGTGACTGACACCAAGTGGGCCGCACATTACAAGGTAATCCTACAGTCGTCAGAAAGTAGCTCATAGAAGCATGCGCCTCAAGTCAGTTCGTACCTTGAGCTTGTTCGCACGTCGCTCCTTGAGCCTGATGGCGGTATCGGGCTCCAAACAATGCCGAACATCGTTGACAAGATCTGAGACGGATTTTCCTACTCTGCTCTTCGTTAGCGACTGGGTTGTCGTTTTTCACATGAACAAACTCACTCTTGCGCACCGATTCGGATCACCATAGACTTGGGACCAGCCACGGGCTTCTTAGCCAAGTCCTTATCCTTTGCGGACTGCTTCTTCCTTGCGGTTCCTCTTCCACGGGCCATTGCGACGGCTCAATTGTTCGTCTCCGGTTTGGATAGCTTAATAGCTCGGCTTTCTTCCGCCTTGGGTCGTATGCCCGTTCCTTAACACCTAGAAACCGAAAGCGAGAATGGCGTAAGATCACGCAGGTGCGAGTATTTGGTGAGATCGACTGGGCGCAGTCGTCGTTGTCGTGAAGTCGGCTGCTTCGTCGCGAACGAGCGCGAACTGGAAACTTTTCTGTGGATCGGGCCCGCTTTGCCAAGATTTCGAAAGTTCATGGTTCCGAGAAATCGGTACCGCCTCAGCTTGTGCACAACTTTGCAGTATCCATTCTTCAAACCAAAATGCCCGGATTAGCAAAGCGAAAGCGACCTGAAGATGCGCGCGTTGCGTCTGGCGCCTCGTCCAAGAAGGTGCGAGCGTCGAATGCACTCGTGAAGAAGGCTGTAGCGCGACCTGCACCACCGCCAGAACCCGAGTCCAGCGATGACGACGACGAGGAAGAAGTCAATGACGATGCGGGCCAGGCTCAAGACGAAGATGCAGGAAGCGATTCTGGATCTGGGGCAGAGGACGAGTCTGCACCAGCCGGCGCAGAAGAAGCGAAGAAGACGTTTGCCGACCTAGGCGTACGAGAAGAACTCTGCGATGCCTGCGAGAACCTCAAGTTCAAAAACCCGACGCCCATTCAGACCCAAGCCATTCCTCTGGCTCTCGAAGGACGCGATGTCATTGGACTTGCGGAGACGGGTTCTGGAAAGACGGCCGCATTCGTCTTGCCCATCCTTCAGTCGCTGTTGGAGAAACCACAACCACTCTTTGGCCTGATCCTGGCGCCAACGCGAGAGCTGGCATACCAAATTGCACAACAGGTAGATGCTCTCGGCAGCATTATCAACGTCAAGTGCGCGACATTGGTGGGAGGAATGGATATGGTGCCTCAAGCAATTGCGCTTTCCAAGAGGCCACATATCATTGTTGCTACACCTGGTAGGCCTCGTCTCTGTAGAGCAAAGGAAGACACACTAACGGCCTATAGGACGTCTGCTCGACCATCTGGAAAACACCAAGGGGTTCTCCCTAAAACACCTCAAGTACATGGTTCTCGACGAAGCCGATCGCTTGCTCGACCTTGATTTCGGTCCCGTGCTGGATAAGATCTTGAAGGTACTACCTAGAGAGGGACGACACACATACCTATTCTCCGCGACTATGAGCAGCAAGGTCGAAAGTTTGCAACGAGCCGCGCTGCAAAACCCCGTCCGAGTCAGCATCAGCAGTTCGTCGCACCAAGTGGTCTCGACGCTACTGCAACGATACATCTTCCTCCCGCACAAGTACAAAGACCTCTATCTCATCCATCTACTCAACGATAACATTGGCCACCCCACCATCATCTTCACCCGCACCGTCAACGAGACAGGGCGTATAGCAATTCTTCTTCGCACACTCGGCTTCGGCGCCATCCCTCTTCACGGCCAGCTCTCGCAATCCGCGCGTCTAGGCGCTCTCAACAAGTTCAAGTCCATGTCCCGCGACATCCTCGTAGCCACCGACGTAGCAGCCCGTGGTCTGGACATTCCCGCCGTCGACCTTATCGTTAACTTCGATCTCCCGAGCGACTCTCAGACGTACGTGCACCGCGTTGGACGAACAGCAAGAGCTGGAAAGTCTGGTAAAGCTGTTTCGTTCGTCACGCAGTACGATCTTGAGATTTGGCTGCGCATCGAAAACGCGCTCGGTAAGAAGATTGACGAAGAGAGCATCAACAAGGATGAGGCTATGGTGTACCATGAACGCGTCAGCGATGCGCAGAGGATCGCCATCAGGGAGATGAAGGATCTCCATGAACAAAGAGGCAGCAGAGGTGGTCGTGGGGGTCGAGGCGGCGGCCGAGGTGGCCGTGGCGGTGGCGCAAGGAGGGGACGCGACCAGATGGACAGGGAAGAGGGTTAAGATATCAAAAATCTAGGTTGCTCGCGCATGTCTTTTGGAGTTTTTTATTTACTTTTCGCGTATACCCTACGAGCTGCTTGATCCGATCAAGTCTTGGAGAAGATGGCACCCTTGGTCAGGACCGAAAAAGTTTACATGTTTGTTCTTGATGGATGGATGGATGGGTGGCTGAGTGGGTGGATGTATCCTACGACTATGATGATTTAGAAGATTATTGTATCACTTATCGAGTCCGCATGACTACTTGTCCCTTGTTTCTTTCAAGATGTCCGTTTCTCATCGAAGTTGCTTTCGTCATGGATAGCTATGTAGTGACGGCGAGAAAGTAGCAGTGAAGAAAGCACTACTTGAACACTTTGTACAGGTGGAATCGCATCGCGCTGACGCAGACATAACGGCTATCTCTTCGATACAGGAACGCGCACACTGCACCATGGCCCCATTTCAATCTTCAAGACTCTTTATTGGATTTTCTACGTCCGGGCCACCCACTGCTGGGATTTAGAATGATGTACATGGACAGCTTGCGATGCGCTTTCTGCGTTTATGTCATGCACAATATAAGTTACGCACTCAAAATCGGGTTGCACATGCCAGTGACAGTAGCGAGTTTTGTTATGGAGATACAAATAGTTATGGGACAGCAGAAATGGGAAAGAACAGCTGAGATTTAGCGGAGCCATCGTTCTGTTCGGCGGCTAATTTGGACTATGTGATCGTTTTGAGGGTATGAGGGTCGCTAGGGGTTCCGCAAAGACATGCATGGTTTTGGGGTACATCTTAATGGGTCTGAAGAGGGACGCGGAGACGTCTTTACGAATCCTGGTCTTTTCCTTCTTCGTATCCAAAGTGAAGTTTTTCGTTGTCGAGGAAGTAAGGTCCAAGGTTGGCGATATTTATATCCAAAGGTTATGCTTCAGCCGGGCCATATTCAGAACGTGAACAGTTTTTCAAATCCAGGCTAGAAGGCTTGAGCATCGCCATGTGAATCGTAACATGCGGTGAACACATATGGTATTCGAGACATTTTTTCCAGAGACTTTCCCGGACCATTGGCGGGAATTCTGGAACTTTTATTTCATATTTGGTTCTGGTGGGAAACACCAGGAGCCGAAGAAGTCATGAAGACGAGATCGCAGCGTTTTGATTTTAAAGTTGTGTTGTGAGTTTAAGAAGTAATAGGGAAAGAGAAGGGGTATGATGGGTTTGTAACTTGCTCATCTCAAGGCTTTAGTATATGTAAGGAGTTACATGCAGGTCGAAATGCGTGATTTAAGAGTAGGCAGGAGAAAAGACATGGCAGTGTTTTTTCGGAGTCTCGCGAGGCAGACATGACTTCATTCCCGCCATGTTTTAGCAAAGAGTTTCGAAAATGTATAGCAGGTGACAAAAAAGGCAAAAACAAAATCTTCCAGAACACTTATATTCATACCTGCACACTACTCGCAAACCCCGAACTTACACCGGCGCACCTCCGTTCCCACTCTCCATCTGTTTGCACATCTTCCCCAGTTCCTCAATCACAACCTGGTGATCATCCCACTGTTTCAATCCACTAACTACGATGACAGCCACGGGGCCATCGCAGTTCTTGATGAAGACTGGTACACCGCCACCATGAATTGCGTAGTCCTTTGCCGTCTCGCCAAGTCCCATCTTCGCCTTGAACGCCTCCTCATCGCCATTGAACTGGTTCTGGAGACGCCATGTGCTAGCGTTGAAGCGAATGACAGCAGCGCGTTTCCGGGCTACCCAGAAGTCGTTGTCTAGGGCTGTGCCAGAATGTGTGACCTATTCACTATCAGCACCATATTCTCTCACCTTTCGTTCCTTTCCCAATCCGAAGCAACTTGCGACATTGTACTTACAGAGTGGAAGAGCACATGGCCTGGCGTGCTAATCGTGGAAATATCCACAACAGCAGGGCGCTCCTGCGTAAGCAACCTCGTGCGAAGGTTGTAACCAAGCTTGAACGCGATATCAGAGTTCCAGTATGGCAGAATCGAGGCCTTTTCTTGCTTCTTGATGGCTTCGACGTCGCGGGGTGCTTCGGAGAGGCCCACATGTTGCGGGATTGCTACGTCATCTGTCGCCATTTTGAAGTGTTGCTGGTATCGTCGTGATTAAGGTTCGTCAAACAATGTTAAAGAGCTGAGAAGATGTTATGGAGATTCGCGGTGTTAAAGGTCTGGTATTGAGGAAGGTAAGGCGAGGAAAGTTGTCGATTGTCTTAGATGCGCATTCATTTGCATCAATGCCGATGCCGCCCGTTTGGCAGAGCTTTCATTAATTGTGGACAGGCGGCAGGCGGAGGCTCCGCGTTGTTGCGCTAATACCCCGCGATCATCGATCTTCCGCAGAGCCGCCTTGGGTGCTTGTTACACCCACGCTTTGTCGACGAGCTCAACTGGCGGGATGTCTCTTTCTTCAGTAATCTCCTCGTCTAAGATGCAATTCCACTACGATGGCGGATGATGGATGACGCCGACATCGCGGCTTCCAAATTAGGACGCAACACGACAAGAGCCTGATAATTAATATATCCGCCGCGATCGAGAGCCTCAACGGGTCTTAGGGCATGTAACACCTGTTGAACACGCCGGTTTTCATGTTCTGCGAAGAATTCATGACTCCAGACGAATGTAAGAGCGAACAGATGCAATCTCTACGTGACGTCAGACATACGTCCATATCCCTCTGAAGTTCAATTCTTGGCACAAGATGTGCATAAAATTTTACTCTGAGTGCTAGTAAACACTTTTTTAAATGGCCGAGCTCCTCATGCTCTCAGAAAAGCGCAACTTGTGGTCCTCGATTGGCAACAAGAGGTGTCAGGGGCTAATGGAAAAGACGGAACCAACTCGGGGCCTGCGGAGAGGACCCCCAAACCAGCACGTCAGCATTACGATGTCCGTTAGCAAGACGAAACGGGGGATTGTACGACAGACAGTAAGGAAAAACACGTTGATCCTTTCCTCTACGCCACTTCTATTATTGTATGCGCTTACATCAGCGCAAATATCTGATACATGGTACCTGTAACCAGACGGTGACGCTCAGGCATTTATACGGCACTGCTATGCATGCCCTTGCTAATACCTCACTTGTTCTGCAGCAAATATACATCCCCCAAATGCCGCCACTGAGGAGCATAGGGTACGGGAGATTGCGGTTGGATTCCACATCTTGCACCTCCTTCTCGGCCACACAAACAGTCTATGTGCATATTCCACATTAGAAAGGGTTCAGATTTGATTTGTTTCACCATATCCTCCAGGAAGACGCAGCTGTAATCCGCCAGGACCCGATTATCAGCTTTATTGGTCCCGTCACTGAGGATGACGGGGAAGCACTATTCATCCCTCACAGAGGAGGTCTTAGTCCCATAAGCATTCATGAATCACTGACCCAGGCGCTCAATTAGAGAGACGAAAGTGCAGCTCATCTCAGAGTTCCAACAGCGATGAACCAAAAGAGAGACCCTGAGCATCTACCAAACTATGTATTCGAGCCCTCACTCGGAAAAGGTAAGTTCATCTACGTCCTTGATACCGGATATCCTGCAGATCACGAAGACTTTGGCACCTCGAAACGAGACATCCGCGAGTACTCTGTTCCGAATCGCTATAAGCTGGATCCGATTATGCCACCAATTCCCGATGATATGAAGTCACCCCGCGACATGACAGATATAAACGGCCACGGAATCTCGACTGCTAGTATCACCGCAGGATCAACTCACGGCGTGGCTCCAATGGCAAATCTTGTCATCGTGAAGCTCAGGAACCCGGCTTTGAACCAGCACAGCAATAATTCCACTCTATTCTTACCTAGAGATGCTATGGACTCGGGATTAGAAAACGCATTTCGGTTCGTGATCCGGGATGTCGCTAAGCAGAGACGTGGGAAGCCCGATCCAAACGCGAGGTTTGTCGTCCGCATGTCATATGGCAAGCGCAACACCAACTACCACTGTAGCTGAATCGATAGCTTACTCAGATATTAGGCTGGCTTAAGTCACAGGCAGAAATGAAGGACAGTGTCTTGGAGAATGCTCTCGCTCAGTGCAAAGCAATGGAGCCTCACACGCAGCGCCAGCAGTTGTATGTACACTGTGACTAGCATTCCTATTCGAGTGACTAACAAGAGCACAGGCTGACCTTGCGACATATCTGTTCGGAATCCCCGAGTCCCGCGATAATTGGAGCGACGGCAGCGTCCCAGGAAACGTCAAAGCATTTCTAATGAGGAATGCCGAGGTGAAGAATGACAACCCTTTCAGAGACGACGAACGCTTTGGAGCCTCGCCGAAACCGGACCCCGACAGCCTCAGGGTGCCGTTTAATTTGGCGATAAAAGAGTAAGCGAAAATTGTGCACATTTCACAAAAAGCGCGCGGCTAAGCTAAGCAGGCTGTATGACATACCCGACCTCGTTTCGAAGCGCTTCATTTTACCAAAAGAGACACAACGCCAGAGAAGTCGGTGCCTGGTCGACCAATCGTAGAGAACGGTGAAATTGCAAACGAGGAGCTGAAGAATGGTCATACCACCCCCTTATCTCTTGTCAGCACCATCTAACCCCACACCAGGGCATTTGCAACGTCCACAAACCCAATCTTTCCCCTACGCAGCCCGACCTCACTCCCACTCCCATCCGAACTCTAGACTCCGACGTCGAATTCGGTAAGCCTAGCGCGTCTTGCAAGGCTCTAGAAAAGGGTCTCGGTGGCGGGAAATGGGAGATCCTGGGTTTCGGATGGGGTGCCGATGCAAAGGCGTCGCTCAAAGAGGCCTTTGGTGATGAGGGGGTTAACTTTAAAGGGAATGGTGAAGATCATTTCACGTTGCAGTTTGTGAGTGCGCTGGAGGTGGGAGATATGGAGGGTGAGGTGAAGGAGATCTCGGGGGTCGAGGATGTGCAGTGTGAGACACGAGGGGCAAAGCGGATATGGGGGGTCGGGTGTTAAGAAACCAAAGTTCACAATATTTGGCTTTAGGTAATTACTAGACTTGGGGGTTGCGCGCTGGTCGAGATTCTCATTTCATTGCACATATTTCCTACCAAGCTTGTGCCGCCTGTACGAGACATGCGTCAATCGTTTCTCACCTTCTTCCAGGACAAGCCCCCCACCCATATGATATATCTCGTTGTGTTTTGGTAAATGCTTTTCGTTCAAGAGTACAGTTGTGTGATAAACAAGTGGGCACGAGGCATGGTGGATGTGATACGAGGTACATTATCACCCCGGTAGGAGTTTTAGATTTTCCGCCCTGAAGCGACGCAAGACGACATGTTGATGTCCAATGGACTCTTAGGCAAGTTTTCAGCAAGGGCCGAAGAGAGAGGAACATAGGCTCTGGATTTAATGATTTTTACGACCACAATAACACCGCAGTGTAATAGAGAAAGAGAAGGAAGAATACACCGATGTCAGGGCATATTTATGTGCCCCAACAACTCAACACGAATGCCCCGAAACCACAACATAGAAACTTTTGTTTGCTTTTTGGAAGACACAGGATTGGCCATTTTCTTTACAAATGGGTGAAGCTCTCAGACCACAGCAACCATGGGCTTGGGCTGATGTCCTTTTTCACTCCGGCGCCTCATGTGCGATGGATTTCGCGCAGCCAGACAGCATCGACTTTAGGGATGGTGTTTAGAATTTGGCCTCTGGTATCCAGGGCAACAGAGGACGGGAAATACGTGTTTCTTTTCACAGTGTGTTTTATTGAGATAGGAGAAGGGATGGTGGTAAAAATATAGGATGAGCAGGAGAGGTTTATATACACGTCTAGTAAACGAAGGATCCCGCGCGGCCAAACGACATATAGCCGTAAACCAGGACTTTAGGACATGGCTGGCAGCCAGGAAGGCAGAGGACGGGAAAGAAATGGGCTCTTCGTCAAAGTCTTTCAAAGGAACAAAAAAGAGGGGTGGTGGTGGAAGTACAAGAGGAGTAGCAGGGGTTTATATATGCAGCCGCCGCGCAGGATCATCAGTGTTCATGGTGTGGTTTTTGGAAGAACATGCCTGTCGTTTTAGATATGGAAGTTTGGAAAGTGAAAAGGAAGAGAGCACACATTACCCAACTATCTGGAGGGTTTTAGACAGATCTTCCCTTGTGCGGGAGAAAGGAAGGCGGAAAGACATCGTTGCCTTCTACGAAGACTTTAGAAAGTTGATAAAGTGTTTAGCAAGTTTGAAGAAGACAGACATTTTAGTCTCGATTGGAGATTCTAGACAGATGTGTTCCTGCGCGGGGGAGGAGGAAGGAAAGACATTCTGTGCTCCCACCAGAACTTTGAAAAATGGGGGAAGCATTTCGTAGTAAAGGATTTAGGGGCAAAGGTTGAGGGCTGGGTGTTTATATACCCGCCCTCCCCCAGTCCAGCGCACCCATGAAGCAGCCCACGATGTTTTTCACACAGAAAAGTCCACATAATGGGCATACTAGCGATTTTCCGTTTTCCAACCTCCAGCGAAAAAAAAACCCACATTTCGACAGCTTTTTTCTTTCTAATTTCCTTCCCACGACGGGCAAAAGAGGAACTTCACATACCCGCCTTCCAGCAGTCCGGCGGACACATGAAATGTCCCGTAATGATTTTCGCGCGCAAAGTCGGACATGCTGGTATTGCTGCTGTTTTTCCTAGCCTTCCGGGGGCGAGAAGACATCACAGCGGTACTAGCTGCTTTTGTTCTTTTTTTGTAGCAGCGGAGGAAGATTGAAGGAGGAACATGTGTCCTTTGCTAACAGGTTTTTAGACGACAGCGAAGAATGGTGGTGGGGAGAAAGAAGTCCCAGGAAAGGGAGAAGAGGATGTTTTATACCCGCCTTCGAGTCCCACGGCGGCATCAACTCTTCGTTGCCCAATTTTTCGAAGGAGCTCGCCATAAATGTGAAGAAGTAGAATTTTCGACTCCGGAGAACGAGGAATCATTTTCTGGTAGCGCACACAAATTTTGAAAAGTTGCCCTAGGGAGAAGAGAGGGCAGCACATGTCACCATCTGCTGTGCATTTAGGGATGTATAGCAAATAGAACGTTTATGGAGCAAAGAGGGAGCAAGGGAGCGGGAAGGTATTATATATCCATGTGCCTTCTCTAATCTTGCAGATAGTCCAACGTTTCCACAGCTCAGTCATGAGTTCTTTATCGTCATCTTTCAATCTCGAACATTTGCTCGCCTTCGATGGCTTTTTTTTCATTATATGACATTCATACCCCAGAGACAGAGAGAGTGTGAAGCGGCACAATCCACATAAGCCAGCCCGCTCTACTTTTCAAAGCCGCCTCAAAACGGGCAATTCAGCGAACATGTGCTCGCTTTCTCTTTCTCACTCCAACTCCATGCCTGTTCCAATATTTTGTTTTCGGACCGACACACATGCCACCATGTTTCGAGAGTTTTACCATAAATATAGCACACCAAGGACAGAGTTTCCACGTGGAATTTGAGTGTGCGATCTTAGGTGCAGGAAAAGCCACACATCCACATGGTCTTCAGCGATTTTCGGAAGACCTCAGGAAGAAGATACAACCTCTGGGTCGTCATTTTTTCGAGCAATGGGAATGGAAGCGGCAAAAAGGACGCAGGACATGAATCGAGTTTTTTTTTGCATTTTGGTGAGAATTTAATAGGAAAGATTTTTTCAGCGTAGAGCAACGGAGAGATTTAAGTAGGTGGGCGAAGTGACAATTTATATATGCGTCGAGCGCCAAGCACACGTGATTGGAAGTTCGAGACATCTGTATCAACACTCACATATTTTAGATCACCACGTCAAAGTACAGAGTTTGTTGGTTGATGATGTATTGGTATCGTTACACATTATCCGCTACTTCCGCGTCAACACCCATGAACTATCATACATTCTGCTCCTTCTAATTACATGGCTCATAAGCCTCTTCCAATCATACTCGACAGCTCCATACACTTAACCAGCCTGGTAAAGACCAAGGGCAACAACATGAGGGTTGATCATGCTAAGGTTGAAGGGGGTAAGATAGGGGTTAGAGTCGGTAAGAGCAACGAACATAGTGTCGTTGACGGCGGGGTCACCCTCGTAGACCTCAGCGGCAGGCTGGTAGGTGTAACCAGTGTTGTCGCCAGTGATCTCAAGAGGAGTGTAGGTCAAATTGAGTTGCGAGACCCAAGCAACGAAAGCGGGGGTGCCGGCGACGGTGTCAGTGATGTAGGAGTTGTTGGGACCGACGGCCTGGCCTGGGTTCTCCCAGGTGAGGTTGACGAGCTTGCCAGGGAAGGAGAGGGGCTGAGTGCGGTTGCGGGAGATGGCAGGGCCGCAAGAGTAGCCGGGGTGCTCGGTGCCGTTGACGTTCACACAGCTCTCATCCGCGGGGATGGTAGAGTCGGCGGGGTCAGCAACGCGGTGGCCGACAACCTCACCAGCCTTGGTGTCGTTGGGAGAGAAACGGTTGGGGTTGGGCTGGTTGTCGATGAAGAGAGCGGGGAAGTTCTGCCACGCGAGACGGGTGGTGTTTTCAGGGCAAGAGCTGATGTAGGGCGCAAGGTAGGTCCAGGCCCATGATTGGGGAATACCAGTCTCGAACCATACAGGCATAGCGGGAAGACCTAGCATCTGGCGGAAAGAGATTTGCTGGCGAGCTTCGGTGGCAATTGACTGAGAGAGGAGGTTGGCAACCTCGCGGGCGTCAAGGTGAGCAAGGAAACCCCAGACACCAGATTCACCCCAGCGGGTCAACTTCATGTTGAAGTCGATGAACTCGCGGACAGTGCGGTATGGGTAGTTGTATGTGCACTGGGGAGGAGCAGTCTCGCCAAGCATGTTGCTGAGAAGAGTGGCGTGGCCAGACTCCTGGACAGCCATGAAAGCAATGTAGGCACGGTCCTCAGCAGTCAGACCAGCGTCAAGGAAGTCCTGGTCGGAGAAGACAGCCAGACCGTTGTTGAACAGGTCAAGCTCGATCCACTCTTGGTAAAGACCAAGGGCGATGGACTCGTAATCAAAGTCACTGTTCACCATGTAGCGAGGCTCGGTGCCGTTGGTGCCGAGACCACCAGCAGGCATGTAGGGAATAGGCATTGGGTCCTGAGGCTTGCCATTGGTGTTGTAGTAGGTAGCCGTAGGGTTTGGTGGAAGAGGAGCAATGGCAGTGCCGATGGTGGTAGGCGCCTTAGCAGCTCCAGTGGTAGTAGGAGTGCCCATGTAAGGTCCATGGCTGGTAGGACCAGTTACGTCTGAGCTCCTACGAGGAGGACCTGAGCCAGTTGTGTGGATGGCCTTAAAGTTGATCAGCTGATGTTTGTAGTGAATGGACTGAAACCACTTACAGGAACCTGAGAGGCAGGGCCAAAGGAAGTGGCAGGAGTCTCAGCTGGAGTGAAAGTGACTGAGAAGCTGGCATCGGCGCCGGTGTAGCCTGCGACGCCACCATCGCTGGGGATGGCACTGTAGCCGTCCTGAGGCCTAGGGGCAGCGGCAGCGCATGCTGCGAACACTGAGGTGGTGAAAAGGCTCTTGGTCAACATCTTGAAGTGAATTGTCGGTTCGAGGTGTTGTGCAGCAGAAACCAGAGGAGAGATTTCAATCCATTATATACAAACACTGAGCAGCAGTGACCGCATCGCGTACACGCGTACGCGCCAATTGCAAATAGTTTCGGCTCGATGACACCAAGGTACATCGCCCAAAGAGACTTAGAACGCTATGACCTCATGACTTTATGGATGTGGAATTACAGGCCACAAACATGGAGAAGTCGGCCACAGCACGCGGTTTTCGGGATTGGCATCGGGAAGAGGTGGCGGACGAATCAAGTGCGTCACTAGTGCAGATTTTGTCCTCCACGCTTCTTGATGCCTGCAGAACGGTCCTGGGCGCTGCGGAAACGCGTGCTCGCATGGGTTGAAAGTCCAGTATTTGCCGCGTGCTATAACGTGACGACGTGATGACATGGTGGATCGGTTTGGGTTTTGAGCCGCTAGCGTACCCGCCCCGCAATAGATCAACAGCCACCAATTCAAACCGGGTTGCTTCCAAGGCCTCGGCGAGGTCGCCAGGGCTCATCGGGAGTAGCACAACGCTTAAGCACACATCCGATATACCGTCGATGCTGAGAAATTGCACAGATTCTCGACCACCCGTCTCCGCGGAGCTTCAGTCTCGCGTGGTCGCCCCAGCATTTGTTCAATGTTTACCCACATCCTCGTCTTAACCTTGTTCATAGTGAATCTGCAGGTACAGATGCAGACAAATCCCCGCTTGGCTACTTACCGACGCGGACATGACAGCGGCCTCCAGGTTAAAAACGTCTTTGGGGGGCCTGATGATCGAAACAGGATGAACGCTTTGGCCAAGGAAAACAATGTGCATCTGCAACATGGACAAGAGAGATGAGATGAGATGGGAATCTCCGATGCAGCATGGGTTTGCACCGCTTTCCGATGACGTCAAATTCGCGTAATGTAGGCCGATATTTGACGAGCGGCGAACATCATGGTCACGGACGAGATGATTATTGGAGAGATCAGCGTGAAAAAAATGCAGGGCGAAATCGCAACGATAATGTGCGAGCATGGATGCATTAGTTGAAGTGGTGTTATTCGTCATGAGAGAATCATTTTGCGCGCGACATCGGGCCCCAGTTTTCGCGTGGAGCAAGCTGATAGCGAACGTATTTGCCTCTGTCATGATCCTTGCCCAGCTTTTCGTCAAAGGAGACCTCGAACTTGGTGTTCAGGTAAGCAGGCAGATCTTTTGTCGCTGTCGTCTCCGAGACTTCAGTGACCATGCCTGTGTCCGCATTAACCGGCACTGGAGCAGTCGCTGAGTCGGCAGTTGTTGTCATGGTATGCCCGGTTGCGCTGGCCTTTGCCATTATGGCATGACCCGCGCTTCCTTTCTTGGGCGCGTTCTTGAGCGGCGCTCTTTGCCGCACCCATTCGAGCATAACGTGCCAAATGTCTTTCCACGACGCATCTGTTTTAATGGATCCGGGCTTGCAGTGGCTCATGGTCACCCTAAACCCCGCGTGTCGCAGCGCGCCACGCAATGCTGCCAACGGCGGTGCGGAGCAGTGGACTACCTTGGCTACCGAACTGGGTATGAAAAAGAATGGGTGGTGGTCTATCTCTGCAGGATCGGCCTTTGGGATGAGAGGATCCAGAACCTCAGTCTTTCGCGCTCCGTTCGCATTCGACTTCTCCAACTTGGTGCCAAAAGTGATCTCTTCCAATGCCGTGTGCAACATGCCCTCTATGCGATCCATCGTCGGGTACGTCTGCCGGTCAACTTCATTCAGTTGCGCTAGTACTCTTTCGACAAAACCGACATTATGCAGCGGCCCGCCGTACATTGGTCCTGAGAGGTGGGTCTTGTGACCGCAATGTTCGCAGTGCTGGTCCGCGGAAGGCCCCTGAGCGAAGCCGTACTTGTACATTGGGTCGCCGTTCTTGTTCTTAGTGACCTTGTTCCGTGCGAGGAACTGGGTAGACCATGCACCGCAGCCGCTTTCGCAGTGATAGACGAGCATGGTCTTGCCTGCGAGCAGCTTCACGTCGTTGGGCGCTTTTCGCACTCTTACAAAAACTCGGATGTAGTAGTCGATGGAGAGGGAAAGCAGCGGCTCAATAGCCATGCCGTATCGAGCTGCCGAAGATGCTATAGCATGGAGGATCAAGCGCAATCCACCCTCGTGGCACGGTTCGCCCTTGAAGGGCAGACCACCATACTGCGAGTATGTCTTTTCCAGATAGCCGTGCGATGCGAAAATCGCAGAATCAGTGCAGGTCACGCATAGCATGCCGTCGTCGTTGATGGCTTGAATAGCCGAATCGATGAAGGGGGCTGCGGTCCCGTATGGGTCGAGGTCTATCACGTCGTAGCCCTTCTTGTCGCAGTAGCTATACATGTAGGCTATAGCATTGCCGGTGTTCGCCGTGATAGTATCCTCTAGCTTGTTGTGTTTCACGTTGAGGTTGATGGAATCCACGGCCTTTTTCGACATGTCGTTTGCTGTGACGGCGGTCGCGAAAGGAATTTCCTGGGCGTATCGTAGAGCGCGGAGGCCAGTCGCAGACAACGCGTCAAGTATGCTGAATGAGGGCTTCCAGACTGCCTTTTCCCCATGGTCCTGATCATCTTCGTTGTCACCATTCTCTACGACCTTCTGCTTCTTTGAGGGGCCCGCGCCACCCTCCATCTCATGATCTGCAAGTTTTCTCTTCGAAGACGCGTCCTCCTCTGCGCCAGATGCCCCGAAGGCTTCATGTACATAGTTGGTGGTATCCTGCGCCGCGCGGCTTTCTTGCGCCCGCTGTTTCTTCCGCTCATTCTTCTTCTTGAACTGCTCATGCTTCTTTGACTTCCGCTCTATGCAATCCCGACCAAACGTCTTGATCGCGAGTACACTCAAATCGCGATTGAATTGCTGTATGGGGTTGTAGAAAACCTGTTGCTTCTGCGTCTCCTCCTTGGACAGTCTCGGGTCGGTCGAGGTAGGTACGTCGTGAGGGACGAGGATATGGGCGAGTCCTTCCTGGATGGTGTTGTACTCTTTACCTTCGTGGCTTATATGCTGACCGGCCTGGGGCGTCGCATCGATGGTCTGCGCAGGCGCATCGGCCATGGGAACGTCGTTGGAAGTCATCTTGGGCGAAGTGTGGAATACGCGAGGAAAAGAGCTACCGGTAGCCCATGCTTTGCGGGGAATGGTCGAATGGATTCGCAATCCACATACACGGCGTATCCAGGGAGTGATGGAGGCCAGATTTGAGGTTGCAATGACTACAGTCCAAAAAATGGAGGGATATGGTTTGCGCGGGGAATTGTCGCATCCGCTGTCGCGTCAAGCTCCAAAATTTTGGCTTCGGAGTTAAGCTCAGTTTAGCGTCCTAGCGCGCGACCCTCCCCCGCGCCATGATTATCACTACGCCATACAGTAACCCGGAAGAATGTGAAAATGACCCTGTCTATGAGGATTAATTCACTTGCTGAGCACTTCGTGGTGGCGCCATAAAAACTCCAAGATGTAGCAAAAGCAAGTATATCAGGTATCAAAACCCCTCGCAGGCCAATAAGCCAGCGGTTGCCTGAAGATGGCGCTGAGACGCATGTGCCGTCTCACCGGTCGTCCCCTGCACGCCTTGGTATACTCCTTTGACCAGCACTATCTCTCTTTCTTTCCAGTCACTTTCACACCACGATTCCTGTAACTTGTCATATTCGAGCACATCATCATGGGCAGGCCTACCGATCCCCCGCCTAGCTACCGCGACGACCCAGACGCCGTATCGCTCCACACAACGCCAGACGACTACGCATACGCCGACGCACCTGGGCCTTCTGGTCTCCCTCCCTCCTATACCGACAGCGAAGCAGGCAACATCAATTCCACCGCCGCAGTTCCCATCCGCCATGTCACACCCCCCACGACACGGACCGACCACAATACCCCCAGCTTCAAGCGCGGCAAGCCATGCGTAGCGGAAACAATCAACGTCATGGACCCGATATACGACAACGATCCGACTGAGCTCGAAAACGCCATCCGAACACTCGCCAAAGCCGCCCCAGTCCCACTTATCTACATCATGGGCACACACCAGGAAACCGTGAAGAAAGGCGACAAAAAAGAAACGCGTCCCGTCACCGACTTCCGCATCGTCATGAACCTGCAACGCTACCTGCACAAGTCCTTCAACAAAACCGACACATCAACAATGACGCTAGACACCGCTAGCAACGGCGAGAAAACCCACCGCGGCACGATTCTCAAACAGCGCGCCCCGGGTTCAAAACACGATCTCGAAGTTGGCGGCGCCCCAGTCCCAAGTCTGACAGAATGGTGCCATCGCTACTGTGCGTCCCCCCGCCTCCTGCGCGTATTCCGCCTCCGCCGCGAGGTCACCTGTTTCGACAAGGCGTGGCTGCGAATCCAGATCGAGGCGCTGATCCGGTCTACAAACTACCGCGGGAACCTGCACATCAGCTTTCCCGTTGAAGAAAGCAACGTCGACATATACACCTCCACACGTATCAACGAGTGGAGGCTCAAGGCGTGGGTACGCTGGATCTTCTACCTGACGTTCCTGTGGCTCTTCACCTGGCCCTATCTCTTCCTCGCCACGAAACGGTACGCGGTTGTGCGCGCCGAGTGGCCCTGGTGGGTTATCAACGAGCAGGGTGTTAAAGAGTATACTACGGTGAGCGAGGAACAGTGGTATGAGATGTGGAAAGTTGCAATCAAGAGGTTGGCGCTGCATGGCTTTCAGGGCGAGGCGAGTGAGGAGCTGATGAGGAATGTTATGGAGGACGCTGAGGATCCACGGACGCCCGGCTCCATCACGGGACATGCCGGTGTGGATGGGGCGTTGGGGGTGTTGAGCCAGGGCTTCCAAGTTGCGAGGGCGATTCAGGAGGGTGTTGGTGGGAGGGGTGTGAATGTGAGCTTTGGGGGGAGAGGAAGTGGACGGGGTGGATGGGGGTATGACTGTTGACAATGAGAACACCGGGGTTTGTGGACATCTAGACTATTTTGGAATTCAAAGTCGGGACAAATTTCAACGTCATTCGAATTCCACATGTTATGAGAAAATCTTCTCTCTATCCCGAACTTGCCCATCCATCCATCCTTCCACCCCTCACACCCACTCCCACACCTCCTCAACAACCCAATCGAAATCATGAAACCGGACTTTCCCCCCAACAGCCAACACCGCCGTCCGAAACGCTACCGGACAAGGCAAAAACCCATCTCCCACCCTAACCGTCCTCTGCCACTTATCCACCTCCTCCCCCTCATTTTCCACTTGCCACTCCCAGCGCTCCGCCGTCGTCTTATCCCCCTGCATAAGCACACCCTGCGCATACTGCCCCACGCGAACAACGACGCCCCGAACGCCCGCCGCATCCGCCTGGCATCGGAGTACGACACAGATTTTGCTGGGAACAGGTTCGCCTGAGGGGGAAGAAAGACGAGTGGAAAGAACCTCCTCATCCCTCCACATCTCCTCGTGCGTCTTCTCTGCTTGGAGCGCGGGATGCCATGCATGTCCTACTTCGAGCGTGAGATCGTGCGCAATGGGGTACATGTCGCCCTCGTCGACGGGGATATTCGGGTCTCCGACGCGAAACCGCGAGTCGACCCAGTGCGTCCATGTAGAGTGCGTTAAGTTCTTCCACTCCTGCTCGTGGAGCCTCTTTTGGCTTTTGCCGTGGCGCGGGGCTGTGGAAGGTGGGGGTGTTGTAGGCACGGAGGTTGAGGTCCCTGCGAATGCCCATTCGAGGGGTTGGCTTGAACCCTGGTTTGTGGCTGCTGTGTTGATTTTGTTTTTGTCGTTGGTGCTGTTGGCGGTACTGTTGGTGTCTGTGATGGATGCCGTGAGCGTGTCGAATGCCTTGTACACGCGTACATCGACAAATGTCTTCAGAGGACTCGTTAGCACTAACGTGCTCGTGGGCTCGAACTGATGCGACGGGAGGTTCAGAGGGTTCTTCTCTGGGAGATGGATCGAATATGGTATCTCTGTTCCCGGTGGGAGGGGATACGGTAAGAAGTAGATGTACTCGCGCTTGCTGATGTTGGATGCGGCGCCTGAAATGTCTTGTGCGAACGAGACGGGTAGCGGGGCGTGTGATGCTGTGATAATTGTAGTGTGTGGGTTGGTGGATGCACTCCCATCTGCTTGGCTTGACGAAGAATTGTTTTCGCTGGCATCGGCTGGGGAAGTCATGCTGGACTCGGATTCGGGTGGTGTGTAGATGATGTCGCTCGAAGGGGAAATCGCTTGATCGCTCATGTTACGGGGTGAGGCGTTGGTTGCGGGGTTTGCTAAAGACTTTAGGGTCACACGAATACAGTGATTCGTAATCTGATAGATATATGAGTGACTATTGGAGGTCTGGGGCAAACTGAGAGAGAGTATTGCGTAGGATTAGAAAGCAAAATGGAGTAAATTGCACGTATGTATGCAGCACCTACCTCTCTCGAATGCAATTGGTCAATCTGCAGCGATCCCTAGTATAATTCAATGAGTGTTCGACACTCTGTTATACCTGTGCACGATGTTGGTGGTGAGTCTGGGCGTGGGGAAGTTGAGGTGGGGGCGACGGAGTCCCCACTACGTCACGGAAACGGCCGTTTTACTTCATGAAGTTCCGAAAAGTACATCAAAAAGTAGCTCATCGATGAACAATAGTTTTTACGCTCTAGGTAGAATCTCATCTATGCGCAAAGCCCAGAAAGCACTTTTTCGTAACCATATTACAATACGTAATGACACATTCTATCGCGAAACGCTCAAGGGGGTATCAACTAATCCGACAAAGCGCCAAACAACCGCAAGCTTTCCTTGCAGCACCCTACTCCAAACCATTGCTGCATCTCATGTAGTACTTTTCTTATCTTCTGAAGCTCCATCCCCTCTTCCTAGCCATAGTTTCAGTCTGCGACCTTTGTAATGCTGGCATCGGCGCTCCATTCGCATCGTCGGTGACAACTCGAGCCCTCCTCTGCAAAGTCCTTGCTCGACTCCACGCTCGACCCCTCATACTTTCTCCTCCATCAGCGAGTTCTCTTTCACGCTGTCTCCTCTGCTGTTCTTCTGCGCTTTGTTGCTTCCAGCCTCCCTCGGTCCTATCTTCCTGTTTTTCTGGCCAGAGTATCTGATGAATGATAACGGCTCGAACGTTCATAAAGATGACGAAGAACCACATCGCGATGAGGGCGATAGTCATGACGCACCCGAGGTATTCGATGGGTTTGTTGCGGTTGAGACAGCGAGCGATGGCGAAGGTGGATGTCGTCAACGCCGTGTTGGGGAAGATGAACGAGTACCATGTCATGGCAAAGTCCATCTTGCCTCGCCGGGCACAGGACCAATGCGCGCCAACACTGATCAAGAAAAACCAAAGTGCAAGGCCCCAGAGCCAGAGTCCGAGGTAATTGGCGCAAATCATGCCGACCTTGCCTGCGAGTTCACCGTTCCCTTCGCCCATGAAATCGCTCGACACGGCCTTGGGAAGCTCCTGGCCCATCATAACAACTCCGGCAATGGTGAAGCCAGAGGGACCGACGCTGATGAACATACCAGGGCGAAGCGATTCCTTGGGGAGTTTCTGCGTCATGAGACGGTAGATGAAGGCAGCGTAAATCATGAGCGAGACGAGGAATCCGATGCCTTGGATGACATAGCCCGTCAGAATGATGGTCAGAGAGATTTCCGGATCTTCAACCTTTGGCGCTAGATTGCCTGCATGAGGACCGATGATAAGTAGGGGATAGGCGGGGAAGATCCAGATGGGCGTCATTTGAGAGATTGTGAATGTTGTCGTAGACCACCTATATCCGTTAGCTTTCATTAGTGAATCAATTGCAGGGTAAACTTACATGAGCAGGTAGATGCCCACTGAGAAGCAAACGGCAAGCCCGCAGTCCAACCAGAAAAGCACAATCATACATCTCTCCAACCATTCTCCCACGCCAGCCATATCAACACCGTACTGACTGATGTTGATGAGAATAATGCCAAAGCTGACGATAGCCGCTGGGATGAACAAGCTCTCGGTAGGATGCAGGAACGAGGCCTTGAAGGTCCGCGGGTAGAAGTAGAAGCGGCAAGAAATCATGACGCAGTTGAACAGAAAGAAGACAATGTTGAGGATGAAGAAGATGCAGCCCAGGGCGTAGAGACCGTGGAAGCGGAATGGGACGGTGTAGAGAACATTAGCAATGCCTCCAGTAGCCATTGTCAGACAGAACCAGGTCCAGGTAAAATGGCGTATACGCTCTTTGAAGCTTAGCTTCTTCCGCTTCTCGGGCACATCAGATTGCAGTGTCCCTCGCGCGCTGCGTCTAGTGCTGCCATTGCTGGTGATGGCGGCTAGAGTCGTTGGTTCGTGCGGGTCGTCGGACTTCTCGGTGGAATTGGTGTCAGTCCTCTCATTGTCATGGTAGACTTCCCCTACTTCTTCTTTCCGAATCTGCTCCTGAACGTTGTCGCCAAGACCCTCACCATCGCGACTCAGCGGCGACGACAGGGTGAGGTTGGGGTCATCGAAGGGATTCTGTCCTGCCAGGTCCGGATGCGGCGTCGCGACATTGGGGTGACTGCGCCATTGCAGCCGTTCTTCAGCGCTCGAGGCCGACTCGGTTGAGGCGCGCGATTTCGGTCTGTGGATGCTGGAGAAGGGCGGGAAGCTATCGGCTGTAGGCAGGCGACTAATAGCGAGGTTCTGATTATTTCGGTTCATATTGCCAAGTGTCAGGTCGCAGGGGACATGCGGGGCCAGCGAATAAGTGGCCGCGTAGTAGATTGGTGGTGATGTCACGGGTCCCGCGTCTCTCTTAGTCGGTGCTTCTTAAGCAGCAACCAAGTGCAGCAAAAAACCAAGGAAAACGACAAAATGCTCGGAAACAGCTGAAACTCGAGATAGGAGATAGCCAGCACCCTATGTACCTGCCCCCTTCCCGCCTGCACCGCTACCTCATTTTCTGACAAGGTCCCCACACGGTCGATCTGCCGCACTTCCAGCTTGGACGAACCAAAAGCCTGCAACCTCGCCATAGCGGCCACACCATCTCGGCTATCTATCCGGCATCCTTGGAAGCATTGTTCTAGTGGGAACTCGGGATTTAAGCAACTGTCTGTTTCAGACGAACTTGCAGCCGTTCCGTCAGTTATGACGGCACCCAGAAATAAGGGTCTCATAGTGCGTCATTGGCGGAAATAGACATCGTCGTTGCACACTCGCGATATCTTGCGCTTCGAGCGCTTGTTGCAACGAGAACGAGCTCGAGCCTGGGCGCTGGCCGTTGGTGCGGGACCAACTCGGGATGGCAACACCGACACGGCCAGACTATGGAACCATAAATTCAGCCCACGACCTTTCTAGAACGTCAAAAAATGCCCAACCTACACGACGTCGCAAGCCCAACCGGACGCGATAGTAAGCTTACCGGCTTCACCTTCGGCCATATAACATGTTGCGACCACCCGTTAGCGGAGAACCCGAGGGTCCACAAGAAACACTAGACATCATGTAACATGGCGCAACCTCGTCGTTTCTGAAACGTTCTTCTCTACCATTTCATAGTGCAGATCATACGGTTAATACGGCTATTAGGGCATCACGACATTTTCTGGTTCCGTTGCATGGCGCGCATCGGCACTGGCAAGAACGGCATCAACCTAGAATAGCTTTCCCCCCGGCTTTCTTCTTCCGAAAAAATCACCTCTTCTTTTTCCCCTCGTCCTCGCCCTACCAAACACAAACTATGACGTCCAGACTGAGCTATGTCGTAACATTGAAACAGCGCAGGATCGATTGGAGCCACATACTGCTCATATGCTCTATCAACATCGTCGATGACACAAGCGCACAGCCCAATCCACCTCACCGATACCAACATCGCGCACAAACCATGCCAGAATCCTACACTATCTCTTTCTTCCCCACGCGGCCCGCAAGAGTGTTGTCTATGCGCTTTTCCATCGCATCTTGAATGGGAATAGTGTTTTGTTTCGGGTAGTCGTGCCACCAGTACTTCGGCTTCTTCGCATCCTGACAACACAGAAAGAAGGAGAAGAAGAAGACGAGGGGTTTGGGGGAAAAAAAGAACACGCACATGGAAGCTTCTCGGAAGAACGGTCCACACGCCGTCATCCCGCGTCCCAGGGGGAAAGAAACGCGACTGGAAAACACGGCACCACAGACACCCAAGAGATTGCTACCGATAGGACGGTTTCTGTATCCGCAGCACGCGTTTTCCCTTCTTTCTTCCTAGGCCAACGGTTTTTATACGCTGGAAGATGTTCACATGCATGATTTTCTGCACGCTGCACCCATCCCCTCCCTTGCCTTGCCTTGCCAATGGACCAACGACAACCATGCTCCCTCTCCCCACGCGCCCGCCCAGTATCTCCAAGCCCATGCATGCTCGGTAACGCGATAACGGGGTCTGCAGTGTGCGCATCGGAGTCCCTGCATCTACGAACGTCGCGGTTCGGGTTCGTCGCACCGATGCTGGTGCTGGTACTGATACTGATATCAGAACACCGTGCCGTCGGTTGAGTCAGGTAATTGCCTTGTTTGCATACGAGACGTGGGATAGCTGTCAAACTGACGCATTTGATTCGTGAATCCCGAGGTAGAATTCACAATAGAAAAAAGACATAGTTCCAATTCTCAGTGTAAAACTCGAATATAATACATAGAAGATACCACTCACTAGCTTTATAATAAATAATCATTCATCTCTTCGTTCGTTGGTTGGTTCCCCCATAGTTTTGGTTTGGTAAAAGTACATGCAATGTTTAAAACTAGCATCCCAGCGCCCTAAAGCTCCATGTCCCTGAGAGAAAAGAAGAAAGAAGAAGAAGAAAAAGGACAATATAACACCTATGCTATGCTAACCCGTTCATTGGAGCCCCCAGCCCCAGTCCCATCGCCACGCCACGCCACGCCCTTGCCAATCCCGTTGTCCTAAGAACCGTAATGCATACTGAAGTAGAGAAGATGAAAACACACACACACACACACACCCATACAGCTGCCTCTTGCTCTTTCTTCCTCTCTCTCTGCCCACCACCAGCAAAATCCATCGCACAAACCTACCAAAAACTACACCACCCAATATAATGCTGACAAAGATTCTCCAGATTCGTCGCCTCCTTGATCAGCCAATCAACCTGCATCTCCGTCCCAAGCTCCTCGCCCTTGCCAAAGTCCCTGCCGGTAAGCTTCTCTTTGACGCGGCTCAGGACCTGTAGGGCACGTGCGTTCTGGACTTCCTTCGCGTCGACGCCGTCGTTTGTCTGCGGGGGAGCGATGGAGGAGCGGTGGCGGGGGCGGCCAACAATGCTGGACATTTGGTGGGGATCAGTAGTTGCGCCGGGGGCGTTGGGGTCGCCGCCCATGATGGATTGGCGGCGTTCGGAGGGGTAGTTTGGTTCTACGGGGGAGGCGTCGCGGTGGTTTAGGCGCCAGGTCAGGAGGGGATCGTGGATGAACTGGGGGATTGTTGGTTAGTCATCATTGTGATTCAAGTAGAAAATTCTTTGTCGACTTACAGCTTCAAGTACCGCCATGACACTCTCCTTGTTGCTTCGCAGGACCCGCATGACGTGCTCGCAAGTCGTTCGGTAGCTACCCTCGATATTGCTGACTTCCATTGCATACGTCAACATGCGCGTAAGACGGAACGGCACGCGCTCGGGATACTTCTCGCGGTGCATAGCCACTTCGAAGCAGTCGCCAAAGTCAATATGGATGATCTTGCCCGTGACCCGATCCAGCATCAAGTTACTTGGGTGGCGATCGCCCAGACCAAGGATATATCCGACCATGGACATGACGGCAAGCGAGCGTGTGTAGTTTGTGCGGCGATCAAGCCAGGCTTCCGAAGACTTAGATTTGAGCCAGAGGACGCGGTACAGGTCTTGGCCGGTTGTGTTGTCAAGTGCGTAACCGAACACTTCGACCTTTTGCATGAGGGTGAGACAATCATAGTCTGGTGCCATCTGCAGCATGATGCGGTGCTCGATGTTGAGGAGGATCTTCCTGCTATCTCGGTACTCACGAATAAGTACGTGCAGGGTGTCACTGTTAGGAACGAAGCCGAGCAAACCGGACTGTGTGCTAAGCGGAACTGCGGCGTAGCGTTGGATGTTAAGGTGGCGCTTGCGGGATTCCACATCGTTCGAGAGCAGGGTGTTACAGAGACCGAAGAGTTGCATGACACGCTCGTCTTGACGGATATCTTCGTGTCCCTTGAGGATGTGGGTATGTGCCTTGCCGTCGCTGCCTCGCATCTCCAGTTTTCTGGGTCGCTGCTTGGACTGGATGACAGATGCGACGGGGTCAAAGGAGATGATTCTAATGACCGGCTTACCGACCTGGTAGGTTCCAGGAACGGCCAGCTCGAGATCGTGCGCGTCCTTGAGTTTTGGTGACACATACTGCAACTCAAGCGTCATCAAAGACGGGAGCTGGCGGGCAATCTTGCGAAACACCTGGTAGTAGAGATCCCACGCCTGGTTAAGATCGCCTATTTCACCCGATGTCCTGAACGTGTTACACCAGTCCCGGGCTTCCTGAAGTTCGCGGCCGAAAGATTGTATAAAGGAAATTTCGCGTAGTGTCTCTGGGCCCTTGTCGAGCATTGCGTGGAGGGGTGCGAGTGTGGCGAACATGCCATCGATGTTGTGATCACCAAAGTACAGTCTACTTGCCTCCTCGAGACCCTCATGCCATTGCTCATGCCACAGTACAGCAATGCGAATCAGTTCGTGACTGACGAGATCAGCTTGTTCGACCAATTTTGGCGAGTGCTCGCGCATAGCCTCCATGAGCTCCTTGGCAGATCTTTGACGTCGCGACACATCAGACTTCATGGATACCGTCAATGGGAATACCAAAGCCTGAGGATGCGCCTTGCCGACTTCGATGAGCAGTTGATGTATTGATTGTCTGACCACGGCATTCGGCTGGTTGATCCGAGCAAGTAGTTGCGGGATGACCTCCAACCATGTGTCGATCGGAACTGACTTTGTGCCCTCGGTAATAGTGCGGTTGACGCCTTCTCTGCCACCATAACTGAACCACAGAGTAAGCAGCCGAAGCGTGTCTTGCAGCGAACTGGTCGACGATAGCGCGATAGACTTGAAGAAGCCCTGAATAGCCGGAATGACGTGATCGTGGATGATGTTATTAGGCACTTCAGTAGCTTCCCGGTCAGACTTGGATGTGATTGAGTTGATGACTTCGAAGTTGGCAAGCGCCCAGGCGTGCCATGCCTTATACCAGTCCTTGTTGTATCGTGTGGCAGCGGCATAGGCGGCAAGGATTTCATGTACGTATTCGTGCTCCCATTCGCCGTCTTGAAGTTCTTGTTGCCAATCGCCCTGCTTGAGGTAGCATTTGGCTAGCAGACGGTGGCAGTCGGCGAGATCGGTTGGCGAAGAACCTGTGGTTGAACCGTTGAGCAGGCTTGAGCCATTCATACCGTTGACTCCATTATGTCCATTGGTAGCAGCAAAGGGGTTCATGTTACTGAACATATGCTGGCCATTGGACATGCCGTTCATGCCATTCTGTGCCATCATCGGGTTTGCCGCAGCTCTACTCCTCATAGCAAGATCCTCCGAAAGTCGGCCCGTGAAGTCCTTCATGCTATCGAGAGCCTCTTGTTTGTGGTTCTGGTCGGCCCACATGTACTTGTACGTTGTGTACGCAACCGGGTGCGAGATTTCATGGGCGTTGTGGCGCACGAATTCGACTACAGTGCTATCACCGGTGCTCTCGATGTCGAGCAACTTCTGGAGAGCCTTGTTTGCGAGATTCATCCTGTTGCTTTTCCTGCAGAGGTTGGTATACTTGATCCACATGTCGGTGCCTTCTTGTGGTGAGATGACAAGCTGGCGCACTTTGATCATACGCTGCCAGACCTCTGGGTTCGGTTGCAACCCCCTGAGCCTCTTCATCCAGGTCTTCCGCATGCTCTTCTGCTTGTCAGTGTTGCCCTCGTTCTGCTTGTATTGCATAATCTCCTCGAGCTCTGCAAGCATCTGCACACGAATCATCGGCAGGTAAGCGCGTTGGTAGGATTCTCCCAGAAGTGAGCTGAGCTCCGTGTCCAGACCCTTTCGAGCCTTGGCTATCTCGTCCACGGCAATTTCGAAGCGATTGTTGTGAATGTTGAGAATGGAAGCGAAGAAAGCCCGGTCAGGCGACTGCTCCTTCATCACACCAAGATAGTTGTCCATATCGGCAAACTTGCCCAGACCCCACGCAGCGGTTGCGGCAAGCGGTGCTATCGCCTTACGATACTCCTGCGTCGCATTGGCCCACTTCTCCTTGGACAAGCTAGAAAGAAGATCCCACTCGCCCAGTGCGTGCAAACAGCGCATCTTGCCCATGGTCACGTCGAAAGAGTCGGGCTCTTCAAGCTCACGTCTCTGATAGGCGGCAAGCGCTTCATCCCACTTTTGCAGTTTCTCGAACCAGGTCTCTTTGAGCTCGACGTCATGGTAATTTTGCGCCTTACGCAAAATACCAAAAGCTGCGTCGGTCTGCTGGAGCTGATTGTTGATGCTAATGAGGGCTTCCACAGCGCTGGAATTCTGCTCCGCGTTGAATTCGAGCTCCTTGTAGTGCAGTGCTTTGGCAAAAGCATGGCACTTTCCGGCATACATGCCGAGTATCCGGACATCGATTGGCAGAGCTTTGTCGTCGTGCTCCATGAACTCTGCCAGGTTGAGCAACACCTGTAATATCTCAGGTGGAATGTTGGGGGATGTGAGCGCTGTCTCGATAGATCGGACAAGCTCTTCCTGATATTGATCGTACAACTCCGTCCAACACGACACAAAAGCAGAGTTGAACAATGTTCGGGCGATTGGGTTGTAGACACTTCCGAGCGGCGTGCAAGCCCGTAGTGCCTGTTGTGGTGACTCTCGGAGGAGCTCGACGCTGAACCTTCGCATCCATTCGATCCAATCTTCCTTGGTGGTTTTGTTGGAAGCCTCCCATGCCTGCTTGAGATGTTGCTGGTTGACCGCTAACTTCTTGGTAAGGATCTCCGCCGGGTTCATGTCTTCGTCGTCCTCGCCGTAACGCTCATCCGGACTAAGATCTTGCGGTAGAGGCTCGCCCTTCTGCAGCTTCGATACAATACGTCCATAGTTCTCATGAGGTACTTTGTGGGCAATCAAAATCTTGTTGACCGTTGGTACGAAATGGATGTAGTCCGGACCGAGCTGGAAGATGAGGGCGCATAGCGTTTCAAGGGCCGTCTGCTTCAGAGTCGGCTCGCTGCCAGAAAGCACTCGGCAGAGTGGATGCACGATGCGAGCTGCAAACTCGGAGACGTTGACTTGCTTGGAGAGTCGTCCCAAAGTTTCAATTGCATGCCTTCGGATCTGGATAGGCTGACCGGGTTTGTCGAACATCTTGACCATGACTGGGATGATGAGATGCATGTACTCTTCAGCACTGGACCCAAAGATCAGGAAAGCATGCAGCACTCTCTCTGACGGTAATCGCTTGCCAGTATGATCCGAGTCGAGGACACTGAGCATGAGCGGTAGCACATCAGCTAGGTAAACCTTGAACTCGCCCTCCAGCGAACGAGCGATAGCCTCAATCAGGGATAGAATGGTCGCCTGCAGCTGCGGACTGCTACTCCAGTATTCCTTGATGGTCGCTAGAATACTGGGCAGGTATGGACGAATATGTTGGCGAACAATACGCACAAGCTGGCTAAGCTGATTGAAGTAACCTTCAGATCGTCCAGCTGGTGTCGATCTGATGACGTGGAGGAAACCGGGGACGACTTGGTTAAGGAATGGAACGCACTTCAAGCCCATCGTCGCATAGATGTTCATGACGGCTTCTACGATCGCCGTATGGTATTGCACCAGAGACGGATCCTTAAGCAGCCCCATGAGCGTGCTGATGACGATGGTCGGGTAGTACTCTTCATTTGAGGGAGTGATGCCCTGCATGATGAGCGAAACATCAGTGATTGCTTGTGCTTCTAAGATGAGATGCTTGTCTGGCGATTGCTCCATGATTTTCTGGTACTCGTCCGGATCCAAGGCTCCAAGGGTACCCATTAGTCGGACGGTCTCCCTCCTCAGTTCACCTTCAGGCTCTGTTTTGACAATGCTCATCAGAATATTCATAAGCTCTGGGTACTCGCGATATGGCTCTATCACATATCCGGCGTTGGTGGCTAGTTGCCCAAGGGCCTTCAGGGCAGAGAAGCGCTTAGCGTCAGATGTCTGATCTTGCATAAAGTCTAGAATGACAGGCATGAGGTCTTTGATGTACTTGATCATCCCCTCGCCGCCGACTGTTGCAAGGTCACCAATGGCTTTGAGTGTTGTTGAGGCAACTTCGGGATTTGGATCCTTGCACTTTGGAAGCAGGACTTCGACGATGGGATCTATCAACGGCTTGATGAGACTGTCCGCAGCGCCAACAAGACTGCTAATCAGTTTGGCACTCTCCTCTTTACTGCGTGGACTGTTGGCGTAATTGACCTCGGTCAGTAGCTGCAAGAGGACTTTGCGCAGTGAAGGAAAGACGTAAGCCGGGTTGACAGCTGTTAGTCGGCCAATGATGGACATGGCAGCCTCTCGAATGCCAAAGACTTCATCGTTTAGAGCGAGGAACAGAGTACGGACATTGTCGGCTTTACCAAGATGACGATCGAAGCGAGCATCCAGTGCTATCAGGACATCCCATCGGATCTCTGGGTCAACATCACCAACACCGACGGTCAAGAGCTTCTCAATGATATCGCCGACCACCTTTGTCGCGTGAGTACTGGTCTGGTGAACGATGGGATCCTTGACGAAGAGCTGACAGCACGTCAGAGCAGCGCGCTTCCGGATTTCAGGGTTGTCTGCTTCTACGTATCGAATGGCAACATCGCGAACGAACTCATTCAAGACGTGGCCTGTAAAGTCGAAACTACCGAGTGTGTGCAGTGCCAGAGCAATCTCCGCCTCTCGCGGGGCGATGGTTTGCGGGTCTTTGTGATCGCGGGTCCATATCTGTGGAGGCTGCGAGACTTGGTAAGGGCTGCCCAAGGGTAAGAAGTGTCGACCGGCGAGGATCTGACTGAGAAGATCAAGCAGCTTTTCTTGGATCATGGGTCGGGAGGGTGGTACGTAGTGAGCCATATCGACAAGGGCCTGGAAGAGGGAATCGCTCAACCCGCAGGAGAAGATGGGATCCAGTAATCGTTCCACGGATTTGGTAAGAGCCTGGCCGACAGCTGCGGCAATCATACTAAGACATTGGAATATGGGTGCTTCGTTGATGACGCTCTTGTTCCGTGCCTTGGCGATGAGACCTTCCTGGATGAATCCCAAGATGCCCTCCAAGTATGGCGAAATGGCGACCCCAACGGCATTCGCAATCTGACCAATGGCTACAAAGGCCTTGTCCCTATCGCGGTCTTTTCTGATCAGGCCCTGGAGATGCAGCATACACTGGTGCAAATACTTTGTCGCAAACTCGGTAGGTGAATAGCCAGCCAGAATGGGTATGATGAGCACCACTTCTCTCCGTACCAGGGCATCGCGATGCTCTCTGTACTTGAGCACCTGCTCAACCGTCTCCTTGTATTTTTGGTCGTTCATGAACATTGCGCTCTTGTCCAGCAGCTCCTTCATGGTGAGAAGGGATCCATGGATGGCCTCGTTCGTGTTGATGGTGAAACCGCGAAGAATCTCGTCATAGACCTTGCCAAACCAGAGCTGGCGCATTTGCGAGTCGCGCGGGGATATTATCTCAAAGCACGCGCTGATTGCTTCGGCGGCAGACTCTCTGATGAGCACTTTGGGGTCGCGCAAGGCCACCCAAATGACCTCGAAGATTTGTGCGATCCATTGGTACATGAGCGTGGGGGAGTTTTTGGCCAGCTCTCGCAGGATGAGCACAGCAGCGAAGCGTCTATTCTCCAGACGCTCCAGCTGCAGCCACTCTAATGCGCCCTTGACCTCTGCCTCGACCAACTCGGCGGTGAGGGTGCCGCCGGGCTTCGCGAGCCTTCCCAGGGCCTTGGCTGCTACCACCATGGCTGTGATGTCCTGGCCCCGCATTACCGCCCTAAGGTACGAGGCAAACCGCGTCGTCTTCTGGCCCGCATCGTCGCCGCGGAAGTCGATTAGGGCGTTTAGCGCATGGATCCCGCCGATGCGTTCGTTCGAGTCGCTGCCCGTAACAATGAGGCCCGAGATCTTGGTGTAGACTTCATTGTTGAACGTGGTGAAGAGATTGGGCGCCAGTTCTGCGCAACGTCAGTTTCCCACCGCCTGAGCGGGGACATGCATCGCCCTATTCCTCTCACCTCGGTGCGCCGCTTCGACAGTCTGTCGCAGCGTATTTGCTGCTCTTTGCCGTGTCTCGTCATTTCTGGCCCCGTCAGCTTCGTCTAGCAACCGAAAAGGGTATCCCAAACTCACTTTGAGCGTAGTTCGTGGACTATGCGGTCCAGAGTGGACGAAAGGGGATTCTGCTGCGCCATCTGGTCTGCTTCACCTAAAGCCTCTCGCAGCAAGAGCGTATGTGCTCACTCCATCCATAGAAGGGAAGGAAGAGCGTAGTAAAAGTGGCGCGTCGGTAGAATTGGGGGGTTTGCCAAAGTTGCTGTCTCGGGCCCGGGACGTATGTCACGAACGCGGCCCACTAGCGAGCTCTGACCCACGCGAGCCTCTAGTCCCGAACCTCACACCGGGGAAGCGCTCCCAGCCGGCGAGACCCTCGGATTTAGCAGCGGCGGTGAGCCCATCAAGCCATGAATGAGATGCACGAAGCCATGATTGGCTTCTCAACGCACATCACATGTTGACTATCTTACTTTGCTTCAGTTTCAACGTTTCCATCGTCTGGCTCGTGCACATTTGGGCTCCAATGGCGCTTTGCTGAGAAAGACACTGTTTATTTACTATGATACACATCCATTCACCGGCGTAGTTGCAGGATTCCGTACGCCGCCCATAGGTATCACTCGCACCATATCCGTACACCCACCGCCCTTCCCATTTGCGATGCCGTTACTGCACCATTGCTTCATTACGCCTCCTGTTTCTAGCCGCCGAGCACGCCTTGCGCCGCCTGGCCAACCAGCCCACCGAGTTGACCAAAGAAGATGGACTTTAGGATGGTTTCACCCTCTCCCACTGCCCACATGCCCGCGTCACTCAGTCTCTCGCGCCACATGTTTTTCTCCTCGTGGCTGAGCTCATCCCACCTCCTTGCCGTCGCGTGCTTCTTCAGCACCTCTTCGTCCCCAGCATGCACTTCCGTGCTGAGCGTGCCATCAGACTCAGGGTCATGGTGAATGACCAACGCTTTTGGTTCCGACGGGGGCTCTGTGGACGCCGTTTCGGATAGAACATGAGGAAGGTGGAGGTGCAATAGATCGGCGATGCGGTGCGAAGTCTTCACGACTGGCGAATCCGCATTGTTGAGGATGGCATTATGACGTTTCTCGCGCAGCGTCTCACCAAACGTCTTGTGTTGCCCGGCTGCCTTCTGTAGGCCTGCGGGAAGGATTCCTTTAGTCAGGTTGCCTTCTGGGTCTACAAGTGACTGTATCAAGAGCGCCATTACTGCGACAATCATAGCTACAACAAGGTACGTAGCCGCCGTGAACAGGTTTCTCGACCGCGCTGTTTGGAGAACATATCGTGATCCAGTATGTTGTAATTCGAAGGTTTCCACACTGATTGTGTTGCCCAGGCTGGTACTAGCCAGGCGCAGATACTGAGGTGGCGCTTGGCGACCTGCGGGAACCTCCGGCTTGTGAAAAGGCGAGAAGACGGCCTTGGTCATCTGTACATCATGCACCTGATTGCCATTAGCATTCGCAATCCACAAACATCAATTTCTGCCCTTACATTTTCGTAGCTGTTGAATGAGTGGAAAGTACTCAACGAGTCTCTCGCGGGGCCGTGATAGTCCATTGTGTAGACCGTCAGACTGATGTCAATGGCTGCTATAGCAATTGCGATCTGATAAGCGCCCTCTTCGTCGGCGTCGAGAAGGCTGACGTCCATGTCCGTTGCGGCCTTGACATGCTTCGGTAGTGTCTTCCGTAAAGCAATCATGCCTGGTCCATCCTCGTACAGGTGCAACAGCAGTAGATCAACCCCTGTCCGGTTGGGTTTGTTCGATAACAGTAGTAGATGCTTCGGCGACAGCCATCGTACACATCTGAGCTTACTCCTCGCTCCCTTTTCTACGTGGGGTAGTGTGTAGATTTTCCTGTGTTCGCTCTTGCCCTTGGTCTTTTTCTGTTCAAAGTCGTAATGTACGTCCTGCACAAACACCTCTTGATCCGTCACATAGGCTATCCGAAACCGACCCCCATCTTGTGTGAAGATATCAAGGTCGTTTGCTTCCTGACCTTTGTGCAGCGAAATGCGTTCGACCACGTCCTGATCTGTGGGCTTCGTAGATGTTGCGCTAAAGATAACAACTTCGTTCTCGTCGCCAGCAAGACTAGCGGCAATCGCTCCGATCCGCCTGTTTGGAGTATTTGTGGTCGGTCTTTGTGATGGTGACAATCGGATTATCCTTTGATACCCCTCTTTCTTCCCTCCGACAGATTGTGGGGTCGTAAATACCGATGTCTTACTCAGGAACTCTAGGCTGCCATCTGCTTTCTCTGCGCTTTTGGCAGTCGCTCTGTCCTTGGGATAGCGTAGCTCGTATGCGCGCAGATGCTCGTTTCTACCACTCAGGCGGTCTTCCTCGCTACTGTTGTTACCAGCGAACAAAATCACCCCATCCTTGGTAGAGAGATTCTCTAAGCAGGTAACCGAATCATCCTTTGAAACCTCGAGTTCGGCGATGGCTTGTACGTTTGGTGCTCGAGAGGAGAAGTCGAATGCCGTGATCTGGTTCTTCACTCCTGATCGCCCTGCCTAAGCCCAAAGATTTGCTGTCAGTTTTCTGTGCATGCGGCTCATTCGGAGATTATGCTCACCCCTCCTCCTCCGCCTACGATGAGGACTCCGGGTCTATTGTTCGCAAAGGTAGCTGCGAAAATGGGATAGGATGCTGTTGTCGTTAGCCACACTACGCCTTTGCGACCGATTATGCGATGCGAACATACTCTGTGCTTTCGAAACAGTAGGTCGCGACATCAGATCGTCTTGATATTGCGCGGCGCACGGTAGGTTGCCGTGTCGAAGCTTCGCGACCACTTTAGTCTGATGCGATTGGGAATCGGGGCGGGCCGTTCGGAAATGAGAGTCGGAAGATTGCGCGTCGCGTCGAGGTGAAGAGTCGCTTTTGAGAGGTAATATCGATGTCGTCGGGCGTAGGGATTGGGTCTGCGTGTCTGTTCGAACCACGTTTCGCGCGGGAAATCAGTGAGCCACCCGCGCAAGCGTCATCGTTCCGGCCATGGCTTATCGATAGGGCCGAGACACGCAGTTTCCCCCACGCCATCCACCCAACAAACTCTCCCAAGGACAACACGATATATTCGTCACATGTGCTTGTAATGATTCAATACCATTCAATCCTCTAACAAGATATGCTATCTACTGGGGCCTTTTGGCCTGGGCAACAACCTCTTCCGCATGCTTAATCGTTCCAAACAATGGTACCTCTCGTGGATATCGTCCTCCTCTTTTCTCATAACCTTCGTGCCAACACACCCAGAAAACCAACGCCATGCGACCCCATCCGACTACCAGCGGCCGGAACAAACCTCCGGCTCACGTCGTGTTCCATGAAAAATCAAAACGCCAGGATGCTCGCTAATTGGAATCCAAGATTTCTCGTAGACCTTGACCTGCTTCCTTCCTTGTCACACGGGCGACCTTTGCTTTCAAACATCGTCCATGTTACTCTCTTGCTATGCCAAATTGACTAGAGACCCTGCAGGGGGCGGGAATGACCAACCCAAGGAGTCGGCGCGTCATCGTCGGGTGTACTCCGGTTCTGGCCGTCGATGTGTGGCACCTTTGTTCATTTTCTCGTTGAGGAGGTAAAGGGTGCGGTCAATGTAGCGACTCTACTGCTGCAGCGGTGCTGGTAGTCCGTTTGCAGCAGCGGCTTGTGCTTCGGCTTGCACCTGTTCAATGACATCGGCCTGATGGACAGCGCTTTGTACCACTTGTTGCTCCTCCGGGCTCAGGTTCTTAGTCAGGTTCTCGTAGAGCGCAGGTTGTTCTTGTTGCAGACCTGTAGCTTGTCAATGTATGCTCTAGCGACAGTTGACGCAGTATACTTACGGAACAAGGCATGCTTGAACATGCCATATGGCTCGACCTTGTCGAGCGGCGTCTCCAATAAGCTCTCCTCTTCCAGCTCGTCGTCATCGTCGTCATCAACTGAGCTGAACTTTTGTGCCTACTTCTTGTCAGCTTAGGCCTAGCCTGCTGGGCGTGTTAGCCTTACCTCTTCGTTCAAGAAGTCAAGGTAAGCGGCGCTTTCGTCCTTGACATCCTCAGCCTCGTCTGCTTCGTTGCTCCAATCCGCTTCTTGTTCCCACTCTTCGTCTTCTTCCTCTTCGAATTCGGCCGAGTAATCAAAGGTGTCTTCCTTCTTGGCTTCCTCGCGGTCTATATAGCAATTAGCATTAGCGCATGAACGACTGGTGTCTGTGCGACTTACTCTTCAGTGCTGCGGGAAGTGTCTGGAACAACCTTGTGACGCCCTGCAGCAAACGTGGCCAGCCCTGCTGTACGCTAACAGGGACGTTCTGAGCGCTTAGTGTGAGCAGTGCGCAGATTGCCGAGATGCACAGCTTCTTGTCGTGGACTCTGGTGAAGTTATCGATGCTCGAGAACCAGAGGCTGAAGAACTTGTTCGTCCATCCGTTTGTCTCGAGAACGTGCAGTGCCAACGCGGGGTTGTAGTAGATGGAGTTGATGACCACCTCCATCAAATGTATCCGAAGAGACTTGACCTTCGGCTCATCGTTTGTAAGTACATGCATCGTTAGTCCAATGAACTCTGGGATGTAGTCATCGACAGAACCGCGCATGTTGAGCATGATGATTTCGGCAAGCTTGCAGCCGCAGATACGATCAACACCGCCGACCTTATCGTCCTTGAAGATCGTTCGGACCATGTCGACAATAGCATCAAGGTACGCCCGGTTTTGGACCAACATGGGAGTGCCGTAGTTGACAAAGTTTTCAAGCGCCGGGAGCATATCTATCCGTTGTCAGCAGATTCTCGAGGTAAGTAGAGACACAATGAGACATGCCTTCAAGGTAGAGCTCAGCGCCGGCCTTGAATGTCCTATGTATTAACTCGAACGCTTGCCACATCGTGCCGGAGATGCTCTTGGCAGCAAAGGTGCAACTGTCAATTATCTCAAAGACCTCGTTGTACAGGTCTGCGAAGAGATTAGTATGTGTGCTGAAGCGGGTGGTTTTGTGGAAGCGCGTACCGTAGAGCTTGTTCTCGAGCGTAATGGTAATTACGGGCATCAAGATGGTCTCCAGATGCAGGAGAACATCGGGAGTGCTCTCTAGAGTAAGGATGAGAGTGCCGATCGTTTGTAAGACACCAAGCGCCGTGATACTCTTCTCGTCAAGGAAGTCGCCGTATTCGCTGTCTTCACCCTTCTCTTGGTTCCTGGACACCAACTCTCGTACAATGCGCAGATAGGTATCACGCAATTGTTCGCTGAGCGCGACCGCAAAAGGCGTTAGTTCTGGGGCAAAAACTTCGACAAAGTCCTCCATGACATTCGCCAAGGCATCGACATCGACTTCGTTGGCGAGCTTCAGGAGCTGCTGCATGACCTGAGGAATGTTTTGCTTCATGTTAGTTCGGATAACATCGTGACGGATCAGCGGCTGCAGCGACAACGCCGCAGAGACGCGAACTGGGAGCGTGGGGTCGGCCATGGACTCTAGGATGTTGCGGTAGATGATGATGAGGTTGTTCGGGTCCTTAAAGTCGAGCTGCTCAAACTTCTCTAGGGTATCGCATGCGCGCGCACGGAGGAAACCGTGGGGACTCCTGAACTCGGGGAAGACGTGGCGTACGAAGAAGTACTCGACTTGGTCTGCGATAGGACTCTTCTTGCCCAGGATAACACCAGATAGCGTGCCAATCATGCGCAATGCGCCCTCCTTCTCTCGTGGGTTCTTCTCGTTGTCTGGAGCGGCTTCGTAGCGGTTGACGACTTCGTTTACAAAGTTCAATACGGTAAAGGTCTGCTTGCGGCGGCTCTTTGTAAGAGTGACGAGGAAGTTCGTAGCGGCAACGTCGGGCGCAGTCACGTCCTCGTAGAAGTTCAACTTCCGGTGCAGGTACTCTTGAGGCTCCTCCTCGAACAGCTCGATGTCTTCGTCCGACTGGCAAAGTACTGGGAATACAAGATGCGCGATGAGGTTGTCGGTATGCGGCTTGAGAAGATCGTACATGGACTTGGGCTTGACGCACTCATCGAGGAAGTGCAGTGTGTAGTACAGGCTAGCCTTTGAGAGCCAGACCTGCTTTCCGACCCACTTCTCAACTTGCTGGAGGTAGACCTTGAGGATCTCGGGGGCGAAGTTGGCGATAAAGTTCTTGGCTACCTCGGTGTAGTCGACCTCGTTGTTCTTGCCCAAGGCAGCTGGGTTGCCGTATCTGCCTTTTATTAGTAGTGCCCAAGTGTGTCTTGTGAGTTGCTGCCACCAACCTAATGTACAATCGGTTCAAGTTTGCGTACGACCACTTCTTCGCCTTCCACCAGTGATTTACTTCGCGCTCGTCGAGGTCTTCGGGGAGAGATGACTCTGGGGGCTCTTTGCCGACAACGGTCAGGAACAGTGTACACCAGCCAACCATTACCTCCTGCTCGCGGAGTGGTGCGGGGAGATCGAACTATGTCCTAGTCAGCCAGCATTCCTGTCGTGCGCCTGCGGGACCTTACATAGATGGCGTGCTTGTACACCTTGAGCACTGTCCGCAGTATTTCACCAGCTTCCAGGCTCGTCTCGCCAGCCAACGAATTTCCAATGTTGAGCAGCTGTGGGAAAGACATGGCGACGATCTTGTCAAAATCTGCGCGGCTCTCGCCCGACTTGAATCTGTAAATCTTGCATATCGCCAGCAGGCACTGCACACCAGCGAAGACGGACTCGATGTTTCCAGCATTCAGTAGTTGTATAGTAATGTCGAGAAAGTCTGGCCATTTGGCGGGGAAGTCGTATGCGAGTATCTTCTGAAGAGTAGGAATGAGCTGCAGGCGCACTTGGGGCGGGGAGGCGACGAGGACGGGGACCAGGCGATTGCGGAAGGCAGTCTTCTCTTCCTCTGGTATGGGTGTGGCCTGAGTGTACTCTTCGGCGGGCGACCAGCCCTTGGATATGCGGTTCTTGAGGTAGACGACGGCTATGGGCATGCGTTAGCATTGGGCGCCTGGACGGGCAGGCGGGCGGGCGCATGCTTACTTGAGAGGCGGACGGCATTGTTCTGTTCCTGCTCGAGAATGTCTAGCAGGCCACCAGTGAAGCCTGGCTTTTCTTCGGCCTGTATTTCTGTCAGTGTCCGTGTCGGATGCGCATTGTTTCGGCCATGAAGAGCCGGCGACGCACATGCTTGAGATCGAGCTCGGCTTGCTGTCTGATGGCGGCATTCGCGTCGAGAGTCGCCTGAATCCGGTCCCGCAAGCCGGCAACGTCCATGGTTGGGAGGGTGCGTAGAGATCTGCGAAGTGTTTTGGCGACGGACTAAGAGATGTCCAAGGGTGGGTGCGGTGAGAAAGGGCCAGTGGGGGTTCGGACGAGGATACGGCTGTTCTTGCGCCCACAAACAGCGGTTGGGAGTAATAATTGGCGGGAGAGACAGAGAATGGGCAAAGGCACACGTGCTTTTTCCCTTTGATTTTGCGCCTCGTCGGGCTTGTGCAGCTTGTGCGGGACGTGATGATGGAGGGGCAGTAGGTAATTTTGTGTGGATCAGAATCGCGGCTTTCCATCCTAGCATCGTTAGCGCACGTGGCGGTCAATGCACTCTTCCTCCGCCTTCCACGCCCATCACCACCTGCTTTCCATGGTGAACCGACTTGGGATTGTCGTCGCTACAACCAGCCGTGTTTCTTTGTAAAGAATTTCAGTGCAAACATTTCGGCTAGAATCTCAAAGGAGGCTGAGGCTGTTTACTCGCAAAAGCCGCTTCCGCACCGGCATGCGCAGACCCGTACCTGCAGCGCCAACAGTACAAGTCGATTGCCATATACCCTAGGCCATTACATACCCTATCGGATAACCGTCTTTTGTCTCAGCCTTAGAGGATTGTTCTGACGTGACGCGCCTGCCATTTCTCATGTTGACAGTCTGAATCTGCCATGTCTTCGGCTGGTGCCTTGATTGCGATTTTGTACTGATATCCATAAACTCGACCCGTTGGCAGTCAACGTTCATGCTAGTCAACTGTACCACTCGACTGGCCTACCACGACCCCTGAAATTCGCCATCATTGTACTTGCGGTAAGCGGATTACTATATCATGCGACTCCGGCGAGATCAGACTATGATTGCAAAAGGTGCCTGCAAATCAACCTTAAAAAGAGTTGTATAAATCGGGCCTCCATCCGCCAGCAAAACGAACTATAATTAGCACATGATGGTACTTATCAATCGGACCAAGGGGCAATAGACTGCCTGTAATGGAGATTGAACCGTTATCGACGATGAAAAGGGTAGCAGCCCACAGAGGTTGACGTTGTAAGTAAGTCGCCGCACTAACATGATGAAATATATCCAATTGTGAATTCTTTACATAGGTTTCTTCCTGAACTTTACCAAAGAAAAAAAGCTGGGAGCTAGGACTTGACGAGTCGAATGTGAAAATATATGCTAGGCTGTCCGAAGTCTGAGCGAGCTTCGCACGAAGACCACAGCACATAACCTCACCCCAGCCAGAAACACCAGGAAGTGTCACCTGATTAGGTTTCGATGCTGACAAAGATTTTACTATGGCCATAGATTCCAACAGATGCTACAACAACCGGGTGTGAATCTTCTCTCAGCGAGGCTGCCAAGTACCTGTGTAGTCTTGAACTAAAGGCGATAAGAGGCAAAATCCGCAGCGAAACCATGCTTGCATCAACCAGACACCCTAATCCAAGTATGTCTTGTGGTGCGGCGAAAACGAAAATTCTCGAGGTCCTGCAAGTTGGTCTTCCTCATTGAGTTGGCGCCAGACCCGATTGCTCACGGGTATAACGAAGCACGTGACAACGCGGTACAGGTTACGCTGTTTGCTCAGCGAGAGGGCAATATGCTGACACAAAATCCCACAACATCCAATTCACGTCGAGACGGTAGTATCAACGGGATAAAGTCGATAAAGTGCATTCCACTTTGCAGTAGAAGAAGTCTCAATGATTCACATGGCCCACAAAGAGTTTGGGCAATTGACCGCAATGCCGATGTTATGCACATGTCCAGCCGCCTTGAACGCTAACCACTGAGTCAGATGTGCGCATCCCTTGATGTTAGGCCCCTGATATGTCCAGTAGCACAAGTGGCCTTTTGCATGTCGTGACGTCGCGATCTCGGGTTCCGCGTCAGTGCACCCACCCCAACGTCAACCCAGCCATCGCAAAACAAACTTTCCAGTCCCCAGCCGCCGCATCGTCATCGGATTCTCGCACAATCCGCTATTTCCATGCACGATCGATCTCGCCAATCTCATTTCTAGACAAAGAGCCCCTGACGCTAAGATGGTCTTGACGTCAACTGTCATGCCAATTGGGACTGATGCTGGTCTGGAAAGCGCGCATTCTGTCTCTTGCCCTTGTGCAGCGGATATCAAGCCTCGGGAGCTTGTAGAATAGTGTGTCCTCTGCAACATGACGCAGGGTCAGTAGGTGCTTAGGCTTGCTGACGTCTGCTCAGCACCCCATTCTCGTGTCGACCACCAAGGTACTTGTCCCTTTGCAGTCGCATGATTGAGGAAGAAGTAATTGACGTGTACACTGTGATGTCCCTGGCTAGGAGCGACAACATCACAGCATGACGCGGCGATTCTCACGGGTGGACAGCTCCCGCATCTAGCATCAGATCCCGCGTGCCGGATCGACATATCCTTGCCCACTTGCAGTACACACCATCTCACAGGCGGTCTGGTACGTTGTGGAGTTGCTACCGTTTCCAAGCCCTTGTTGTCATGACCGCGATCGCAGCATGGTATTCTGATCGCCCATCACGATTGTCCATTGTTTCATATAGTCTGTAGCAGCAGAGGCTTAGGTGAGCTCGATGGGCATCATGACGTAGGGTCACAGTCAATGAAGTCTACATAAAGAGGTAAACTCACTCTTGTTTACCTGTATCAACACAACACATCAACATATCCTCACCTACAAACACTTTACATTTACCGTTCCATCTTCAAAACCACTTTATACTACCACCACATCAATCATTATGAGCTCCTCCGAGATCCCCAACGGCAACGCCATGGACAACGACTACAAGTCCCGTACCGGTCAATCTGAGATCCCCGTCCAGAACGACGAGGCCCCCGTCGAGGCTACTGAGTACGATAACGGTGGAGATTCCGATAAGCAGCTTGGTTAGTTGTACGCTATTTCTACATAAACATTTCTAACAATTCATAGAGCGTGACGAGAAAGACGCCATCGACAGCAGCAACATTATCGACGAGCGCACCCGTGGTGCTACAAAGAAGTCTGGCACCTATACTGAGCCTGGCGACGAGGAGGGTCTTGGTGCCGCAGCTGACGGCTCAGATGGTACTTCCGCTACCCGATAGACGAAGGAAGTTAGCGGAAATGTCTTACCTATAAGAGAAGGAAGTTTTTGATATCCGCACATGTCATCGTTTTACTAGTATTATGCAGCGTCTCTCAATTTATTTCAATTTGCCATTCAATCAGCTCCCACATCTTATGCTTGAAGTTTTCAGCCAAGTGTTCTCAACTTCAGATCCCCCTCTTTCTCGCCATATCCGCCAACGCAATTTGGTATAATCCTCCGCATATAGAGTTTCTATATCTAGCAGTTTTACGCGTGCTTTCCGATCGGTAGCGAAAGACAGGATGTGTACGCATTGTATCGCCTGTCTCTCGCACAATCATGTTGCGTCATCGCACTTCCTTTCACTTTCACTTTCACCGTTCTCCATGCATAGGTTTGGCAAGGAGTTTTAGTCTCCACCCTTTTGCTGCTGCATTTCCACAATCGTCTACACCACGCGTTTCCGGTCGACCTGCAAAACCCACTGTCGCTACACCGCCTGATGGAAGCAGAGAGCGTGCCTTCAGTCTGATTGGTGAGCAGCTTTCCCTCCGCGGTTGATCTTGCGCGAGCCCACAGTCGTTGCATCTGGCTGTTTTCATCCCCACTCTCATGACTGTTGTAACACTTCGATCTCAACCGCCAACACATCCAGCAATTGCCGCCGCCCCAACTGCTAGAAAAAAATGTCGGGCCCAAAGCAAGCTATCAACGGTATGTGACATCACTATTAGACGCAATGAGCAAGAATCCGGCGAAACCCTCCGCACCTCTCCCGGGATCTTCTCAGTCACTAACAACCCCCCAGAGCGCATCGCGCGCCAAAAAGCCATACAACAGCGCGTCTTCATCTCCGGCCTCAAAGGCACCCACACACTGGAAACAGGCGTCGCGTACCACTACCGCGGCCACTTCATATACGCCTACCCCGCGGGCAATCCCATCGAACCCGTTCCCTTTTCGACGAAAAAAGGCATCAATATCGTTGGTATAGCCAAAGACCGCGCACCGAGGTATGACTCTCAGGATCCGAGTTTGAAGTACGAGAGCGCCGTTCTTGCACTCGAGAAGTCTTGTTTTCATGAGCGTGAGTTCCATAGGGAGGTGGAGGAGCAGCGGAAGTTAGAAACGAAGAAAGTGTTGGAAGAAGAGGGGAAAGAGGAGGAGGAGGGGACTGGACTGGATTCAGAGTATGATGTCGAACCTGAGAAGAGTATCAAAAGCGTCCATGAGATGGGCTCAGCCGCAGATTCTACTTCACCAAACGCAGACGCGCAACACCTTGTGTCCAGCAAGCCGCCATCCCGCGTTCAATCATTCACCACTCTCCTCCTACTGCCACAAGTAGCCTCACGCTTCCCGTCCCGAAACGCCTCACGCGTCTCCCTCGACCAGCTCTTCGCTCCCAGACAAGCGACTTCGGCCTCCACCAGCACCAGCATCCCGCGCATCGGCACTGTCGAAGCACCACGCGTCGCCCATCGCACTCCAGGCACGGATCCAAACGACAGCTGGACGCCGCATGACCGAGGTCAGTATCTTGCGTACTCAGCCCCCGGATCGAGGAAAGGCTCCGTGGATAACACGCCTTGGCGGTCGCGCTCCGGGTCGCCGAGCGATGGTTTTCGTAGCCTGGGTCAAGACCAAAGTCAATTTCATAATCAGATTCACGGTTATGGGTTTGTACAGGACTCAGCTATCCGCCCTGTGGCGAGTACATCACGTCTATACCAGCTCCTCGCCGACGAAGGCATCCGACCCTCTCCATTCACTCTTGGCCCCTCAGTCGGCCCTGCTACCTCTTCATCCCACGTGCATCCCCACAACAACAACACATGGACAGACGACGAGGACTTGATCGCCAGTCTATCCTACGCCCAGGAATGGATCGATCCCTGCGAAATTTCCGCTTTCGTGGAAACTGTCTCGCGTCGCCCGTCCCGCCACTCGTCTCGTCCTGCGTCCAGGACGCAGAGTCCGAGTCCGCTTGCTGGTACGCCTGAGGAGGAAGTGGAGGAAAAGGAGAAGGAAGAGGAAGAGGAGGAGGAGGAGGAGGAGGAGGAGGAGGAGCTCGAGGGCGGTTTATACCTGCCTGGTCTGGGACATCCTGATCACAGGCGTACGGCAGGGAAGATGAGATCTGTGCGGCCGCAGACGAGAGCGAGTAGTCCTGTCTACGCCGCACAGGGGAGTGAAGCGTATCTAAACGTTGGCCGAGACAAGAGTCAAGACAGGGGTAGTACTGCGTCGTCGTCTCGGACCGCATCAGGCGATCGGGTTCCGCTGGCTACGCAGGAACATGGATACTACGGTCAGATTGCAGTCCAGCCGGATCGCCTGTCTAGATCGCGCTCTCCAGCTGCAGTGAAGTACCCACCTCGTCGCGTTTTGGAGCAAACAACTCTGTCTTCACTGCCGTCAGCTGGCCAGCCGCCAGATCCGAGGACGCTGTATATCAGTCTCTCGCGGACTGGTCGGCCTCGCGCAGCTTCCAGGGCCTTGAATCAAGCGTATAATGCTGCGAATGCTGCGTCTACACCGCGTCCGGCGTTTCCCTTGTCGACAAAGGAGTATAGTGCCAGCTTTTCTTCCCCTTCTACTGCGCTTCTCCCTGGCGATTCTCACTCCACGGTCACTGCTACTGGCGCCGGCATAACCGAATCCGCCACCAATAATAACGCCACTTTTACGCCGCGCTGCCCGCTTCACGCAGACGACTGCGATGGCAGTTTTGTGGCTGATGAGTATCTTACGCTGCGTGAGTGGAGCAGGTCTGGACTGGAATCGCAGCGGTTACCGACGATTGAGGGGGCTGATAGACGGATCTTGATTGACTGGGTGGCGTTGAGGGACAAGGAGATGGAGAGGATGAGGGGGGAGGGGGAGTAAGATACAGGGGAACAAAGTGCGTAAAGAAGGGGGCTATTGAGCCGGATGGCTGGTTGGTTGGGAACGAGAGGAGAGACGGAATGTACGACACATGTAATCATGTGCATGGTAAACGCGTGTAATGTAGGCGCAGAGGCTTCGTGAATAGCGGCATTGTCCAGGAGTATACAGGAGTAATGGAGATACGAGTAATAAGACTAAATTGTAATGGTAGATGAGAAAATGTCTACTACTACATGGTCGGACGTAGAATCACAGTTGCTTTTTTCAGCCTTCTTCTTCTCCGTGAACATGAATCCCCTGGGTATCTCTATTGGATGATGAACAGTACGCACTTTGGCGCGACACGCCCTAACGCCCCCTTACTACAACGACTGTACTAACGATGCTCTCGGCTGGACAGAGTAGACTTATTCGGAAGCCTTCTTGCGGCCCCTATGGTCTGTTAGTAATGATCATGGTTAAATGACTGTCTGACCAAACATACCTCTTCTGTGGAGCCTTCTTGGGCTTGGGAGCCTCCTCCTCGACCTCGCTGCCCTCTTCAGGCTCCGCCTGCTTGGCCGCGGCCTTCCTACCACGGGCCTTCTTAGGTGGTGGAGCTTCTTCGTCGTCCTCGTCTTCCTCGTCTTCAACCACCTCCTTACGCGCAGCCTTCTTGCCCCTATTCTTCTTTGGCGCTGGTGCCTCTTCGTCGGCACTCTCCTCTTTGAGTTCGGCCGTTTTCTTGCCACGGCCATTGGCGCGAGCCTTCTTCGCAGGCGGGGCAGCTTCTTCCTCGCCTTCCTCTTCCTCCACGACTTCCTTCTTGGCCGGGCGGCCGCGCTTCTTTGGGGCAGGAGCTGGAACGGCAGCATCGTCTTCGTCTTCGACCTTGGGCTTTGCGGGACGGCCGCGCTTCTTCGGGGCGGGTGCTGGCATGTCCTCTTCATCGACGTCCTCCTTCTTTGCCTTGGCCGTGCCCTTCTTCTTGGGCTTCTCCTCCTCAGCCTCATCGTCTTGGTCGGCCTTCTTGCCCCTCTTAGCCTTGGGCTTCTTAGCACCGAGGCGGTTCAGCTCAACATCCTGGGGCAATTAGTGTGATTATGAGATGCGCTGGGAAGAGTACTTACGCGGATGCAGTCTTCGTCGGGGATATGACCGTGCTCGAGCGCGTACCTGACCTTCTCTTGGTATTCGGCAGGAAGCTCGTCATAGCCATCGACCATGTCTGTGTCTCCCCCGCACGTCTCAACAAGATTCTCAATCTGCTTGGGAGTGACGCATCCCCTATGCTAGTTAGTACGCATTTGTAGCTGGTAAGGCACGGAACTTACCAATGACGGTATTGCCAGCTCACGTGATCGTGGATAGTGACTTGAACGGCAAAGCGAAACTCGCCCTTGGTGATCTTGGACCCTTCCTCTTTGCAAGCCTTAACTTGGCAGCCGGCGCGATTGTTGGGAGACACTTCTATAGATTGATCAGTCTTGTGTGACTTGAGCAGGAATGATAGCTTGAACGCGCAACCCGTTTCTTATCGGACGTTGTTGAGCGCAAGCTCATTCAGCTACTTACCGACGCGATATACGCCCATGATCGCGATAAATTGCTGTCGCGTGGGGAGAATTGAACGCAGGAATTCCTATCAAATGCGCGCAGAATTGGTTGTCTATATATTCGGTGATTCTAGGCTGCAGGCGACTGGTTGGTTGTCTTGTTGGTTGAAGGTGACTGACAATTGTCACGAAATGTTTGCGACGTTGACGCGTGAGGTCACTGGGGAGGGAGGGACTAGTGGCAGGCAGCTATGGGAGCTCAGGGCAGGGGGTCCCTGTCGCGGGTTTTAGCGTGTGTCGGAACTGGAGAGTGCAGTTCGTCATGATCCTAGTCAGAAAAAGTCAAGAAGATGCTGTGGGCACAAGCATTCACCTTCCACTCCTGCCCGCCACCCCTCAATGAGCCCTGCGCACACATGCTTTCGCACCGCCCTCTCCCAGGCATTTCGCACGAACAACCGTGGGGTCGCCGCTTCCTCTTCCGTCGCTGCCTTCCTCGTTCCGACCCTCGGTAGCCCATCCAAACGCCCCTTCGCAAGTGGGAAACGCCACTCCAACAACGGACAGCCACCTCCTCACCCTTTTAATGAAGCCATCGAGGAGGAAGCCGAGGCACGACGCCTACCAAAGCCGAAGGACTGGATTCAACCGCAAATACCCTGCCCGCGACGAGAGGCTCAGGGCGACATCAAAGCATGGCTCGCCGTCATTGACCCATTCCTCCCGGGCCACTTGCGACAGGAGCCATCGAGTGACCCTGAGGTACCAGTGAAATCATTTGATCTTGCTTTCATCCTCAACTCGGCTCAGGTTGCCTCTGTAGACATTCTCAGCCATCTCGGACTGGTCGAGGGGCGATGGCAGACACTGCTTTGGATGGTTAAGAAGCTCGCCGAGGATGGATCGCGTTCATTGGATGCTATTGTTCAGCTTGAGCAGTATGCAAATTTCATGTGGCAGGAAGGCGAATCTCGGACGTTGAAAGAGATGACCGAAAGTCCTCTTTCACTCCAACGAAGACTCGCGCCACGGGATTTGAATCTTACGCTAGATGCAGCAACCTCAGCCCCGGACTCAATCAGATTTCAACACATCACTGTCAAGCGGGCGTTAGGGCAACTGTGGAGGAGCTTGGCCAACATGATCATGACAAGCACAGAGCGGGGTCAAGACGTCCAGGAAGATATCATCATGCCGCGTGTGTTGCAGGTGATAGCATATATGCATCACAGTGGTCTCATGCCCGACTCCGTCTACACATATCATCCGAACCAAGATAAACATGCGCTCCAGCAGCCTCCTACCATCCACATGCTATCATCCAAGATTCTCACCGCCCTCTCTGATGCGACATGGAAGGCCCATGAAGCTTCTGTAAAGATTGCAAAGGATCGCGCAAATGCCCAATACTTTCTCGGACATGAAATTCCTGGATCTCGATTCAAGTCCCATGTCACCGAAGTGACGCCAGAGCTATGGCTGGAACTTGTCCTATGGTCATGTCTGCACGGTGGCTGGGTACAAGATGGGGTCGCAATCTTAGAGGAACTGGCGACCAAGGAAGGAGAGCATCGCTGGGCACTCATTAGCTGGAGAGAGATTATGGAAAAGGAACAGCAGGAAACGCCGGCGCAATCGAAATCTTGGAGCCTGCTGCCAATGAACAAAGATGCCTTTGCAAGTCCTCAAGACCGAGCACGGACACACAGAACCATAAGTAGCGAAGTCGTTACGGCCTTTGTAGACGGGCTGGTGAATCAGACGAGACTCGGAGTGGGTGCTCGCGGCGTTGATCCTGAACACCTGGTCGCCTCAATCAAGACGCTCAAGGGCCTTCTCGATGCGAATAATCTGAGTCTTGGGTCAACCTCCTGGGATTCCATCATGGCGCGATTGATAGAATCTGGTGGCTTTGCCCCAGAGAAACGGCCTGAAGTCCTACTTCGAATGTTTGAACTTGCTCCCGGGTTCGGAGTGGAAGTCGGCGCCCCAAATGCCTCTGCCTCAACAAACACAGAAATTCCCTACTTTTTTGAGCCCACAACTTTACCACTGAGTTTGCTACACCGAGCAATGCGAGCATTCATCAACACTGGAGACATTGCCGGCGCAATGTCAACGTTGTCGCTGCTTCAGAGACATACCGACGACAATAAGCAAAAATCGGTACAGCAGTTTTTTAGCCTCCTCAGGAACAGTCCGCAATTACGAAAAGACGAGCCCTTCACAAGCAGATCGCCACCTGTCAGCTTTCCGGCCTTTGATACGAAGCTGCCAGTGCCTCTTCTAGCGCGACTTCTAGACCTTGCGACAGAAACGAAGTTATTCAACCTGGGTCGCTGGCTTCTTTTCTCCGACGACTTGGATGGCCCTCTCATAGGTCCTGCGCTATATGGCCACCGCAACATATCCGCATCTCTCGTTCGGTTTGGCACCTTGGCTGGAGAGAACGATCTCGTGCTAAAGGTCATTAAGGCGGCCGGGACGTGGAACGAAAAGTACCAACAGCAGCGAATGCCGGCAGAGGTCTTGATATCAATGCTCTGCTGTCAGTTGAAGCTACGCAGGTGGGAGTCTGTTCGGGGTATGCAAAGATATGTAGAGGAGACCTCGACTTTCCGACCTCGGCCGATCATAGCATCAACATTTGCTGCTGAACTCCTTCGGACTTCTAACGAACCTGAAGAGGTCAGGGCTCAGGCCAAGGATACCTTCACCGGATTATTATTCGCGTGGGAAAACTTGATTCTGCAAAACATCAAAGATGAGCTCGACTGCACACTCTCGATCATGTCGACAGTGGACAAGTATTGGAAAGATTATTGCTCTCGTTTTCTGGCTTTCTCTTCGCGTCAAGTTATCAAGCTCTCCGCAGACGACTTCAACCGCGTGCTTGGCGGTGTGCTTGATGGCTATGGCAGTGTCAAGGGCGCCGAGGTCGTTGATCAGTGGTGTTACAAACCGCCAAAGACATTTGAGGCATACAGAGCGCCCGGTGGATTACCCACCATGCCCAAGTACCGCGTCACCAAAGGCGACGAATATGAAGATCGTCCGGAGGACATTGAGCTTGTCCAGGATTCTGGTGCAAGACTGATCCTCCAAGGACGTGTCAGTGCAAATCGACAGACAATCTGGGCAATCATCCGAAAAGTTCAAGAGGAAGTAGTACTCTATCAGGGAGGTGGTAAGAAATTATCAAAGGCCGCGCGTACCGAGGTGCGGGACACACTCAAGTGGGCTGCGCGGTTCCTTTACTATCTGGGGTTCGATTATGAGGACATTATACGCGATCTGGGCAGCCTCGCTGAGCTTGCCGAGCTTGAGGCTCCTGCGGCCTCTAAAGAATTCGACGGCGCCCAACAGCCAGACTTGTAGGGTCCGCTTTTCGGCCACTTGCATCTAGTCTACCGGACTTGTGTAGATAGAATTGCGTAATGATCCCTCCCGACAACAGTGGATACTTTGCGAATTACCCCATTCACACCACCGTGATTGAGGGGCAACCAGTGTAGAAGACAACCCGCGTGATCCAGATTTTCAAACCCTGAGCGTGTTCGTCTCCACTGCCTACTCCACTTTGTAACAAGACTCCGTCGACATTTTGCCCGGGGCCAGACCGACCGTGATCGTCTCTATCAGCGTCAACGTGCAGGGTACGGAAGGATTATGGCCTCAAGAAAAGCAAGTTGTTGTATTGAGGCCGCAGTGGAAGTCACTGCAACGGTCAAGCAGGTATACGTGAACGAATGGGAAAAGCTGTCTCGTATGTGTGTAGGCGCCCAAGGGCCAATCAAGAACTGAGGCGCGTATGACACGTCGAAGATCTCGCAGCAGCTCAAGGAAGGAACTCGAGGTTTGATCCAACCAAGACGCTGTGGGCCGGCCCACCAATGTCCTGCATGCTGCAAGTCCCAGCAAGGTAAGGCTCAGCCTCGCAGAAAAAAAAAGTTGCACCGAGGTCAGCAACGGCGACGACTGCAATTGATGGCAGATGGGTTTACGAGTAATGTCAGAGTAAAAATAAATGAAGTGGCCAATGCCTTTTTTGAACAAATGCTGCATACCCGAGCGTGTTCGGCAGTGTTTGGAGAAGCAGCAGCGGGCCGCGCGCTGCTGTACGTCTATCGTTTGAGGCGCGGAGCTACGTTTACAAGCCCTTCACCGCTTCTTCGCGTACGGGCGCCAGCGTCAATGGCAGCCCAGTGCGTATCGATAGTTGCATCTGGAGGGGTACATGTCGGGCGACGTCAAGTACGCTCATCTTTTAGAGGGGCAGATCCACGATGCCATGGCAAAGTCGGGGCAGAGTCGCCCAAGATTGTACCTCTAACGGCTTCTGCTAGGGCGGAGATTCAGCATGACGCTGCAAAGAGGACCAAGGTCAGCAAGTAATCTACTCTGTGCACTCTGCTGTTCGCCGTAGCATGTGCATACCGGGGGCCTGCGTTTTAGCAGCAACCAATAGGCTGAAGCCGTTAGCTGGTAATAGCCCCGTGTTGCCTCATCGCTGCGCGCACGTCCAGGTTAGTTTCTGTGGGGCAGTTCGGCGAGAAAACCAAAATTTCCCAGAGGGGCACGCGACAAGAGGCTGGATGCTGCGGCCATGGGGTGATGAGGATGAAAAAAACAAAGCTACCGGCTACGCAGCCTGGCTAGAGCGATATGACTGTCGACTGTTGCAGACTCGGATGATGTGTTCAGCCTGTGATTTGGTCTTGGACATGGAGTCATCGCTGCAAGAGAACTAGCCGCTCGGACCATGCGATATGTCGCTAGGGCCGAACTAAAAATTAAACATATCCTTTGCCCTCGCCCGCACTCTCTCTCCGCACCAGCCCAAAGACGTCAAAGTCGCACAGAAACATACCAGAAACACACCCTACCCGCATTACTACACCCAACTTCGTCGAGACAATGCCGCAGGCAGTCGCTGAGCTCTAAATTTCTGGTGCAGCCCGTACAAGGGCTGCATCAGCCCGACAGCTCACGGAATTTCAATCTCTACGACGATACTAATACTACGACTGCGTGCAGTACCCTCTGCGCACATCCGTCTCAATCAATTGGTACTCGTCCGGCCTGCGCTGCAAAACACCAACATTGTCACTTCTTCCGGCCCACCGCTCCGAGATCGACGAAACACAAAGGGCTCAGCATAGTTCGAAAGCCCTTCCCCTCAGTACACCAAACATCCAGTCGACCAAACGCTGTCATATTTCAATACCTCGATCCGCCATTTCCCACGCGCCACCCGACCTTTCCAAGCCGCAACCGATCAGTCCCGACTCTTCACCTACTCCACCATCACCCCTTCCAGAACGGTAGTCAAGGACGAACAGCCCTCCATGGCGCACCTTACACACGCTCGAGCATCCATGATGGACCTTGGAGGCCATCATAGACAAGACCGCACTCCCATACACATTTCTGCCACACCCGCCCACCGCAGTGACCAGCGATCCGCCTCGCCAGACGCAGTATCAGGTAATACACAACATTCCGACGGTCGTGGTGATCAATCGGCTACTGAAGGCGCTGCCGACGAAGACGACGAGGAGGACAGTAGCACTGCAAAAGACAATGAAATAGACGATGAGACCGAGGCCGACGTACCTGTCCGTCCCTATGGCTACAGCAGGGGAGGCAAAGGAAAGGGAAAGCAGCCCGCTATCCGCATCGAGCCTGTAGACGACGACGAGTCTCACGGTGAAGACGATGAGACCGCGTCCCACGTAACTGAGCCGGCGCTCATATCCAGCAAGCACCCCGTAAACCAACTACTGATGAGTAACAAGAAGCGTACCTTTAGCAATCTGTCGAGCACTTCAGTTCTCTTTGGTGACGACTCCACCGATCAAGAGTCCTTCCCTAGACGCAAGATGGCTCGAAAGCTGAGTAACGCGGCCAGTGTGCCCCTGCTAACCTACACGGACAATCAAGAGCCTCAAACCAACTATGACAACGCCATTGAGAGCGACGATGAAGACTACAGTGGCGTCAATCTCGTCCCTGATGACGATGAGTCTGACATGGACATGATGGAGCGTCAAGAAGAGAGCTATATCCTTCAAGAAGAGCAACAAGCTACTACCCTTCTCAATGAGTATCGTGACGCTCGGCGACTCAGCCTCGAGAGCTGCTTGAGCGACAACATTTTCGATGTCACTGCTCCCTTAGACGATGCGTTCATGGCAGGGCTTCCCGACTTTGGCTTCACGCCGTTTTTCGAGCCCGAAGCTGTTCCCTCATCACCAGTCCCCATGGCAAAGAGGAAGTTCTCAGACGGCTCCGCCAAGCGCGTCCGCTTCGATGACGATGTTCAAGTATCAGATAGTTCCAGTTCGGAGTCCTCAGAACTCGATAGCAGTGTCTTTCCCGATCTCTTTTTGGATCAAGACAAGATCCCACCCAGCTTGCATCAGCTGCTTGACATGGACAACGATGATGACAATGGAGACATGGCTTCTCCGCAGTCCGACGCTTCTTTCTGGGATTTTGAGCAGAATGAGTCTCGCATTACCCAAGTTGATAACTCGGATGCATCCGAAGGCGAGTCTTCTGGCGAGTCCAGTGGCTATGAGTGTACGGTAGTGCCCTACGTTTACTTTGATCCAATGACTAACGTTCAATTTCAGCTGACATGGGTGACACGACTGACGAAGAAGACTTTGGAAACGACATCCTACCACGAACTCCTTCCCAAAAGCAGTCTGTCCTACACCGACCGTCCTCGGCACCGGGCTCCCGTGCTGGCACACCTAAGCCATTCCAGCGCAGCTCTCGCCCGGTCGGTCGCCAAATCCCACCTACCCGTGGCATCTTTATTCATGAAGAAACCGACCAGGCCATCGCGGTCACTAACAGGGCCACCAAGGCTGTCAGCTTCTATCGCCCTCGCACTGTGCTGATCCCATGGATTCCTTTGACCGAATATCATAGCAGTACGAGCAGCACTGTCAACAACAGCCCAAGAAATTCGATTGCTCAATTGAATGCTTCTGACAGCGAGGTCAGCAACGAAGTATTCAATAACGGGCTCAGCACTGACATTATGCTCTCGGGTATCTTTGGGTCTGGCCCGAATGACTACGTCTTTGGCAATGAAAGTGTGGGTCCTCCCGAGGCTTTCTACCCCTTCGTAAGCATATCTTCCAACGGTAACATGGGCATCGTTGACGAAGACGAGGATGGTTCTTCGAGCGATGATTACGAGGATGATCTTAACATTACCGACTTTATGGATTTCGGTTCCGATGGTGACGAGACGGATCTTGACGACGACGACGACATTGAAGACACTGATGTGCCAGCCACTCCGGCAACCTCGCGTGTAACACATCACGGCTCAACCCCGGCTGCCCCAGTAGACGACACGCCACAAAATCGTAAGAGATCCACGTCGGATGTAATGCTCGAGCATTTTGATCGTGGAGTCGTCACCGCCTTCCGCACCAACCAAAACCGATACCGCGACGTGGCGTCGCTGCCTTCAGACCCAGCAGCGCGTGCTTCGGTCTCTCGCCCGGTTCGCTCCGGCAAGTCAGCCGAAACTCTGATCACACCTCTGCGAAAACGGTCGCGGTCGAACAGGATAGCCAAGTCACCTTTGAAGAACACCACGACGATGAATCAGAGTTCTCCCCTGACAGGTACTGCCAAGGCATCAGGCCGGTTGCAAAACTCCGTCATGGGATCACCGCGTGGGCCCCCTCGGATGGGGCGATTCTCTTAAACACTGACGGATCAGAAGATGGAGCAATCAGGATCTAGGAGGGAGTAGTGGTAGTACCCAGAGGTTTACCCACGATGTTACGATACCCACGGCCTTTAATCTTCTAGCTGTCTCGACGGCTATGTTGTTATTACGAACTTGGTCATGTAATTCGCATGCTTTACAAAAGTTCTCGGAGACCTTTATCAGATGGTCCGGAAAAAAGTTGAGGACGGCACTTTACCAGCCTTGGAACGGAACCTACCATGCGGCAACGCAATGCGGATTTCGTTCGGCTAGTTGCAGCCTCCTGTCGCGTATTCACGATTTTCCTTTGTTTGAGTTTTCAGCGTTTGTTTATTTCTGTTTTCCTACGCTGTTCCGTATCATTTCATCTTCGCTACTCGGTCCCAATGCCTGCCTTTTCTTCTATTGAAGAGAAGCGAAAGAGGCCTTTTCGGGATAATATCATGTGTTTTTCTACGAGCACCGATCTGCTGATTTGTTTCTGTTGCTTTCCTCTGGCGTTTTGGGTGGTTCACACCAGCTTGGCAGGCTGATACACCTGAATGGGGCGTTTGAGGTGGATGGGAACGGCTCATGGGTCAGATATCGTGTACTCTGGGAAATCTGTCTTTTTTTGTGCGCGTGCGCGGAGTTAGTATTAGGGATCGGACGGCTACGTCGGGTGTAGGACTATCAGCGTTGATTGTTAGAAATGAAATCTTTTTAACATTAACTCGAACCCTGTGCGATGCGACTTTGTATTGAAATAGATGAGCCGTGGTCTTTTCGTTGCCCGCAATGAATCGCAGGAGAGATGCTTCGAATGCATAGCGTAGTTGTGCTGTCTGTGCGCTGGCTACGTCACGGCCTTAGTGCGCCGTTGCATGTGAAGATCACCGACGCGCGCGTGTGCCATCCATCTCCGACTTACAAAACGTCGTCCCCCACCGCCGTCCATGTAGTGGGGCTTGTACACACATACTCAAAAGGCGCCCGGTCATGGACGAACTCAAAGACGATATGAGAGAGGAGAGGGGGATCGTTCAGGCTGTCATTGTAAGAAGTTGCTTGATATCTGCCTGGCTATCCTTGTCTACACATGCTGCGCGCAATTGTTGCTCGTGCTAATTGAGGCCCAGGATGCACTGCTTCTGCCCCTCCGCATCGCAACGTCGCCGGCTCTGCTACGAACCTATTTAAGGACCTTGCTTCTATTCATAGCATCGACTATCCTCTTTGGTTTCGCAGTCGTAGCGTACTCGTCCTTCTACTACACGTATATCCCTGTGCGCGGCATAGTAGTACCTGTATATCTACAATACGACCATGGCCCAATAGCCTCGTATACGAATGCACAAGCTGGTGGCGTGCCAACTGGAAAGCCTGCAAAATGGCCGTATGGCCTGGCGAATATACCGGGGCTGGTTGATAGGCAAAAATACGATGTTGTCGTCGAGATGGATGTACCGAGGAGTGCGACAAATCTGAACACGGGTAATTGGATGGTCGGGCTGGAATTCCGGGGTCCTACCACCATGGGCCAGGGCGTGAAGCACCTACTGGGATGGGATGAAGAATGGAGTGTAGAAGATCACAGTCAGGGTGGCGTACCTGGCGCAACGGCAGAGAAGGTAGTTACGGAAGACACTACGAGCGAGATGCCGACTGTACTTGCAAGAAGTAGGAGACCAGTCCTTCTCACCTACCGGAGCCGCATACTCGAGATCATATACCGCCTCTTACGACTTCCGTTGTATCTTATCGGCTGGCACACCGAGTCCGAGCATGTCGAGATCCGCATGATGGAGTCTGTCATGTTCGAGCCTGGCTATCGCAACTTGCCATCTTCGCTGCGTCTTGAAGTGCGATCAAGACTTCCCCTTGAAGTCTACCGCGCCAGCGTCCACATCAGCGCAAGGCTAGAAGGAATCCGATGGCTCATGTACCGATACTGGATAACAAGCGCCACAGTCGGCATCCTAGCCTTCTGGGGCATGGAAATGAGCGTTTTATTATTTACATGGGGAGCCTTTACCCTCCTCTTCAGCAAATCTTCGCCCCCGCTCGACACCGGCAGCAAGAAGATCAAAACTGAAGGCGACGAGACTAGATTAAAGATTGAAGGCGGCGGTGAAACAGAACCGGGTACACCCTTTAGCGACACAAGCCGTACTTTCCCTACCCTTCCTTCTCAACAACCCCTCGCGTATAGCTCAGCATCGCCGAAAGAAGAGCGCGAAACGCCTGGCGCGGAGGACGTACATGTCAAAGAGGAAGAAGCAGACGACGAAGACGACGATTTCATCCTCGAAGAACCAGTGCCGAGGGGTGTAGAGAGGGAAGCCGTCTTCACCGACTCAGGCATAGGAACCAGTCTTGAAAGTGGTGTTGAGAGGGGTCTAGCGAGGAGACGCAGCGGCAGGATGAAGGAGAGAAACGGTGATGGATTTGGTCCGGGGGGTTAGTCACGCTTCCGCCATAATAGCCACAGTGGGGGCAGGAGAGAGGAGATTATGGCATGGGAGCGTGGGACGAGAAGGGCACTGTCGCTCTGATGGTGTGTGAGTTGTGGTTGTGGTGGTATAAGCTCTGTTTCCTAGTAACCAATGACGACAAAGTAGCAAAAAGGTCTTGCTACTGTGAACTATAGCTAGTGAGACGCTATACCACCTTTCTTCCTGAAAACAATAACTCCATGAATCCAATCGATCATCCCTCTTATCTGAGGAGATGAACCTATCGTATGCGTCAGGCGTCAGACTGACTCTGCTGCCCCGTATCTAGATAGCAGCAGCAGCATCGACCTCCTCCTCGACGACGCTACCCTCCTTCAAGCCACTGCAAGAAGGCATCTAAACGCACACATTAGCACACAAATCCCCTTTGACCCCACCCCCAAAACCACCAAACTCGATAAACGAAGCAGAAAAGGGGGTTTAAATTCACATCCTCATCCCCCTGGCAGAGCACATAGCAAGCCTCCAAGCTGCGCTTGCAAAGCTCGGCACAGCTCTTGTCGCCCATGACATCCGGGGCGCAGCTGCTGTGCGCTTCCGTCAGCATGCCGGAGATCATGCTCGCGAAGCGCGGTTTGTCCTTGGATTTTGGGTGGCCGGCGTCTGTGGTGGTGGTGCGGTTAGCTGGCTGTTTGAATGGAATGGGTTTGGATAGGTGATGGAGAAGACTGTCATGGCCAGGGTGGCGATGGCTGAGAACCTCATTTTGGTTTGAGGTTGTTGTTGTTGTTGTTGTTATTGTTATTGGCGGTGGTGGTGGTGGTGGTGGTGGTGGTTCTTGTTCTTGTTCTTGTTGGTGGTGGTAGTTTGCTGTAGAATATACTGGGCGCTTGATGAAAGGAAACGTCGTAGGAGGGCTGGATTTACTCGGTTTATATACTCGAGATGAGAATGATACCGTGGGGAATACATTTATTGAATCTTGAGTTGGAGGCTTGGTTAACTATGGTTGAGATGGGATGTGGATGTGGTTAATGGGCGGTGTTGATATTGGGGTGTTTTTTGGAATTGGATATGCTATGAGCACAGCTCGCCGGGAAAGTGATGTTGTTTTCTGGAATTTTTGGATAGGAGAAGCTTCGGAAAAGGCATGTATGCGGCATGGCATATTTTCGGGGGAACGAAGTAATAGAGTCCAAAAAAGTCATATCTCGAGATAAAAGTGTACACGAGGAAACCCTCCAGCTACATTCAGCACCCACGCAGTCTCCCATCTCAAAGCATCGGCCTCTCAGAACTAGGATCCAACCCTTTGTTAAACTTCCTCTCAATCCTCTCCTTGCCCTTCCTCATATACCCCTCTACCTCCTCATCCCTAATCTTTGTCAACCCACTCCTAACATCAACCTCACATCTCTCTAAGCTCTTCGCCTTAATCAACACACCACTACTCTTCACATTCTCCCGCCCTTCCACCACACCCCTGCAGAACTTGGCACACTCCTCAAAATGCACCTTACTCGCAGGCAGACTCTCAAGCAACATGGCGAAACAATGCGGCATAGCCTCGAACTCGCGCCACACAACAGGCACACCCTGCGCGACAGCGCGTTGAGCCAACACGGCATCTTCATCACGCAGCATCTCCTCGCCGACGGAGAAGAAGAGCGGGGGACTACTTGACCAGTCCTGCGCTATGAGCGGCGAGACAAGCGGATGCATCAGCGCGCTCGCCTCGCAGTATAAATCTGCTCTCGGCGGCTTCGCAGGCCATGCTTCGTCGGCGGGGAACTCGCGCTTGTCAAGTTGGCTGGGCGGAGGCAGGTAATCATATACAACGCCCTGTTCGATCGAGGGCAGACCGCGCGTGATATCCAGCCACGGTGACGCCATGGCCACGCCGGCCGGTAACGGGATTTCCACATCTTTGCCGTGGAAACGGACGGTGGGGAGCTGGCCTGGTGGCGCACTGCGGTGGAGTTGCAGCAGTAGTTGCAGGAGCGCGGTGCAGCACGTTCCGCCTGCTGAGTCGCCGCCGAAGACGATTTCGTGGGCTGGTACCGCGGAGTGGAAGGAGCCTGGGGGCGGAGATAGGAGGCTGAGATAGGCTGTGAAGCAGTCTAGCAAGGCTGCTGGGAAGGGGCCTTGAGGCGAGAGTCTATACCGCACGTTGAAAACACGGCCGCTTGTTTCTTTGGCTAGCCGGCTGGTTAGAGGTCGTGTTGTTGCTGGGTCAAGCAAGTACATTGCACCGCCGTGGAAATACAGGATGGTTACTTTGCTCTTGGTCTCTGCCATCAGGTTCTCGTATTTTGTGCTTTCGCTCATATCGGCGGGCTCTGGCTCGTCGTCTGCGGCGGAGGACCGGTACCCGTTCCATTCTGCTTCCAGAGGCTGCTGCTCAGGTCTTGTCCATTGCTCTTGCCCTGTCCCCATGGAGGTGATCGCGTTGAACATCATCTGTCGTGCATCGTCTTCTGCAGGGACTGCTAGCTTCACTTTGCTCACCCAAATCTTGCCCTTGACGCCGGGATCTTTGCATGTCAACCGCTGTAGCTTTCCGATTGGCGTAGGTGTCGAATTCGGTCCCAGCACGTCGCGGAGGACGTTGATAGTGACTTCGGTTTTGAGATCCCATTTCGAGCTTGTGGGGGACATGGAAAGGGAATGCCATAGTGCTGTTTTGAGTAGTAGTGGTGTTTTGGGGAGCAAGAACTTCACCAGTGCTGAGGGTGATGCGTCCATTTTGGCTGTGGTTGGTACTCGCTATGTTGGAGATGGCACACAAAGTTGGGGTTGTGATGGAGTGATTGAGAATCATTAATCGAAATCTCGCCAAGCCGTGTAAGCAGTCCCTGTGCGATGTATTATTGTGTCAGAAATACAGGACAAAAGGGAATGAAGATAATCTAGTGGCAAAGGGGCCAGTGTTGACGTCGCACGACGACTACGTCGACGCGGCTTGCGAGATGCCTCGGCTCGTGGCGCAGCGAGTCATGCATTAGCGTAAGATATACGGTCGATACGCCCGCGTGGAGGTCATCGTTTGCAGTAGCTGAAGCGGTAGTAGCACGTGGGCACTCCATCGGCGACTGGGGGCGCTTTGAATGTTCATATCGAAGCATCACACACGTACACCCACCCACCGTCTTCATCGCATGATAAGTTGAAATGTTGGGTACGACCATGTTAATCATCACAAAGCCAATCAACGAATTGCGAACAAATTATGAAAAACGTCCATTTGCTGAACGCATAAAAATAATGGGAACATGCACTTTCCCAGTGGTATCTTTTCCATGTTTCTCAAACGCCTGTTCGCCAGCCTACTCCGCATAACACATCGCGGTGTATTCCTTCGTCCCCAATTGACGTCTTAACCTACCGTCGATGGCGAGTAGGATATCTCGCTGGCAGTCAATCCAAAAGATGTTCCAGTGTCACTCTCCAGCCCCGGACACGATTCCATAGAGGATCCATCAGGCGAAAAGTTGTCGTATTGGAGACGCTCAAGCCCGGGATCCTCGGTGAGATGGTTGAAGGTAGATTGTCGCTGTTGTGCCTGCTAGCCATCCAACTCGCCCTCTTCGCTTCCTCTTTCTGTCGCATTGCCATCGGCGGTGCCATTCGCAGGGGGCTGGCTTTGACCTGTCATCTGAACGCCCTCCATACTCCTAGGTGTGTCTCCAAAGTCGATGCCATCTTCGGGCGTCCTAAGTCCTGCGTACATGTTGGGTTCCCCATCTTTATCAGGTGTCTTCTCGTATAAATCTGCCATCAGGTTGCATGCTCTTCTTATGTCGCGTAGCTGAACATGCTGTATCTCCCACCACGGCTTGCCGTTGTCGTCGCCCAGCTCGACCTCTGCCATGTGTGCGCCAGCGTACAAGGATGCTGCAGCGATTGTGCGTGATGTGAATAGCAAGCACATCTGCGTAGATGTCGAGTCGGAAAGGAACGCCCAGGCTGAGTTGCGCAGTTTCTTGTTGTGCTCGACGCCGTAGTACTTCATCATATCGTACATGACTTTGTATGGTGATTCAACATTGAGGTCGAAACATAGAGCCTCGAGCAGTACATCCTCGCTGTACAGGATCGTGTCCCGCCACTTCCAAAAGTCTTTTGTTTGCTCGTCGACGAGTTTGTTCGGATCTTTGAGTGCGACTCTTACGCAAGATACGACAAGCTCTTTCATCTTGCGGCAGTTTTCCTCGACTTTGGTAGCGAGGAACAGTGCGGTCGCGGCGATTTGCTGCAGAAGTCAGCTATACTCAGATGACGGTTTCGTCGCTGTGCGCACTCACATAATGGTGAAGCGGTTTATACCCCGGCCGTGGCTTCAAGCTACTCCGCATCAGATAGCGGTTGAAGAAAACGGCAGCCGTGCTGAGCGTCGTTTGTGGAAGTTTGAGCATCATGCCCACTTGTAATATGAAGCCCACACCTTTCCGCCTTAGTGTTCGCTCCTCCTCGGGCTGCATGCCATCAGTTATGGATGGCGCCAGGAGCAGCTCTTCTTCTGTGAATATCCACTGCATCTCGGCTTCGATTACGGCGGGTGGTGGCGGTCGCGGGGGTTCGCGCTGGGGCGGCATAGCGCTACTAGTAGTCGAAACCATGACCAAGGCTCACAGTATGAACAGTTTTGGATGGAGTGTAATGTTGCGCAAGTCGTGTGTATCACCAATACACGTCGTTGGCGTTGCTGATGGCTTTTTGCGGAAACCTGGTGGTGTGATACAGTAAATGATGCGCCGAGTATGGTTTAGAGGAAGCGCAAAGAAGATAGATGGACGAACAAGACAGGCAATCGGGTGGGGTGCCTGTAGCAGAGCTATTGTTCGTGAAGGCGCGGCTATTGAAGCTTGAGGGCTCAGGACTGCAAGCGCCAACGGCTCTCTTCCGCGGCGAAGACAGGGATTACCGCCAAGCTACGGCTACGGCTCACCACCGTTACCCGCATCCCGACAATAGTAACTGAAGGCCATTTACCGCAACTGTCCCGAAAGCTTGTCTTCTATCAAAGTCTCCGGGCATGAACATCCGCAGGCGTTTCGAACTATGCGATAGACCTCACTTCAGAATGCTGTGATACGGGCACGCAATGCGTACTTCAAAACATTTCATTTTGTTGCGCCTCTTGTGATGCAGCCCAGAAAACGCCTGTGGCCATTCTTCACTCGTTTGGTGAGAAGACGCGGGTACGATTAATATTACATAGAAGAGCAAACATGTGAAACGACAAGGGTAGTCACTCCCAAGTCGGTGATTCCACCCCCACCAAACACGCCGTGCAATGCTGAACATCGTCGACTCTACGCAAGATAAAAAGCTTCAAAGAGATAGATGATGCCAAATACAAGGAAGGCAATAGCGCCACCAAGAGTGACTATCATGTGTTAGCAGTGCTTCATAAGAACCAAGGGGCGAGCCCTTACCATTACGCATGCTGATACGTCCAGCAATAGCACGGCCGCCGATGACTGCACCTGCAGTACATAGACCGTGACCTGCTACGGCACCGGCAGTGACCCACCAGTAATCAGAACCAGCAGCCATAGCGACTGTTGCAATTTGACTGCGGTCACCCCATTCACCGAGGAAAGTCATGACAAACGTTTGAACCCACGCAGGACTAAGGAGAAGGGAGAAGAGGTTGTTTACAGCACCTATTGTGCCGGACATTGAGCCTCCACGTGGAGACGGCATTCGGTCGGGCGAGCTAGAGGGGCTTCGGGCAGGCGCGGGCAGTCGGGAGTTGGATCGCGAGCGACGTACACCGCGACCGGACTCCAGAGCGTAAGGAGAAATGGAGGATTTCCGGCGGCCCTGGTGACGTGCGAGCTGCTCCTTTTCTTCGAGTTCCTGCTCAACTTCACGCATCTCTTCGCCAACACCGTCTTCTGGGCTCATATCAAGACCTTCCCGTACAAGCTTGACACCAAAGACAAGGAAGAGTGCGGCAGCAGCAAAGTGCGTGAAGCGTTCGGAAAGGAGCGCGGGTACGGCATGGCCCATGACGGCGGAAAGCACTGTCATGACCACCAGGGCAGAAAAGGCGGCGGAGAAGACGAGAAGCCGTGGGTGCCGCATAGCCATGAGGGCGGCAACGAGGAACGTCTTGTCACCAATCTCAGAGAATATAATCATAGTAAAGGCGAGAATAAAGGAGTGGAGGGGCTGTACGGCGCCGCTATCGACATCCTCACCGGGAGTGGAGGGCGACTTGGGTGGTACTGACGTGTCTAGGGGGTCTTTGGTAGAGATGGAGTCTGGGACGGGATGAGGCTTGTCATCATGAGGAGAGTCGGGAAGGTCGGTGGGTTTCTGGAGGAAAGTTAGCATGATGCCGTCGCCGTAGCTGCACCGTTGCGCAACGCACCTCGAGCCCACCAGCACCTAGTATGCGGGTGCTACTCGCTGCCACAATGGGGTCTCCATTCAATTGCTTCTGGTCAACAGGATGAGGGGGTGCCTCCTTGGGCGATTCCGGAACCTGTTCCATCTTTTCGCCCGTCTTCTCCTCATGCGCAGTACGCTCCTTGTCTTTTGCGGAAACGCCTCCCTCGGTACCTTTGCTGCCCGTAGCCAGTTTCCGCCCAGGGTCCTGCATGACGCTCTTATCGCCATCCAAGACATCATCCACCAAGACAGCCTCTGAAGTGGCCTTTGGTTTTTTGCCAGCTCCCAGGTCTTCTACAACGTTGGGAGCCTTGTCGTGAGACTTGGGGGTATCATCGACATATGGCCCGGCGTGGGGCTTCCCGTCCATTCCATCGACGGGCGCATCCTTGGTGCCCTTTGCGCCTGTAGAGGCTGCGGGCGAGGCTTCGGGAAGATAGGTGGCCTCGGTGTAGGCAGGCGCAACCGCTCGCGCGACGAGCTTGTCGTCGGATGCGTCTACCGCGACGGATGTGGCAAGCACTCGTAGGGCGGGTAAAAGAAGCAGCAAAGTGTGCGGCCGCGGCTGTCGTAATCTCATGGTGAAGGTGGTGGGAATGTAAGCAAGGGTACTGAGCGATGCAACGGGTCGTCGGCGGCGAATTGAAGCGGTCTGGAAATAATCGTGATGTTGTAGGGAGCGACGAGAACGGAAGGAGTTTTCGTAAAGAGAAGGTAGATGTGTGAGAAGTTTTGTGAAAATGGACGTGTGACAAGCTCACTCTGGCGTTTGAGGATGCAGTCGAGGTTCACAGAGATGAGCGCAAGGGGTGCATGCAGACAGCCCACGTATTATATTTAGGTGTACGCAAGCACAACGAGCACTAGTTAAGGGGTGCTTTTTCGAGAATGCCAGTGGAGAAGTGCGGAAACATCAATCAAATGCCGTAGTTCCGTTTCGTCCTCGAACACTTCGTATGCACGTATTCCTCAGCCTCTGGCCCCTTCTCCGTGCTGCCGACTGAGGCGGCCCACATCTAGGCCGTGACAGGCAGCGGCGATCCATGGATGAAGCTAAGCACGTGATTACCCGTTACGCTTCCTTAGTCAGCCGCCGTCGCGGGACATCCATGTAAACAACTCCGCATCACCGACATAGCCAACACCAACCTCGCGCATATCCAAGCAACCTTCGCCGCATGTAACACGGGCCGAAACGAGGCGCTCTCTAAAATCACAATGGCTGATCGCAGAAGCGTGCGGTCTGCAAGCCGGCGCAAAACGCCTACCCCACAACCCTCTTCCAAAGCCACGGCTCCGCAAATAGGACGCGCATCGCGAACGAGAAGCATGCGCAGTGCAAGTCGCGATATAGGCGACTTTGTTGAAATTCAGAAACCCACACGCCGAAGTGCGCGTCAACCAAGCGTCACTACCATTCCAGATGATAGTGAGAACGAGGCAAAGCAAGCGCGTCGGACAGCGCGCAAACCTGCAACAGATGCATTGGGAGGTCAGTTTTCACTTTGCGACCCACTATACTACACGCACACCTTGCGCAGACGCGACACCATTTCTACTGGCTAGACTATCCCAAGGCTGATGAAAGTGCACCAGACCTCACCGTCGTAGAAGAAATGGACACTGAGATCGCCTTCGAACGCGATGAAGCCCCAGGCACGCCCGAAGCCATCCAATCCGAAATTTCTCCCTTCCGCTCGCCAGGCGCTGCCTCGGAGATGTCCGGGACCACTGCAATTTCATCCTTCAGTATGGTCGAGGCCGAATGCCTGGAGCCCAAATTCATCTTGAAACACATGCGCAAGCTATGCGATGCTGCAGAAGAATTTTTGGATCACATTGCGCCTAACGGCGCAACCATGGGCGATGACCTGCGAAACATACAGGAAATGCAGAAGCCGGGCTCGGATTATACAGAGGAATACCTGGATTATGAGATTGAGGTGAACGTGCATCTGAAGCACTTCAAGAGCGAAGAACACAGTTATATACATGTCCGAGCCCTTCATCGCGCACTTTTCGGTACAAACGAAGATACTTCCGTTTCGCAGACAGGCCTTGATTTAGTGCTATACTTGGCGAACTTACTCGTTTTCGCAAAGCAGATGATTCATTCAAACCGGGACGACAAGACCATGTGGGACGTGCTGCGACAGCTGGACAACACTTTTCCCGTGCAATTTATGCATTCCCTCGAGCGCGGCGCACAGCCAACAGCTGCTGGCACAAGTGCATTGCTTCAAGGGACGTTTAACCTTGCACTGGAGTTACGCACCCAATTGGCGATACTAGTACTCCAGAAATCGTCTGACGACCCCAACTTCAATCCTGATGACATGGTCGGCGAAATCTTTCTTCGTTCGGATTCGTCGCAAGCGATAGACGGCTCTCCAATCCGTGGCTGGAATATAGCGGCATTGGGTGGCGATGAGTCCTCGCTGCCACAGGAACTCCAAGACGACGTTGCGAAGCGCGTGAACGAGATTCGGAAATTCTTTCCAACGGATGACGCCTCTTTGCAACGTGGCGAGCTAGTCAGACTGGAAGAGTTGAGGGCAAGCTTTCCCTGGGAGCCAACCATTCTGCGCTTGTTAGCATGGGTGCGTCTTCGACACCGGGAATTGCAAGCTGTGATTGAGGAGCTGGGTGGATCAGCTGCAATTGCGCGCAATGTCAAGCACGTCTACGATGAGCAAGCGAGTGCCCCTTCAGCCCCACAGGAATCTCCACGGAGAAAACGGACGTCGTTTGGAAGAGATAGACGGCGCAGCAGTCGCAAGTTTGATCCTACCGCGGCAGTAGATTTCGGTACCATTGACGTGCTCAAAGCGCGAGAAAGAGACTCTGGTGTACATGAGGAAACCAATGGTCCTCGACAAGGACACGCTCAAGAACCTATTCAGCAGGTAGTAGAGAACGTGCAGACTGAAGAGCCTGTAACGGAACCACGGCAACAAGACGACTGGCAGCCAGAACCGGAAGAAGAAGAACTGCAACCAGATGAAGACCAACCCGAGCAAGAGCAAGAGCAAGGCGAGCCACTGCCAGAACAAGACCAACCCGAACCACAACTAGAGGAACAAGATGTGGTTGAAGAAGAGCAGGCCGACGAGTCCCAACCATCCGGTCCACCACAAAGCTCGGCAGCTTTACACAAACTCTTGAAAGCTGCGTCGAAGCCGCAGAAAGAGAACCGTCCAGTATCGATATTTGATCGGCAAAAGACTGCGCAGCGTGTCGAGTTTGGTGATGGATTCGACGAGACACAGCCAACGCCGGGGCCATCCAACACATCCAAAGGAAAGCAGCCTGCAGAATCCTCATCACGCAAACGCTCACGACCAATGGACGAGGATTCCGACTCTGACGCATTCGAAAGCGAAGACCGCGGTCTACGAGTCCCAGAACGCCGGCGCAACGCACCCGTCTCTAAGAAAGTGCGCCTGAACCCTTCTTCATCCGGTGTACCACCAAGCCATCAGCCTCCTCCACGCTTAACCCCACACACCCAACCGGAACCCGAACAGGAAGAATCTGTATCCGAACCCGACGCCCCAGACATGACCGAAGAGCTTCCCCCATCCACCTACCAAGCCCAGCGAAGACTTGCGCAAGAAAACCGCAGCCTCGACGTCCCCCAACACCGCAATGAGCGCAAAGCACGCGAAAAATGGACTCACGAAGCCGAAGAGGCGCTATGCGAGTACATGAGCATTTACCCAGGCAAATATTCTGCCATCCTCAAGTACGATGAGAATAACGGGGGGCTTTTGGAAGGTCGGACGCAGGTTAATCTGAAAGATAAGGTGAGGAACATGGCGTTGAATATGATAAAGTAAGTTTAATCCCCACGGAAGAAGATTGGCGCTAGTCGGGATTGCAGCATGGCTAACAGGAAAACAGGTCTGGTACTGGGCTTAGACCGGGCTTTGAGAATATCGTGCATCCGGGGGAGAAGTATGGTAAGGCTTTGATGGCATGTGGATGGGTGATGAGGGCAGATGGCGAGTGGGAACGTGAATGATTATGAGCTGTGAAGCCTTTGTTCGCAATCGGGTGTTGTACATGGTGTATTGGATTAGGGGTTACTTTTGTTTTCTTTTCTGGGTTATCTGCTGCTCGATATTCTTGATACCCAACGACCGCTCCGGCGTATAATCGTAACAGCTTTTTTCTTCCCGCTCTCTTCTACAGAAGAAAGAGCGCCATCTCACAACCACAACGTCCCACCTTCCGAGTCTGCGTGCAAAAATAATAATCATCTCATACTCTTTCTCTCCACCTCACACCCCATTCCCCCTTTGCAAAACTCGCTTCAACAACCGCACTCTTCATCACAGCCTCGCACTTCCTCTTCTCAGCCTCATCAGGCACCGTAAAACCAAACGCACACCCCCGCCTCGCAGCTTTACGCACCATTTCCCTCTCATCCGCTTTCTTCTGGCCCTCCCTTCGCTTCAACTTCATCTCATCCGTCTCATGGACGCGCTCCGCCCACCCCTTCTCTCCACCAACTGACCCATTGACATCGTTCTGAGCCTGCGGCGGTCGGACCTTGCCAGATCCATAGCCATACTCGACCGCATCAGGAAGAGGCTGCGAATCCGACTCTGAAGTCTTCGTCTGCTCGAGGACGACGCCGCCTTCGGTCTCAGCATCAGAATCCGAGACGGTATCTTCGTCGCTGGTGAGATCGGGTGGTGGATGCTGCGTTGACGTTTCTGCAGCGGTTGGAGGACCAGGCTGATCGACCATATCTACGCTCTTCCAGTCTTCGGGCTTTTCGACTACAAAGCGCGCCTTGCGGTTTTTGCGGCGCCCATAGACTTTCTCTGGATCTTTTTCGCGCTGGAAAACGATTTCTTCGACGGTGCTGCATTCGATTGTGATGCGCTGGTCGCCCTTGATGGATTTGGAGGGTTTCTTCTTGTGTTTTTTTGTGCCTTTGCCGTGGTCGTGGGTATCTTCTTTTTCTTCAGCTTTGACATCGTCGTTCTTTACGGGCTCTGCTCCCGCATTTTCTTTTAGTGCGTCGATGCTTGCGCCGTTTAAGAGGGCGGCAAAGGTGGCCTCGATCTTGCGGTCGATAGGTCCTGGTTTACTATTTCGACATCGCGAGGAACAGTACTTAACTTCGGGGGCCTTTTGCGTTTTGCGGCGGTCGCCGATCACGCGGCCACAGCTGTGGCAGTAGGGGACTGAGTCGCCGATGGTGAGGTAGAGTGGTGGTGGGGTGACGGCGTGCTTGCTGGGCCGGGACCACGAGTCCATCCACGACATCTTGCTGGTGCTGAGGTTTCTAGTAGATACTGGGGATTGGAAAAGGTAAATACTGAGTTTATTATATAGTGATTGTCTTGATGAGGGGGTCTGATGGAAGGGGGCCCAGGTAGTGAAGCTCGTGGGTTTGGAGGTAAGGGCGCACGACGTCATCGGCTTCCATAATGGTACACGACTGTATGCAGGAACAAACAGTACCTCGTAGATGCAGGTTATGGTGAAGCTTAGATCATGCAAATTCTATAGTGGCATTTGCGAATACTATCATGACGTACTCGAAGCTTCCACTTAACCCTTTAGTGTGCGCAGCACGTGGCTTTGACTTGGTAGAGAAGTCGCCCCTTAAGCGCACCTACTTGTTACTTAGCGACCAATATGCATACAGAATCCTTCAAACCCACTTATCGTGGTTCGAATCTAGAATGTCGCCGTCGTTGCACCATCTCCACAAACTTCCCCAGCCGGTTCCTCGGATGTTCCCCATGATTCTCCCTGACAGTTGCCGAGCTTAATACGCCCACCATCTCGGCAATCAGCACGCATCTTGAAGTCGCTAGGATCCGTTTCGCCGAAGGAAAAGCATGGAGCAGATATATGAACCCCTTCGGCGCTCCGCTCGCAACGAGAAAAGGGGAGTCGGAGATTTGTTGACCTTCGTGGGCTCTATTCTGCGCAGAACTTCAGGTCACGTCTTGCCCAGGCAATAAGACGCGTTACAAAGCGGACAAATGGAACGCACATCGCTATCATCAGCGACTCCAGCGCCGATATCTCCTTTCGCACAGTCATCCACACGTACCCACGAATTCATCGCCAGCCGACGACCCTCGAGCGTGCGCCGTCGCTGTAAGAGAACGAAGCTGCAGCCAAGACCTAGAACATCCGCATCCATGTCGCCTGCATTGGACCCCGCGACGGGTGAAACCGGCCCCAAGGCATCGCGTGCGCATCCTACAGAGACATCATCGACCCCAGATTTGGGTCGCCCTAGGCGTGCTACTACCCAGAGCGACATCCAGGACACAATACAGCACCCGGGCAATGTGCGCATCAATGTCCAGGGCGCCTTCATCGTCGATGAGGAACAGCCGGATACACCGCAGAGCGAGGACTATGAGCACGATCCGCACGACATCAGACTGCCGAATCACACTTCAGTCGTGAGCCATGTAGCCGTAGATGTGAGTGTACCTGCGTAGTCGCGTGCCTGATTGGGTGCGGGCACGCGAGCAGCTGCCACGTCCTACCAGTGCCCGACCCTCCTGGTAAAACCAACAGCAGCAGCGTTGCTAACCTATTGCTCGCTTTATAGATCGGAGGCTCCCTCGCGAAACTCGTATACTTTTCGCGCGAACCCGGCGACGATGCGGTGGGTGGTCGCCTCAACTTCTTCAAATTCGAGACGGATCGCATAGATGCATGCATAGAGTTTATGCGCAAACTGCAAGCCGACCAGAAGCAGCAGAATGGATCAAAGTCGCCCGACCTGTGCATCATGGCTACAGGGGGAGGGGCGTTCAAGTACCATGACAAGATACGGGAAGCGCTAGACGTGGAGGTCATAAGGGAGGACGAAATGGAGTGCTTGATCATAGGTACGAATGCGCTGTTATCATTCTCTGAAAGGCTTCCACTGACGCTAACTACGTGCAGGTCTCGATTTCTTCATCAACGAGATACCCAACGAAGTCTTCACCTACAGCGAAGACAGCCCCATGACCTTCATGCCCCATCCACCCGACCCACCGAACATCTACCCTTACCTCCTCGTAAACATCGGCTCCGGCGTCTCCATGATCAAAGTCTCCGGCCCACGCCAATACGAGCGCATAGGCGGAACATCCCTGGGAGGCGGCACACTCTGGGGTCTTCTCTCCCTCCTCACCGGCGCGCGAAGCTTCGACGACATGCTGCGCCTCGCCGAGAACGGCGACAACTCGAGCGTCGACCTCCTCGTCGGCGACATCTACGGACAAGCCTACAACAAGATCGGACTCAAGAGCACACACATCGCTTCCTCATTTGGCAAAGTCTACAAGATGAAACGCGCAGCCGAGCGCGAAGCGGAAGACGGATGCAACGGCGATCTCAAGCGCCGCGAAGAAGCAGAGCACGTCCAAGGCTCTGCAGAACTTTCCCACGACCCTGGTTCCTTCCGCCCTGAAGACATGGCGAGATCGCTGCTGTACGCCGTCTCCAACAACATCGGTCAGATTGCGCATTTACACGCTGAGAAACATGGTCTTCCGCGCATCTACTTTGGTGGCTCTTTCATCGGTGGGCACTCGCAGACTATGAATACGCTATCTTATGCCATTCGTTTCTGGTCAAAAGATACGCGCCAGGCGTACTTTTTGCGACATGAAGGCTATCTAGGCGCTGTGGGCGCGTTTCTGAAGCGACAGCCGAGGAATTGGGGGAGGAGGGAGAGCTTTGTTGGGGCGGGGGTGAGGCCGGGAAGTAGTAGTACTTGAGTCATCCTCCCCGGGGTTGTAGTAATTGTTGTTGGCGTTTTCTTATTCGCTTTTCTCTCCTGAACTTTTGCCGGTTTGGTGATGCGAGATTGGGATATAGAAAGATAGAATTAGTCGTTTGGGGGGGTGGGGGGTTGTCATATTGCTAATATATATTGGTATTATTTTTTCGGCCTGGGGATGCTGTGCGTTGTGTTTGGTTGGCTGTTTCCTAGATATCAACCCACAGGGACTACATTGTCAGCTTCAAGAGGCATATCGCGAGGCAGTCCAGTAAAGAGTTCCGGCCTTGTGTAGCGTTTCTTCTTCTTTTCTTTTTGCACAGCCTCTGCTCTTGGCTTGCATGACCGCTGAGGCATGACTGCCATGTTCTCTGTTGGTTGGTTGGCGTAACGAAACGGGTTTTAGCTGGGGTAGTGGTCCTGCTGCCCTGCGCGTGGCATGCCTCTCGTCGGTTGGGTTATAAGCACTGCGAGGTAGCATTCTCTTTCTCGTTCCACAACCATTTTCACAGCGGCCTTGGGCCGTCTGTTGGACGACTTGGGCGTCCTGCTCTTACGATTATTTCTACCCGCTTGCCTATTTTACACAGTATCTATTCGACCGAGATTTATGAACATCCCGCGGCCGCTCGATTGGAAAGTGGTTTCGCGGCGGTTTTCATTCTTTACCCAAAGTGCTCGTTGGCGAAGGCCTTCAATAGTCTTCGCCTCTTCTTCTGGAAGCCACATCTTTCTTCCAATGTCCTAACTCATACGTGAACGAGTTTCATGTTTCCTGTTTATGCGTTTCCGATTTGCATGTTCCAGAACATACGCACCTTGTCATATCCTGGATCAAGAGAAAGATAAAGAAAATGATCACGGGTACTGGTTCTGACCAAGGTGCGGATGCAAACTTTGACACCCAATGTCTCTTTGGAAACCTTGCTGACAGTGGCTCCGTTTAGGTGATCTACACACGACTGGTCTTGAGCAAGACCAACGCGAAAACGACCGCAGGGAGCATGAGATCCGTCGAATTGCTATTCTACCAGTGAATGAGCGACAAGCCGCTCTGGATATCGAAATAGCAAAGCAGAGAGCCTGGATACAAACACGGACTATTCTGAGTAGGTCGTAAAATCCTTAAGCTGATGGAAATCGCTGTGACATTTCACGCTAACACAACGTAATTCAAAAGGCAGCTCGTTAGGCACGTTCAAATGCGATTACCCGTTGTGTAATGCGCAGCCTTTTCAGACACAATATCTACTCAAGTATTTAGCTCGTACATGTGAGTCTATGAAGCTAATGAACTTAGTTACCACCCAGACGTTCACGCTTCCAATAGATCACATTATTGCCCAGCCGCTGGTTGCCCACGAGGTATCGGCGGAAAGGGTTTCAAACGGAAGGATGAGTTGATTCGCCATGGCCTAGTGCATCTGAGTCCAGGATATATATGTCCGTCCTGTCCAGGTCGGGAACACAAGTATCCGCGCCCGGACAACCTACAAAGGTATGTGGGGCCAACATCTAATGTAAGCCTTTTTGGAACTCTTCACTAATATCAGCAGACATGTTCGTGTGCATCATACCGACAAAGATCAACACAACCCTGAACTCCGAGATGTACTGGCTCAACGTCCTGTAGGTAGAGATTGCTGGCGGCGGAGAAGATCGGATTCGGGGCATTAGCTGGACCATAGAGTTGGAAGCGATGATCTACTAAAGGTGATCCTTGATCTTTCAGATATTAGTCAAACACTGCTATGTCCTGGAGGTAGACGGCTCGCTTTGCGACGCGCGCTCATTTCTCGCCTTGAATCATGATTTCATCGTCGAGGTCCCCGACGAACCGCCCACCCATGACTACCGCATCCACAAACGTACCCAAACGACATGATACGGCTCCCGCTCTTGGAGATCGCAGTCACCAACACTTTCATCGTTGCGACAGTACGATGGGTGGAGAAAGAAATCCGGCGAGATCACAGCGAATATCGTTCGAAAGTTGCGGAAACCTAGATGGTAACTGCTGAAAAGCACCTAAGACCCCGATAGTCCGCCAACCGGGCGAAAAAGCATCATGTAACTCATCGGACGCCTTAAACACGGCAAGTAAAAGATAACCGCGCGCCACGCCAACACAGCCTAACCCAGGTGGCCTAGCGCCATCTACACGCCACACCCAATCCAGCCTGTCCTCTTTCTCTTTCCGATCAAACCCACCCCAGCTTTGTCATCCACCTTTCCTCTTCCTTCCTTCAGCCCCAACAACCATGTATATACCACCGGCTGAATCGTTTCACTAAACTCGTATTTGTAAGATTTGCTTAATTGCAACTAGGAAGCATGTTTCCTCTACCTACGTTCGGACTGTTGGAACGCGCGAGCGTGGTGCATGATGCTTGGCAGTGCTAAGAACGAGACAGAAGAAGGAAGAGGATCAGGGAAACGAGGCAACGGACGGAATTTTGGAGCGGATTGGAAATGGGGTTCTGAAAGATTGGAGGCGGGGGAGAAGATGGGTGTATAAAGAGCTGAGGTTCGACCTTACTGTTTAATACCATCACATACTTCAAACATTCACCTCGCTTTCCAACAACGGCAACTACCTTCACAACAAACAGACCTGCTACTTCATTACCAGTAGCAATGCCATCCTACCTCGTAACAGGCGCATCCCGAGGCATCGGCCTCGCCTTCCTCGAAACCCTCTCCGCGAACCCCTCCAACACCGTCATCGGTCTCGTGCGCAACGTTTCTGCCACTCAAATCAAGATCAGTTCCTGGAACAAATCCAACACCCACCTAGTCCAAGGCGACCTCGCCGACTACGACTCCCTGAAAAGCGCCGTAGATCCCGTATCCACAATAACAGATGGACGTCTCGACTACATTATCGCAAATGCAGGCGTGGTCACGAGTGACTTTGATCCGTTGTCGATTCTGTAAGCCCCCACCCCCATACCGGTATGAAAACAGAAGATAAGGATCTTGAACTGATGATATGGGATGACAGTGGAAAAGACCCCACAGCCCTAGGCACAAACCTAACCTCCCTCATCAACATCAACCTCATCGGCAACATCCACCTCTTCAACCTGTTCATGCCGCTCGTACTCCGCGGCGACGTGAAGAAAGTCATTACGCTCTCCACAGGCATGGCGGATACAGAGTTGGTGCGGAAATACGATATTTTCGAGAGTCCGCTGTATTCGATTTCGAAGGCGGCGGTGAACATGGCCATTGCCAAGTTTAGTGCCGAGTATGCGAAAGATGGTGTGTTGTTCCTAGGTATATCGCCTGGCGTGGTGGATTCGGGGACGTATAGTGAGCGTAAGTTGTCCTGTTTTCTCTTTTTCTTTTTCTCGAATGGACTGGCGTGAAGGGATGATTTACTGACAAGTTTAATTAGTTACGGATGAAGAGAAGAATAAGCTCATGGTCATGTCAGGCAAGTTTATGAAGTATCAGCCAGAGTTCAAAGGCCCCATCTCTGTGGACGAGTCGGTCAAGGCTGTACTGAGTGTGGTGGAGAAGTCGAGTGTTGCGGAAGGTGATGGTGGCGCTGTTTACTCGCATCTTGGCAAAGGTGAGCTGTGGATTTGAGTGAGGTGTTGAATGAGAATGGGAGGTTGAACACCTACTTTGGAATTGCTAGGTATGTCTCCATATGTATAGAATAGGATAATCTCGGACGTTTACTATCAGCTCAATCTCACTCATCCTGGAACATCCCCTAGGTTGCCCCAAGTCGAACATACTACTTTTTTCCGACACCGTATAGCAATGAGACTACTCAGCAACGAGCAACCAGCTTTGTCGCTGCATCGCAGCAAACTCTATTTCTCAGTGTGATTCACTCTTCCTCGATCTCTTCACCGCACTGCGATCAACTCTCGGATCCAGCATGTTCAGTAGGTCGCTCTTGTAAGGGTTTGAAGTCGATCTGGGTCCGCTTTTTCTCATTTTCTGACCTGAATTGGACGCTGCAAGGTGGACTCCCGGTTCTGGATATCACGACGAATCAGCCAGGGACTTCAACCCCGTACGAGGGAACTCACGGCTTCGTCGGCGGGACTGGCGCTCTAGCCCATCATCGGAATCCGAAGAATATTGCTGTCGCCCAGCCTGGGATAGTTCCTCATAGCGGTCATCGTGTTGAGATACGGGTTCCGTAGTAGAGCGCTTTGGGTGCTCAAACTGCTCCGCATCTATGTCTGGATCGAGCATGTTCAGGACGCTGCTTTGATGTGTGGGCTTTGGTTGATGATATGAAGGATCGGGTTGACTGTAACCGGGACCGCGTGCAGTCAATTCGCTAGGGGGATCAAGCTTCTGAGCAGCCTCAAGGTCGGAACCGCCGCTGATAGACCCACGAAGATGGTGGACCTTCGGATGGTCTGTATACTTCATCGACTCTTCTTCGGGACCTGCTCTATATATGGGGTCTAATTTTTCTGCTGCTTCAAGCCCGGATGAAGCGCCGATTGAGCCGCGATGCTCATGGGATGGGTTTGGGCCATGCTGATATTCGTGTGCTGGGTGCCATGTTTCTTCGAGCTCGTGCGAAGGGTCCCAGGCAAAGTCTTTTTCGGCTTTAAACGGTTAGCGTGCATGAAAAGCATGTACATGTCGGAAGACTGCAGAGTGTCCGGTGCCTGGATTCCAAATTGCCTGTAGCAAAAGTCCAAACTTACCGGTGCCATCAGTATGCACAGTAGGGAAAGAAGATCGTAAGCCAGCTGAGATGTTAGCAGATGAATTGAATCAGATCAGGTCGGACGAAAAGGGTATATTGATATTAAAGTGCAGGGTCATGTGATCTATCTACGTGTTTCGTAACCCGTACCGCCGACTGCAGATGTAGGATCGGCGCGGTGGTCTGTATCCGAGTCGAAGCGCGGATCGAGCTTGTTGCTAACATTTGTCGAATGAGGACCGGCATTGGTGGAAGCTGTCGCTGTTCCCCTGTGGTCTGTGTCTGAATCCCATCTTGGGTCAACCTTGTTGCCAATGTTGGAGTTGTGCGAGCCGTAGTTGGTAGCCGTGGTGTCGGTCGTGTTCAGGCGTTCGCGGTTGGCATCAGCGTCGGTGGGAGTGACTCCAGCACTTGCAGGATGGCCGCGGTAGCCACGGTCCCATTCGTCGATTCCTTTGTTGGCGATCTCTTGGTTCTTGGTTGCGCTCGCCTTGTCGCCGCTCGCCTCGTCGACCATGGACATGGCATTGCCACGTATGGCTTCGCCGGTGCCCTGTATATCTTAGCCAATGACCAAATCGATGTAAAAGCTGCCCAAAAATCTGCATTGCTCCAAAATGGTACAAAGGGTTGAACAAGGGCCAACTTACGTGGATCATTCCCACTCCTTTGCGAATGGACTCGCCAAGGCCGCCGCTAGAATGTGTACCAGTCATGCTGCTGTATTGGGTATTTCTCGTAAAATGCAAACAATAATTAAAGAACTTGTTTAGGCGTGTCCCGTAGGTGTGCAGGATAGGGTATCAAGTTGTGGTGGTGGATGAAGCAATAAAAACTGGTTGGGGAAAGAGGTGTGATATACAAGTGACGCTGACTGACGGCACCTGACACGCAGCCTGCTCACATGCTCATCCTGCCATGTTTTGCGTCTTTTTTCCACGTAGTTGGGGAAAGGGTATTGCGACATAGTCGTGGAGATGTGATGTCATGGTCGGCATGCAGGATGTGGCAATGCCGATAGGGTCGAGCTAGGCTGCTTTGGGGTTTTCTTTAGATGATTGTGCTTGCGAGAAACCTTTGTTTTTATATTGCGCAGGCTTAATAACTTACGCAAGATAAGCATCGCTAAGAATCTACCCTATGCATCAAGTACGGAAAGTTTTCACGTCTTTGTCATGCTGCTGGCTGCGTTGCCGGATTTGAGAAGTTCACGCTTAACACGCTACAAAACCCGGAAATGTCTCGAGTTTACAAACGCCTAGACATACCAAAGATAACTGCTCCTACCAGCTACATTAGCTCATAGTACGCTCAAAGCAGCCCCCATATGCAATTGTAGCATGCAGCCACAAAGATTGCTATGTAATCTAGAAACGTCACACTCATCTAGGAAGAGACTTGATGAAAACAAAACCCGTGTCAGCACGCATGTGCAATTGCAGTACACGGCAATAGAGATCGCCCATGATATACTGGCAACTTTAATCCCGTGCAGGAGTCGTAGCAATCATGTGGTGCTTGTAGGAACACGTTCACTGCAGATAGTTACGTGGTTCGGTGTTTTCCAGACCTCAGATAAGACGAATCATTCTCTGCATGAACTATGGTTCCTGGCGTAGGACAAAAAGAGGTTTCGATCACTGTTCTCCTGAGATGGCCATGAATCTCGAAATCATTTCAATGACCTGGATATAGAACTGGTAGATTGTTTGGCATTTTTTTGATGTCGTAATATCTCATAACGCTATCTCATCCACCAACGCCCACTCCTCGGCGATCGATCGCATCTACACAAATAGCCAGTGAGAAGCTTCTTAAGCCTTGCCAGCGGTGTAGAAGTCCTCGAGAGCGACCTTGATGCGCTGCGACATGGTCTTCTCGCCCTCACGAACCCAGACGCGGGGGTCGTAGTACTTCTTGTTGGGCTTGGTAGGTTAGCCATAGTGCAATCTGTGGTGTTGCTGGAATCTCGTACCTTGTCTTCGCCTTCGGGGTTGCCGACTTGAGTTTGGAGGTAGCCGCTCTTTGTCTGGATATAATCGCGAATACCTGATAGATAAGCCCACTGCATGTCCGTATCAAGGTTGACCTGCAGATCCAAGGTCAGTGGAAGTTCGTCAAAAAAGTGAAGTTTGCCAAGAACTCCAAAAGCAAAATTTCAATGGCTGTTTTAGAGTAGATATTGGGATAGAGAACTTACCTTGACGGTCCCGTATGAAATAGCTTGTCGGAAATCGTCCACGGAGCTGCCACTCTAAATTTAGGTGTACCAAATCAGTATATGTCTCAGATGCAGTTCGTATGGGGACACTTACTCCACCGTGGAAGACGAGGAAGACGGGCTTGTCGTCCTTGGAACCGGTCTTCTCCTTGACGTATTGCTGGTGCTTTTGCAGAAGCTCAGGGCGGAGCTTGACGTTTCCTGGCTTGTCTGTTCATCTCGTTAGCGCAAATTCGACGCCATGCGATCAGAAAAAGACGCACAAACGCCATGTACGTTGCCAAATCCTGCGGCTATGCTAAACAGAGGTGAGACGGAAGAGAGCTCCTTGTAAATGTCGTAAATCTGCAAGGGAAGCTTAGTTAGCCTATGGTTCAACAAAAAAAGAATTGGGATTAGGGAAACTTACGTCTTCTGGCTGCGTGTACAGGAGGTTGTTGTCGACATCTTCGTTCGAGACTGAAGATACTTGGTCAGTATGCTTGTTGAATGCGGGATTGGCAAGTCAACTAACCGCCATCCTCTTCTCCTCCAGTGATACCAATCTCCATCTCGATCATCTGCTTCATGGGGGCGGCGCGCTCGAGGTACTTCTTGGTGGTGGCGATGTTCCAGTCCTTGGGCTCCTCAGAGAGATCGATCATGTGAGAGGAGAAAAGGGGCTCGCCGTGAAGCTTGAAGTAAGCCTCGTCAGCGTCCATCATGCCGTCCAACCAGGGCAGGAGCTTCTTGGCGCAGTGGTCGGTGTGCAGAACGACGGGGATGCCGTATGTAGGAGCGATAGAGCGGATGTAATGTGCAGCTGCGATGCTACCCGCAATCGATCCCTCCTGAGAGCCGTTCCCGACACCCTTGCCAGCGAAGTCTAAATGTAGGCGTACGAAGTCAGTGTATGTCTCATGTGCAGTTCGGGCGGAGACACTTACAGGCGGCACCTCCATTGCTCAATTGGAGAATGATGGGGGACTTGGAGTCGCGGGCAGCCTCGAGGGATGCGACGACAGTGGAAGAGGAAGTGACGTTGATCGCGGGGATAGCGTAACCCTCGGACTGAGCGTGCTTGAAAAGCTTGTGCAGCTGAGTTGTGTCAGTTATCTACTCGGGAGAATATCGAAGATCGAGGGTTGCGTACGTCGTCACCAACGATGACACCGGCCCTGATACAATGTTAGTATGCGTGCGCTTTGGAAATATCGCTATGAGGGGTCAGGTGGGGTCGCAAACAACGTACTTGCGGCTGAGAACTTCAGATGCTTGGACCATGTTGATTGTACTCGTTATATAAATTCGTTTGTATTTCTGGGGGAATGGAGGTTCAGTAATTGAAGGGTTGAAGGATTGAAGGATTTGTGGTGTGTTCAGAGAAAAGCGCAGAGATGTTGGGAGCTCAAGTAAAGGTCAAACTGGTAGTAGTGGGGATCCAAGGTTCCGGCGGAGCCACAAAAAAACAACCCCGCTAATGACGCCGCAGCAGTGACGCAGCCGTGTCGCTCCAGCTTCCCTCACCTCACCCAGCCTACCCACGGACGGTAAAAGCAAAGATACAGCAGTGATATCCCCCACAGGTGCTATGCGATACTGCGAACATCAAAGAAACCATCTTACGTACAGCGCGACACAGAATTGTTTACTCTTGTCTTGGTCGAATGTGAGCGACTGCAATGCGCCCCCATGTCACGCCTATGATATGATACATGATGATGCTTCACGGCCGCGCTCTGAAGTCATGGCGGGGCAGCTTGTGCTCGGCAGCGCGGAAGTAAAGTGGGCTCTTTTTCGCATCGCATGGAATAGCTCTTCGTAGCTCAACGAAACATCATTGCATCCACAGGTGACATATTGCCCGAGTTTCGCCGCAAAACGCTGTCATTTCTTACGCCTCGAATTACCGAGCCAGCCAGTCGTACCATTTTATCAGCTCCGCGTCAAGGCTATGCAACGACAACCTGTCAGGGTCCCACCAATGAAATCACCGTAATGCAGCGACGGGAACATGCGAGATATCGTGATTGTGATTGAGGCGTTGTCCAGTTTTTCCGATATGCGGAAAAGAAAGTGACATGGATGGTACAGGCATAGCTTTATAGCGAGCGGAAGAATGCTCGTGCTCCGAGGTTCTGGACCTGGGAATGGCCTCATGCTTCCGTCTCCTTCGCTCTAATTCGGATGTTTCGCACCAGAGGTTCCTCTGCGCCGGGTAGCCGTATCTCGGCCTTGAATGTGCCTAATTGCTTCACACGCGATGCGTCTCCCTCTTCATGCCCCGAGACGAACTTGACGTCAGCCTCATTCAGTATAACGCGAGCCGCCTCATCGTTGTGCGCCAGCGCTCCCTTGATGGTCGTGACCAAGTCGGCACTGGAGACAGAGCCGTAAATGGCATTCGCTGATGCCTTTGCCCTTCCCATTGCGGCTGCAGTCAAAATGTCTGCTGCGCCTGAAGCGCCTACTCGCTCTCTTGTTGGACTGTCCTGTTCGATGCGCTGGCGGTAGAAGTCGATCGTGGGTGGTACGAAGGCGTTCAAAAGCTCCATTGATCGTTCGGGCTGTCGTTGTTAGAAAGTGGATTGCAACCAAGGCGTCATGGTACGTACACTGAGCACATCAATCTCAATTGGCCGTACGTAGTACTTCGACTGCTTCATGTAGTCCTCTTCGGCCTCTTCGACCTCTTCCAGGTTCAGTCTTACGCCGAATGTGACGTCGCGAGCCATGTCTACATCCTGGGCCTTCAATTGCTTCATCTGGGTAGCGGGGACATAGTCGGCGACACGTGCTGGGAACCAGCGGTTGCGCATAAGGGAGGGGTTTAGCGGGACATATGAGCCTTTGTCGTATTAGCCAGTGTGCACTTGGTGGTGTCTGGGCGCATGCTTGATAGCAGCAGCAGCATCATAGAGAAGCCATCTGAAGCCTCAACCAAGCGCCCACACGTGATGCATCGTACCTGCGCGACCGAACCTCGGCACGTCCTTTAGCAGCTTCACGACAATGTTACGCTCGGCCTCCTTCGCCTTCTTGGAGATGTTGCGTGTCTGCTGCGTCCCCCACGCATCCAAATTTTGCCGCGTGGCCCTCCGTATGCATGACGTGCACTGCGGCAGCAGCGTCGAAGTCTTCAGCGAAGCCATTGTGCGTGTTGTCGTGGGATTCGTCGCGATTCAAGAAAAGTGATGGACGTCCAAACAATTCTGGCGATCCTTGCGGCGGAGGCGGAAGGTGCAAGTGGCCGGTGCTACTTGCCGTAGGTAGGCTCGGCATACTTTGCCCGCCTCACGAGCAAACGACAGATGACGGCCAGCGCGATATCCAACGCTGGGCAGCAGTCAGGCAATGGCGTCGGCCGCAGTCAGACTTCCTCTACGCCTTACCCATAATATCCTCACCGCACAGCCCTAGCACGACCGCGCACTGCATTTGCGACACCAGTGTGCAAGACCCCAGCTTTTCCGTCCAATCCCGCGGTAGCGGGAGTGACAGGCGCCGCAAGATGCCAGAGAAGCCCCTCACAATTGCGACCTACGCCGCAGGAGCATCCCTCGCCGCCATTACGCTGGTCTACGTCTTTGGCCCTACTTATTTCCTCGACGACGATGCAAATGCAGCTAGCAGTAAGAAGAAGGGCGTAGTGGGGCTCACCAACGCCGCGAACGACTGCTTCATCAACTCGGTACTGCAGGCCCTCGCAGGCTTACCGGATTTGCGCATATATCTTATAAGAGAAACCCACAGGCGCCTGCTCGACGGGGCCGAAGTCTACGATGTGGACCCTGAAAGACAGAACACAGCAAACGGACCCGCAAGGCCCGCGAAGTTGGAGGGATTGCAAAAGGGCATCCTCACCCATGGCCTAAAGGAGATTCTGGATAGTCTCAACGAACGACCGATATACAAGAAGACTATCTCTCCACAGCCCTTTATCAGATCGCTCGAGCGTGCATTCGGCACGCGCATTAGTCGGCAACAACAAGATGCGCAAGAATTCCTTCAGATAGTGACAGAACGACTGTGCGACGAATACCACGCTGGCGGAAAGGCTAGGCGGCAGGCAACGCTGGATGCGACCACAATCACGAATGGAGACGGTGCTTCTGAGAGGAGGGCCGTTGAAGGAACAAACGGCGGCGAAGGTGAAGAAGAAGCCGACGAGAATGGCGCTTCCATCGACGAGGAAGGGTTTCCCTTTGAGGGCAAGATTGAATCGCAGATCGAGTGCCAGACGTGCCACTTCAAGCCGAAGCCTACAGTGTCGACATTCGTTACCCTGACCCTGAATGTACCACAAACTTCGTCCACCTCCCTTAACGCGTGTCTCGACGGCATGCTCAAAGTGGAGTACATAGACGACTTCAAGTGCGAGCGCTGTCGACTGGAGCACGCGCTCAGAAGCAAGGACCACGAGCTTTCAAGAACGACTAATCCGGATCTTCAAGGACGCCTCCAATCAGACATCTCAAAGATCCGACAAGCACTAGATGAAGACCCGGAACAGGCCCCCGAGGGTGTTGAGCTTCCTGCCTCGAGCCAAGCACCCAAGCGACGCATCGCCCGCCACATGTACATCTCTCAGTTCCCCAAGGTTCTTGCGATACACTTATCGCGCTCTACATTCGCATTCGGTGCTTCCTCGACGAAGAACCTCGCCAAAGTCGCCTTCCCTGAGGCTCTGCCCTTGGGTGGACTACTCCATCGCAAGAACTATCGCCTTCTTGGAATGGTCACGCACAAGGGAAGCCATAACAGTGGCCACTACGAGTCCTTTCGCCGTCAAGTGCAACCCCTACCCTTCTCCACACCAGTGTCCATGGGTACCGAAGGTGCATTCAGCCGTCAAGCCAGCCCGTTCCCCTCCACCGCACCATCCGTAGCGCCGTCTGCCATGCAGAGCCCACGGATATCGGCGCTCAACCTTCCCAACCATATCGAACGACAGTCGCCAACATCGTCTACACCGACACTCGACTCTCCATCCACCCGGTCGTTATCCTCACAAGATACTATACCGCCAGCGTCACGGGGTCTAGCCCCAACATCCGCCCCTCGTGCACAAGATACAGACCCATCACAAATAGCGTCATCTACTGGCATCGGGAATGGGGGTGAGTCACTATCGCGGACGAAAAGTATACGATCGCTAAAAGAACGAGCATCGGAAAAAGCTTCGTCGATCGCGGACTCAAATCCCCTGCGTCGCAAGTCCAAGAAGGCAAATAACCGATGGTGGCGCATCAGCGACGATAAGATCAAGGAGAGCAAGACGTCTGAGGTTCTGAACATGCAAAAGGATGTTTATTTGTTGTTTTACGAGCTAAACAAAGATTGAACCTTTATGCCGGGAAAGATCGGGGGTAATAATGCATGAAAGATGGTAGGAATGCATCTTAGGGGTGTTGCTAGCTCCATGACGAGTAGTCTGTACACGATAGTGGTGACCCACGTAGATGATGTGTCAGCGGCGATTCCCGCAATGAGATCGATCAAAGATGTAAATAGAACGCAACTGTAAATTTCATTTGAACACTCCACATGCATGGCGCTCATGAATTTGAGTTCTGCGCATAGCAACTCATGGCTCACGCAATGCTCCAAAGCTGCATCCTCGGTATGCTTGATCATCGATGATTTCATTGGCCAATACCCCACGTGGCGCCCTTTCCCCATCTCTACCACCAATTGCGCTAGAAACCGACCTGCAATGCAACCTTTGTTGATGTTACACTCGTAGCTTACCCTCCCATTTCCCCTCATCTTCGCTTACCGATTGTTGAACAAAGTAGGCGACACGTACGTTATCGTGCGTCACTACACAAGAGATCTTTCCCTCTGTAGTCCTTTGAAGACGTATACGCGTAGTGAATCACGACGAACTACAGGAGCTGGGCGACTACATAAGAACGAAAGAGGACTGTGAGCTAGCAAGAACGGTACTGATATTTGCGTGCTTGCATCGGAGCGATAAACTCACCCACGACAGCCCATAGAGCCTGTATACTTGACAACTTCAGCTCCAATATCTAGTCCTTCGCTTCCCACTCCCACCATGCCGAGTCTTGAAGCAGATGATACAGCCTTTCTCCAGGCTGCAAGCAAGCAGAACTTCACTAAGCCACCCAGGATCCTCATCATCGGGGCTGGGAGTCGCGGCACCGCCTACGCTGAGGCGGTCTCCTCTTCCTCCAATGTCGTCATAGCAGCGGTGTGCGAACCTAATGACTTCAAACGAGCCGAATTTGGACAGAAGTTCATGTGGGAACCTGATGGCGAGAGTAAACAAGGCAAAAGCTTCAAGAGCTGGAGCGACTGGAAGGAGTATGAAATGCAGCGAAGGCAACAAGAAAAGGAAGGTCATGCAGTTGCGAGAGGCATTGACGTCGTGTTCGTCTGCGTGTTGGATGAGATGCATGAGGAGGTTGTATGCGGCATCGCAAACATGGGCCTTCACATTTGCTGTGAGAAGCCGATGAGCACGAGGCTGGAGAGTTGCATGAGAATGTACAAGGCGTTGAAGAATGTCGCAAAGGATCAGAAAGAGACCATCTTTGGGATTGGCCATGTGCTGCGATACTCGCCGCATAACATGATGTTGAGGCATCTACTACTGGAAAAGGAAGTAATTGGAGATGTCATGAGCATCGAACACGTTGAACCCATCGGATGGTGGCATTTTAGCCACTCCTATGTTCGGTATGCACACGCATTCTTGTCAAGACATACGGCTAATCTATGAAAGGGGAAACTGGAGAAAAGAGTCCAAGACTGCGCCATCCTTGCTCACAAAGTCATGCCACGATATCGACTTTTTGATGTGGATGCTTTGTTCACCCGCCGCGAATGCAGAGAATGCGACACCCCATCTCCCTTCACAAGTCACCTCCACTGGATCACTAAAGTTTTTCCGAAAGGACAGAAAACCAAAAGCTGCTGGGTCTGCTACGAATTGTCTTTCTTGTGCGCATGAGCCCAATTGCGACTACAGTGCGAAGAAGATCTATCTCGAGAGAAATCTCAACAACGGCAACGCAGACTGGCCAGTCAAGATTGTAAATCCGGAAATCGAAGACATGTACAAGACCTCTGGAAAGGAGGCCGCAGGAAAGCAGCTGCTGAAGGACTTGGCTGAAGACTACAGTTCTGAGATACCTGCCGACAAAGTTAATGAGCGCCCATGGTTTGGTCGATGCGTATGGGAGTCAAGCAACGATGTATGCGATGACCAGTGCGTTACCATTACGTGGGACGACGACCCAATCACAAAGGATGAAGATGGCCTACCCGTACTGCACGGTCGTGGCGCAAAGACTGCGCAATTTCACATGGTTGCTTTTACGGAGAAGCAGTGCGAGCGACGGGGTCGCATCTACGGCACTAAAGGCGAGATTGAGTACGACAGCAAAGATATCAAAGTGCACACTTTCTCAACCGGGCAGACCAAAGTTCACAGCCCCCACCTCGCAGGCGGCGGTCACGGTGGCGGAGACGAAGGGCTCACGCGACAATTTCTCATGGCGGTTAACGCCGTGGATTCGGGCGCCATGTCCGCGGCAGACGCTCAGCGTACGTACCTAGGATGCGACCTCGAAGAAGCATTCCGCAGCCACGCTATGGTTTTTGCGGCTGAAGACGCTCGCACGAAGCGCCAGGTAGTCGACTGGAAAAAGTGGTGGTCCGGCGCGGTGGAGTCGCAATTACACCAGCGGTAACTCTACGTAAGGGATGATGACGGTTCATGCTAAGGCCGGTAAAGCAAGGAAGGGGAGCTCCGAGTGACCCAGGACGAATTCTCCTTTGTAGGCCGCCGAAGTCTGGGGCGATGGGGTATGGGCGCGTAGATCAAGGCATGACATCGGATGAGGCTCTTGCGAAGCTCGATGAAACTGAAATGAAGGCTGTCAAACCTCGCGCCAATCCGCTGTCAGCGCTCCATGAAGCAGACCTGACCCCAGAGACGTTTTACAGCTAAATCTCCGCTTCGAGAGAATTAACGGTCTTTTGCTATGCCGGTTTCGGTTCGTCTGGGCTATATTTGGTGACTTTAATCAAACCTAATAGTGTCTGTTTAGGGTGGATGTGGGCGCTTAAGGAGCCTCGTTCGGGAGTGGATCGTGAGGCTCAAGCAAGGGCACGGTAAGGCTGGCAGTTTTTCCCCACGAGAGCGTTTCCGGGTGCAACGCTTGGGAGTATGGGCGCTTGGATTAGCAGATGGGTTGGAGCCAGTCAGATAGTTTGGTTCGTGGTACATTGGGCGAGAACGATACTCGCGCTGGCTTCGGGAGCGACCGAACGTCAGTCGACGGGGCAGTGCATGAAGCTGAGTCGAGTTGCATGGCATGCCGTGGCAGAGGACAGCGCAGCGGGTGGGCGAGGCCTGAGACCCCGAAGAGCCGTGGTTGACAACAACGCGGTCTACGCGTTGACGTGTGGGCGTTCTTCACGACGTGTTATAGTCGTGAATTCACTTCTCTCCGCCCATTGTGAGTCACTCGATGGTGCATACTCGGTATGCGGGAAGACGCATGTCGCTCCGCAGAAACGAAACGTTGGAGCGTCGTAGGCCAATCAACCCCTCAAAACCCTTCGATGACTCTTAACGGGCTGCACCTGCCCCACGCACCGCGGGACGCAGCACTGACCACACGGCAGGGCGCTAACCGGACAACACCACGACTATCCATTCGTCCCTTCGCGCTGCCACGCTCAAACTGCCGCCATAGCGCCCGCAGAGAAAAAGTCCCTCACCGTAATACTGCTGTAAAGCTTTGCAGGGACGGCGCTGAGTCTGCCGGTTTCAAGTTATCCAACCGCCCCATCTGCAAGCGCCTCGCTGGCCTGCTTACCGCTTCCGTCTGCTTTCTCATGGCACTGGCTACTCACAGGCTCCATTCCCATGCCACCATACCGCTTCGAGTCTGCGAGGCCTCAAGAATAGCATTCCAGAAAGTCGTTCGCTAGCCACGTACTCGCCCAAGCCAAGCAACGGCTACGCTATGTTTCAGACGCCTTGTGAGGCTCGCATGTCCCAGATGGGTCGGTTGTGATACTGCCGCCAGACCGCCAGTATGTCTTGTATACCGGTCCACGGCTTCGGGCCCCCTTCGATGGATCGTGTTTCAGATGTGTTAGCGCGAGGTGGGCGTTGGTTCTCGTGTCTCTACGCGGGGAACAGGAAGAATAAGAAGTCTGTCTGTGCCGCAATCACCAGTCCCATTCATCTTGCGCAGCATTTCCATCAAGAGCACTGCCTCCCAACGAGTCGATTGTGTTCCGTTTTCTTTTTCTTTTCCTACCTTTGCATTGTTTTGTCTTAGACATTTGGAGCTGGTCTCTTCTAATAATCGCTATTCGATAATCTCTTCCCTTCTATACTCTCAGTCTCCACAGCGTAAGTTATTGAATTTTTACCCATTCCGAGTGATTCGCGCTGACTTGAGGTAGTCTGGTAGCTTCGTTCCACCCAAAATGTACAGCCGTCAAACAACTCCCCCGACTGCTTCCTTCAACTACGTCCCTGGCAGTGTTGGCTCGGACGTCACATACTACTCCCAGGCTTCATCACCAGAACCTCAACTCGCTGGACCTACCCCTCCACGGTCACCAGTTAGGCAATATGGACCTATTCTTCTCCCCAAGGTCCGCATGCAGGATCAGGTATCCGAACCCACCACTGGTCCCGTTAGACATCGCAGGACGACGTCTAGCTCCAGTGTTGGCTACGCCTATAGCCCTTACTCCCGGCCAGCCTCGATGGCCCGCCGTGGATCAAGTCCTCTGAGCCACAACATGCACAATGTTCACAGCACATTGACATCTCCCGTGTCTACCGCCTCGTCATACGACTTCAACCTTTCCACTCTCAACTCTCCCATCACCTACGCACAACAACCCGAGCTTCCCCGTCGTTCATCATACGTTGGCTCCCACTCTCGTTCCGCCTCGGCCAGCCGAGCTCGCCACACTCGCTCAGGTTCCGCTGGAAGTGTCGACGAACAGGTTATTAGCCGCTATGGCTTCCCCACCTACCGCAACATGCCCAGCTTCGTGACTGCCTCAAGCGCGCCTCAGTCGAACTTGAGCCTTGTCACATCCCCCCTATCCACCTACTCCTCCGTCCAGGACATGTCCAGCTTCACTGCGACTTGCACTCAAGACTTTATTGTCCCAGAGTTCGAGGCCGCACCAGCTGTGCAATACCCCTCCTTTTGTGACGTCAGCTTCGATAGCTTCCAGCAAGTCGTCCCAGCTACGTCTTCTCTGGTCGACTACCTCTCTTCTACCAACCCTTCCCCATCTCTGGTCCGTCGCGTCACCAGCGCACCCCGAGGCATCAACAATCACTTCTGGTGGGACATCCGCAACCTTCGCAGCTGGGAGGATTTCAACATCACAACCATCAAGTCCATCCCTTCGGTGCTCCCACTCCTCGAGGTTCCCGTTCCGGCTACCTACCTTCCCCAGCCTTGCCGCCAAAACCTCCAGCCAGAGAACGAGTCCGCGCTTCAAGACATCTGCACAAACTACTACGCCAACAAGGTCAACGCCGCCCTCAAGGTTGCCCAGGGAAATGCGCACATGGTCATGCGCGCCATGAAACCAGTAGCCGGTCAACGCCAACAACCCGAGTTCGTCTCCAATTACCCCTCCGACTACGAGAAAACCCTCTTCGGCGACAGCCGTGGCCGCGTCGTCGGCCTCGTCAAGTGCTACGACCAATGGAACACGGGTATGCGCGGCGAGTCCCCACCAAAGCAAGTCCTCTACCTTCAAGGCCTTGCACACCTCCACCGGGTGATGCGCGAACACGGTTGCCGCTACGGCTTCATCATGACCGAGATCGAGCTGCTCTGCGTTCGCTGCGGCGGCCCCTCTGACTTCTCCACTCCCGACCCCACAACCGTCAACGCACAAACCGGCGTCCCCATCTTCGGGTACCTTGAGACTTCAGCACCCATCCGCCTCTCGACCACCGGTGCTCATCCCGAATCAGGCGACATTCAACTCACCGCCGCCCTGGCTCTGTGGTACCTCCACATGCTCGCCAAGGAGAACCCATTCGAGGGCATGGGCACCTGGCGCATGGATGTCGGCGGCCCTGCTGCACTCACGCGCCAGAATTTCCTTGAGAAGGATGCTTGGATCCCGAAGCCGCAGCTTGGCGAGAAGAGGGAGGCGAAGAGGGTTAGGGGTTGGGTTTTCCCCGACGAGCCGCTTAGTAAGAGGGAGTGTGGGAAGGGAAAGCGGGGGAAGAGCATTGGGTAGGTGGTTGTTCAGCTTTTGATGATGTGATGAGGTAATGTGGTATGTGGTATGAACAAAAGCCGCTGGTCGGCATACGCTCTTTGGGCTTGAGCGTTTTCTTTTCCTTTGTTGTCGTTTGATTCATCTTAGCAGCATTCTCTGGCGTTTTTTTGGGTTTCTGGTCGCATAGCATTTATATGGCGCGGGATTTTGCTTTATCAGATCAAAACATTACATATATCTAGTTCTGAAGCAAATGGTATATTATTTACCATCAACATCACACACACTCTATCTCTTTATTTCGCAAATTGCCTGTTCTTGTTCAGCAAGTCGGACCTCAGAAAATTTACATGCGATCTTGGCGAGTATCTAGATGTATAAATACCGCTTCTCTCTTCCCGCCATTCTACTCCTTCACTTCATCCATCATTCCTATGTGGACTTTTTGAAAACTCCAAGGGCGCTGCGATATGTCTTTTCCTTCTTTCTCTAAAAAAGACCAACAAAGCTTTGAATGGGGTCTCTCTCTCTTCCCATCGATTGAAACACGATAAACTCTTTCTATGTATTTTAGATATGGCTAGGCCCCACCGCCATGACAAGTCCTGCTTCTTCGAAAATACAAGATCGGACAAAACATGTGTTTTTTCTGGTTGCTCGCTTGCTGTAAAATCTCGGCGCGGGGGTTTTGATGACGGACTTGTGTCCTAGCGAGGCATGTCCGATGTATACAAATGCTGTGACTGTGACACCTATAAAACAAAGTAGAGGAAGACATGAGAGACGTGTCAATGAGGAGACATGCGATTGCGGGTGGGTCTAGTCTTTTGTGACATTGTCGCCGACTGATACCTGATGCGATTATGTCACACCTCGATGCACAACTTCAAAGTCAGGAGGAAACCCCATGGGAAATCCTGCGCAGAACCAAACCAGATATCAAAGCCAATATGTCGTGGGTCTAGTGCTCTCGGGTCGTAGTTCCAAACCCGCGTTGCCCCACTACCACCTCTCATGAACATTGTGCCCCGCAGTCGCTAAGCAGATGCGCTCTCAATTGAAGTCCCACCCACTACATCTTTACATTCACAATATAGTATTATAAAATTTCCACCCTTCCATCAATCAAAGACAACGTGGCCGAGGTACATTCCACCAACCCCCTCATCACGTTCTTCAGTCTTCTAACATTCAACAGTGGTTATGGCGTGTGACTCGTAAGACACCTCATTCGAATACCCTATATCACAACTTTCTAACAACTATCTCAGAAGCGAAAGCTTGTCTTCAACTCGAAGACACACTCCGAAGAGGTTTCTCATGGAGCAATCCGCGTGGGTTCGAATCCCACCGTTGTCATCATATTTTTTGTCGCCTCTGCTGTTGTAGCGATCTCTTTCTTTTTTGGCCCATGCAGAATCTTAGCGGTCCTCGCGTTGCCTTGTTTTTGGGGGTGGGAGTTGGTCGTGCCAGGTGGGGACTTTGGGTACGAGAATATGGAAACTCTCACCCATGCAGTGCTAGGTAGATCTGCAGTAAGGCAAGTAAGGCTTAAGGATTGCGATTGGTGAGCTGAGATCTGTAGCTGCCACCGCGACAAAAGTAGAATTCTTAACTAAGCTCATGCAACTCTGCAATGTTAGTCTTGGGAATGAGGCCTGTAATAGAATGCTCGCCGAGGTCAGACTCAGTGTGTAGAAACGATCACAAGGTAGAACGACAAAGACATGAGCCGCATTGGATAGTTCACAGAAAATGGTAGACATACAGGGTCACGTTGAACTCAGGCAGATTACACTTGAACACGAACAAGGATGAGATATGCTATCATTTTACTCCAATACTCGTACAAGAAAGCACAACGCCGGGATGCAAAATTATTATCAAATCAAGCCATGGCCGACTGATCTACGAGCTTGGGCTAGCCTCTGTTGCTGTTCCGCTCTCGCTGGTATCCTTCTTCGCCTCTTCGTTCTTCTTGGCGGCGGCCATTTGCCATGCCGGGATCGCAGCGCGTCCGGTGGGCATCCTGCTGCTGTATGAAGGCGCTGGCTTCTCTGCGCTGGGGGTGGAGGCTGATGCAGGTGTTGCGCTGCCATTTGTCTGGCCTTCAGTAGTGCTCGTGCCGTTTGTCTGGTCGCTAGGGGCTGGTGTGGACGATGATTGGGGTGCGGGTGTTGGGGCAACAGTCGTGCCATTAACATTGGGTGTCTGCGCGGCGCTCGTTGGCTGACCAGCTCCGTAGTAGCCCGAGGTGCTTTGTGGACGAGGTGTGCTAGAGCCCATTCTGTTTCCCATCAATGTCTTCAGGCTCTTGAGCTCGGTCGACAGCTCCTTAAGCCTGTTGTCGGTGGCTTCCTTCTGGGAGTCTAATGCCTTGGGGATCAGATCCCGTAGACCGCGCACGTCATCTTCGATTCGCCGATTGTCGTCGCTCTGTCTCTTGGACGACTCCTTCAGGCTTGCCAAAACGGATTCCACCTCGCCAAGCGCGTCGTCGAGTCTTGTTGTCCTTGCTTCTTCCGATGCCTTGAGTGCGGATGTGTCGGTGTTGAGCTGTTCGAGGAGATCGAATGCGCGCTTGAAGGACTCGTCGATGGAGGCCTTGTCTTGCTCCAGTTGGGGCTGCGTAGGTGGTTGAATTAGGGGTAGAACGTATCGTTTCGCCGTGAAATAAAGACCGTAGCCTACACCGCCCATCACCGTCGCCATGATGAAGTAGTCGCGCCAGTCGCGTTTCGGCGGTCTGTACATGTCAGCTCATATACCAGATTGCTTAGGATCGAACATACTCTGGTGGTGGTGGCGGCGGTGGTTGCCAGTACCCTTGGGGCGGATAGCTTGCATATGGGGCTGCCGGCGGTGGCCTGTATGCAGTGCTGGCTACCGCGGATGTCTGGGGTGGAGGAGATGAAGGCTGACTAGGGTCTTCTGCGGCACGCGCGAGCGAGATATCAACCTCTTCCTGCGTAAGGTTCTTGGACTGAAGGAAAGCGATGCGCTTCTCAAGGGGTGCGCTGGCAACCGACGGATCTTGGAGGACTGCGGATAACTATTAGTATCCGTCGCGTAGCTTAACCGCTCTCATCAAACTTACAGGAGACAGCTGACGTTATGAGATCCTCGCGGACCATCTTGACTACTCGTTACGCAATGCTGGTCGCACGCGCAGGGCAGTTGGTGATGATGGAACGGGAGAGTCGCGAGATGACGATCCAAAAGCTGGAGGCGGGTATGCCTCGGCTCCTTGGATCGGCGGTCGGTTCCGCCTCGTGCTCACGTGGCTGCGTCGCAACACTTTTCCTACTTGGAAACTACAACGCGAGACTGACGGACGCACGACACTTTCTGCCATCGCGACGACTTTTGAGGGCGATATTCAAGTGTTGTTGTAGTTAGGCTTAATATCATAGGTATTCTACTAACGCTCTACAAAGCTTGAAATGAATAACACCGGGATGTCTAACCCTCGCCCGAACCCGCACTTCAAGGTTTCCTGTAGATTACTATTCTTTTTGTTGTGACATTTCAAATTAAAATGTGGTTCCGTCGGTGCCCTTTTTGAGTCTCAGAGTACAGTAATTGTTATCCGCCGACAGACTTCAAGTCTAGGAAATGTTATCCGTCGCTCATTGTAGCCTCAGGAAACATTATCCGCTTTTCTACGTTTTGCAACAGTTCTGCACTCTATCAGGCATACTGCTATTCTCACGGGTATGCTACCCTGATGCATCCTTTTGAGTGTCATGGTATCTACCACATGATATACAGATCATGCCATAAGCAAGTTGTGATGTGTTGGCACTAGCAGGGTGCGTGTTCGCATATAGCTGCGGAATCTTTCACGCGCATGTATAAAATTAACCGATCCCAACCTCCTTTGCAACATGATCATGGTTATACCATTCATCTGTCTGGACTGTTGGATCACGTACAGTAGTCGTCGCACGTGAACCGGAAAAGGGCTTTGCCGCCACTTCTCCGCCCCGCGCTCACTTGCCGAAGCTCCACGCATCCCCGGGACCTGGAGCTTAGCTTACAACAACCATGGCGTATTCGTGCGGCAATTGCCAAATCTTCCATACTTGACCTGAATCCTTGCGTTCTTTTTCTTTCCCTTTGCCATTCTCTTGATACCCTCTATTTGTCACCTCCAGCGTTCCATTCCAAGCCCATCTTTCCGCCATGACTTTCGTACAAAAGGGCCTAAAGAACATCCTCCAAAAGAACCCACATGACGTCGTCTTTCTCTCAGCACTCCGAACACCGGTGACAAGAGCAAAGAAGGGCGGACTACGCGATGCATACGATCATGAGCTTTTGGGGGCGGTACGTTTCTTCTAATGCGCCCATCACGCGGGTTCAAGTCCTAACATGTACACAGGTTCTCAAGGCTACAATCAACAAGTTCCCGAATCTCGACCCCGCGAAAATAGACGACATATGTGTCGGCACAGTACTCGCCGAGCTTGGTGGCTCCAAGGCCGGTCGCATGGCCGCAAACCATGTTGGCATTCCCACAACGACATCGTTTAGCACCGTGAACCGCGCCTGCGCATCAGGCCTCTCCGCCATAACCTCAGTCGCGAACTCAATCGCTGTCGGTCAAATTGATGTGGGCATTGCAGGAGGCATGGAGAGCATGACACGGAACTATGGCAGCCGAGCTATACCTACAGAACTTTGGCCAGAGATGAAGGACAGCCCGGTCAAGGAAGCACGGGATTGCATTATGAGCATGGGAATTACATCTGAAAATGTGGCGGAGCGGTATGGTGTCAGCCGTGCCGACCAAGACGCTTTCGCGGCGGAATCGCAAAACAGGGCTGCAAAGGCGCAATCAAACGGTCTATTCGACGACGAGATTGTTCCTGTGACTACAAGATGGATTGAGCCCGAGGTGCCCGAAAACCAAAAGCAAGTCACTGTCACAAAAGACGATGGAATTCGACCGGGAACCACGATAGAGAAGCTCGCGGCTATGAAGCCCGCTTTCAAAAAGGATGGCACAAGCACGGCAGGAAACAGCAGTCAGGTCTCTGACGGAGCGAGTGCTGCGCTCATGATGCGCCGATCGACGGCGACGACACTCGGACTTGAAAACCAGATCATTGGAAAATGGGCGGGAACCCAGGTAGTCGGCTGCTCGCCAGATGAGATGGGCGTCGGACCCGCCCTTGCTATCCCCAAGCTTCTCGACTACATCGGCCTCCAAACATCCGATGTCAACGTCTGGGAAATCAACGAAGCCTTTGCCAGTCAAGCGCTGTACTGCATAAGGAAATTGGGCCTTGAGGGCAAGATGGACAAGATTAACCCCAACGGAGGTGCCATTGCGCTGGGTCATCCACTTGGAGCCACGAGCGGTAGGATGCTTGCTACCCTCCTAAATGAGATGGGCAGGAGTGGGGAGCAAGTTGGTGTGTTGAGCAAGTGCATAGGCACAGGAATGGGCATGGCTAGTTTGATCGTGCGGGAGTAGGAAATGCGATGTGTCAAAAATTTACATTAATTAATGGGGTATCGAGAATCTACAGTCTACAACGCCGTGCGATGCGTATGTTCCAGCAACTAGGCTTTGCCTTTCTTGCTCTTCTTCTTGGAGCGTTCTGCTAGGATTTCATCAAGGAAGCTCTTCGGTTTGGTCTTTGCTTTCTTTGGGGCCGGCTGCACGACCTTTGCCTCCTCTTCTTTCTCTTCCTTCTGCGATGGCTGATCGGTGACTGGAACATCCGCGATTATTTCATTTTTGACTTCCTCTTTTACTTCCGTATCTTTCTTCACGTCTGCTGCTAGTCTCTTCGCTCTCGTTTCCTCATCTTCGTCGTCACTGTCGGCTACTTTCGATGCTGGCTTCTCGTTCCTCCTCTGCCTATTCGACTTGAATGTAGCGGCCCGACCCTCCTCTTCATCATCGGATTCTTCCTTCTTCGCAACGGCCGGTTTCCCGTATTTTTGAGCTTTGGCTGCTGCACTTGGTCTTGCAGCCTCTTGTTTTGCAGTGATGTGTGCTTTGGCTTTCTTTTTTCCGATTAGTTGTTGCAGCAGCTTGTCGTCTGATGTTGGTATTCTTCGAGTGAAGCTGCCATCCTCGATATCTTTGGGCAGTACACCGCCAAGACCAATTCTGTGCGTCAAGTTAGAACCGGAAGCGCCAGCAGAAAGCATCTAGACTCACCTGTCGTGAGCGTAATTCTGTTTGAGGTCTTGGTCATTATCATCTTGGGGTGCGGCCGCGCTATCCCCAGAGTCCCAGTCTGGCCGCGACCCATACAGCGACGCCAAGAGCTTCTGCCCTTTGGCTTCAAGAAGACTTATGCGATTTGCGATGACGTCGCCCTCATTGTTTCGCTTGGACATTTTTGCGCGGATTTAATCAAAGCGACCGAGTTTGGCTGGCATCACGCAGTTTCCCGGCCGCGATATTTTTGAGGACCCGGTTCATTCTCGGCACGCTAGCAGACGTCCGCAACAGGCCTGTGAAGCAGCCAACACCAAACGGAGCTGTGCAACTCCAGCTTTCCCACCCCTCAAACCCCCCGCTTATATACCCAAACGTGTGTCTGCTACTCCAGACATCATGTACAACTTTGCCCGCGCCCGGCCGCTGGCCCGCGCTGTTCGCGCTGCCGCTGTATGTACACCGACGGTGGCCGCAAGCTGCAGAAGCCTCTTACGCACCTCTGCCCGCAATTGAGAATGTAGGCTAACACGGCCCAGGAGACACCATTGAAGCGCTCTGCTGTCCAGCAACGGAGAGGCCTCGCTATTCACGAATACAGGTCCGCTGCCCTGCTCGAGTCGGTACGAATGCACCATTGCATATTCCACAATTTCAACGACATGGACATCTAATAGAAACTTCAGTATGGCATTGGTGTGCCCAAGGGCGGCGTCGCTACCAGCGGCGCAGAGGCAGAGAAGATCGCCAAGGAAATCGGTATGCGCCAGCAAGAGTAAACGGCCAGTTCTGGACTAATGTGTGCAGGCGGAGAGGATGCTGTCATCAAGGCACAGGTTCTCGCTGGAGGCCGTGGAAAGGGAACTTTCGACAACGGCTTCAAGGGCGGTGTCAGGGTTGTCTACTCGTATGCCATCTCGACATATTGCACCATCACGGCCAGCCTCTAACTCAGCATGCAGTCCCCGCGAAGCCTCCATCCTCGCCGACCAGATGATCGGCCACAAGCTCATCACCAAGCAAACTGGAGCCGCCGGCCGGCTCTGCAACTCCGTCTTCATCGTCGACCGCAAGTTCGCCCGCCGCGAGTTCTACCTCGCCATCCTCATGGACCGCGCCTCACAAGGACCCGTCATTGTCGCTTCGTCGCAAGGTGGAATGGACATCGAGACTGTCGCAAAGGAGCACCCCGAGGCCATCATCACCACACCGGTTGATATCCACAAGGGTGTTACCGACGAGATGGCGCGCAACATTGCGACCGAGCTCGGTTTCTCGGAGCAGTGCATCGAAGACGCCAAGGACACCATCCAGAAGCTCTACAAGGTCTTCATGGAGAAGGACGCTACCCAGATCGAGATCAACCCTCTTTCCGAGACCACCGACCACCAGGTCCTCGCCATGGACGCCAAGCTCAACTTTGACGACAACGCCGACTTCCGCCAGAAGGAGGTCTTCGACTGGAGGGACCTGACCCAGGAAGACCCTGAGGAGGTCAAGGCCGCCAAGGTTGGCCTCAACTTCATCAAGCTCGACGGTGACATTGGCTGCCTCGTCAACGGTGCCGGTCTCGCCATGGCCACCATGGACATCATCAAGCTGAACGGCGGTGCGCCCGCTAACTTCTTGGACGTCGGTGGTGGTGCGACCCCTGAAGCTATCAGGCAAGCTTTCGATCTCATCACCAGCGACCCCAAGGTCACCGCCATCTTCGTCAACATCTTCGGTGGTATCGTCCGATGCGACGCCATTGCTAAGGGTCTGATCCAGGTCGTACAAGAGATGAACCTCAAGACCCCCGTCATCGCCAGGTTGCAGGGTACCAACATGGAGGCCGCGCAGAAGCTCGTAAGTCACACTCTCTATCTAAACTACTCAACAACGACGGAAATGCTAACTCGCGCACCCGCAGGTCAACGACTCAGGCCTTAAGATCTTCGCCATTGACGACCTCCAATCCGCGGCGGAGAAGTCTGTCCAATTCTCCAAGGTCGTCAAGATGGCCCGTGACATTGATGTCGGTGTCGAATTCACTCTTGGTATTTGAACAACTTATTTCCCCAAAGCGAGGAAATACACAGCCCCACCATCCTCCTTTGCTGGCTGACAAATTCCCTTTTTTTGAGCGCGATAGGTTTATAGATGTTATTGGCATGCGCGCTCGCGAGGAGAAATCTGTCGGGTGTGGGGTGTGTCGTCTTATGAATCTTTGTGTTGTGCTTGACTGTTTTTTTTTTTGCCCTATTCTGGTGTGCATGTTTGTGATGCGGTGTGCTGTGAGGCCCGAAGACGATGTGTGACATGGACTTTCTGGGGCGAGGAATAAGATAAGCGCATGTCTTGGCGCTGTGAACAAGGTGGCTACTGTTCATGTTCCTGCTACACAATCGCTAACACACCTGATACTAAAAGGATAGAGAAAGAGAATGACCATGTTATCTCGCGGCTACCCCGTTTTCCTCACAACAGCTACGGAACTTCTCATCGTACTCTACTATCACCGCTTTTTTTTTTCTAATTCACGGAAGTCTTCCACTCTAGTCGTTGGCTGGCACATGTTTTATACAGCAGCCCCAGAGAACCGAGCAAACATGCAAAATTCCGTTTATCGCTTTAGAGAAGACGACAGCGCAAGCGACTCCTGCATGGATAGAGCGCTAGGTATTTTCGGTAAAATGGGCGGAGACATTTTTCAAGCCGTGTAGTCAAAGAAGGAAGAAAGAAGAGAGAGAGGGAGGAGGGTTTTATACGACAATAGCTTGGAGAGAGTGCCGGAAGACATACGTTGGTCTTTGTTGCTGTTTTTTTTTGGCTCGCATGATGCGTAATACCTATCCATTTTACCACCGCGACATCGTTACGTTTCGTTATCTCTTATAGATTGTTTGGGAGAAAATTCTATTCCAGGTTTTTGAGGGACACAAACGTGAAAGGAAGTCATGTGAAAGGCGACTTGACATCTTGTTCCCATACGACGTTTTTCGTGGATTTTTGGTCGGGGAAAAGGGCGAAAAGGACATGGTCATCCCCAACCCTTCTTTAGGGAGGGACAGGGGACGACGCCTCCATTAGAATGGCGCGTTAAATTTTCAGAGAGGCAGAAGAAGGCTTTAGTGGGAAGAATGAAAGAGGGGGGAGGAGAGTGGTATTTATACATCTGTTCCTGCACCTTACGCTAAGAACGTGGCGGAACAGCAGGGGAGAGGAAGGACGCTCATGAAAGGAGCTATGGCCCTTTGTTGGATCATTTTCGTTGGTCGCAACGACAGACATTACCGGTGGTAATGGAACATTGAGAAAATGAGGGAAGCGTCTCCATAGATCGTATCGTAACATTTTTTTTATTTTTATTTTTTTGAAAATGGGGAAAGATTTTCTGGTGAGGTGGAAAGGAAGAAGGAAGAAAGAAGAAGGAAGGAAGGGAGTAGGGGGGTATTTATATCCCGCTGCTAGCGCTAACGACATATAGGAAGATGGGAAAGAGGAGAGAGGTCACCTATGACTCGACCTGCTAGGAGCTTTTTCCTCAAGCTCGCGGACACATATTGTGCCTCTCAGGACTTTTCGAAAGTAGACATACTTTGGCGTTTTGACGGACTTCATGCGAACTCGAGATATGCGTTTTGTTCAAAGAGAAACAAAGTGCACACCCATCGATAACCTCTGTTCTGTTTTTATGATGCAATAGGGTCATGATGAGGAAGAGAAGGGAAGCCGGGGGTTGAGTGTATGTATCCGTCACGATCAGCTGACTAGGCTGAGATCTGCGCAGGGTAGTCTGAAGATATGTATCTAGCACTCTGTACAACCCAATATCATAGCTCGTAAAGTTCGTACTCATAACGGTCTCTTTTGGGAAGATCATAATTCACACTTTGTGCATATTGGCTCGCGATTGCTTTCGTAAAGATTCGGACGTTGTGCCAAGCTGCATAAAAATCATCATAGCCTACTTGCTTGAGGTCGGCGTCTACTAGAGCCTTGAACGATGTGTGGAATTCTTCGCGGCTCTTGATGCTGTCATTCAGGAAGCGGAAGCCATACCGAACGGGTTTTATGGCGTGGGGACTGGCTGACCAGATGTGATACGGAGGAGAGCTCGGTTTTGCGGAGACGGATTTGCCACTTCTAATGCGGTGTAGAACTCATGGGCCATAACGTGGCTAGTGTATTCGTTTGGTCATGTGCCACTGTTTGGGTTCACCATCACGACACAACTACGTAACTGCGAATCAGCCCTCCCACTGCTACGCAAATCTACATAGCACACAACACCTCCCATCAATATGCGACGTCGCCATAACCGATTCCGGATTGACTGGCATACTGAGCGCATACTACATACTCGAGCAAAGTAACCAAACCGAAAACACAATCCTCAATCTCCCCGAAGGCTACGCCACCGACATTAGAAATCGGTGCGTAGTGCTCAGCGGCGGGAAACGGCAGCGTATCGCTATTGCGCGGGCGCTGATCTGCGAGCCAAATCTGTTGTTGTTCGATGAGGCTACCAGGGCGTTGGACAAGGCGAATGAGGCACTAGTGCACCAGGCTATCGAGTCAGTTGCCAGAGAAAGGCCTTAGACCATTACGATTACAGCGCCGCATCGAGTATCGACGATAAACCAGTGCCATCGTAGCTTGGTCATGTAAGATGGGCGGATAGATGAGCAGGGGACGCACGAGGCGCTTGTTGCGAGGAGAGGTAGGTATTGTGCCATGGTTATGGCGCAGTCGCTGGATCAAAACACTCGATGAGCTAGGACGCGTCTTGTACATCTCACACAGGCCGTACACGACTATCCTTTTGCGGGCCCCGCTGTGCTTGAGCTCCTCGCAACGACCGAAGAAGTGGTTGATGTGTGGCAATCCCGGCACGGTGAACTGAACAGCGAACCACGCAATAGGTACGCTAAACGGACTAAAAACTACTTGCTATACTGACCACTACCTTGCTAGTATATTTACAACTCGAGAGTCACGTACCAGTGTTCACTTTGGCCTCTGTATCCCATCGCATGCCAACAACGTTGTCTGCATCCCCAGCCATGACCCACACATGGAATCGATGCCTGTGCTTAGCACAGCACATGAGTCATGCCCTCACAGCGCTCCAGAGGGACAGGTAGTCTCTTAGTTGTGTCGCCTGGGACTTTTGATGGACCGTCTCAGTGGAGTATATATTGCAATACCAATATATTTTTTATAAACGGCATTTCCTTCACATACGACCATAGGATCTTGAGAACAAGGCTTCCCGTTCGCTCAGCCCTATTTAAGCAAGATACCGGCGGATTAGTAGTTAGGTGGGTGACCACTAGCGAATCCCCGCTGTTGTATGTTTTTGCCCTTGTTTTTGGCACCTCGGCCGAGCTGACAGCACCACCACGCTGCCCGACAGCTTTTTGGGACAACTTCATTCAACCCAGTATTGCAATCAACATGCAGCGCTTTGATACGACAACACTTTTGCTAGACGCTGGAGTAACGCGCGAGAGCTCTTGTCCTTCTCTCCACACTTTGCTTTTCTATCATCCTCTCTTTTGCGTGTCGCGGTGAGTGGAGAAGGGTCTTATTCAGGATTTGCCATCGGCTCAGGTGCTCAGCCTCCATTGAATACGCTCATCTTTGGCTCTTCGCTAGACCTTGAAGCAGAGAGCAAAGTACAAGTTTCTCTAGACAATGTGCCTAAAAGGCGAACGACCATCCTTTCGGCCTCAAAGGGGACATCGCGAGGTCGGCATGGTTATTACGCACGATCACGCGACAGACACGTCAATAAAATCATTTTTTGGTAGTAGGTAAAAGAGAAACAGACGGAGGAGTCTCATCGGAGTGTAGCAAGGATGTTTTTGGAGTTATCAGCGCAGAATGTAGGGATGAGAAGAATAGAAGAGCGAGAGACTGCATATGCAGATACTTATGCATCTCCCTATCGCTAACCGACAAAGACTCTGGTGACGGGAAATGACAGGGGTGGAGAACATGATGAGTCTTTCTACTGAGTTTTGCCCTACGCGAGCATGTGCCTCGCTCTTTCGTTTCGCAAAAATGGAACTGTTGGGGCGATGATTTCTCGACGCCTATCCAGCTACAGCAGTAATGAAATTGTAACTGCGTAAGCAGTGTTGGTCGGAGGCTGCGGATCAACAATTGTATTGCTATCTGTTGTCGTGTTGTGATGTTTGTGTACATGAGCTCTCAGCTCAGGTAAGTACACTTGCCCACCGGGCAGTACCTGCTACAATAGCAAATCATGTGACCCTGGTCACGCAGCTACAGAAATAGAGCGACACATGGTTCTTTAGAAGACTCTTTTGTTTAGGAAGAGATACGAGGCAGAAACGCCATACTCCATGATTTCGCGTGTTTTAGGAGACAGCAGACGTCATGAGTTGTGGGACTGTTCTTTTTCGTGAACAGGAGAGAAATGTGATGTTGTTGAGGAAAACGCGGGTAGCTAGCGATATATATGATGCTTTCATACACATAACCGCGCTGTTGATTTGTGACTGCACAAGTCGTGGAGATGATGAAGAAGAGAAGCGAAGCAGAAACACCATTTTTCATGATCTCGCGAGTTTTAGAGGATAGCAGACAACATTCCCTCATCGTTCTCGTCTTCTCGATAAAACAACAAGAGCAATATTTTCAGAGGATAAGGGAAGCAGTCGGGGACGTGCGGTGCTTTCATACCCATGGCCGCGTTGTCTTTCCAGCGACACGAGGGGCGGGCATTGTTGAGAAGAGGAACGAGGCAGGAACGCAATGCATTGATCGTACTGCAGATCATTTCGAAAAACGGAGAAAAGAAATAATATTGTTGGAGGCAAGGAGACAGCGACAGTGGTGTGCAGTGCCTTTATACACAACCCCGCCACCATACTATCTACATTAGAGCTAGACATGAGCGGTAGTTCGTTCCGGGCAAGTACATGGGTGGAAAGCCATGAGTATTTCTTTGGCAACATGAGAAAAAGGCGACAACATGTACTAGAAGACTGTATTTTTGTATCCAAGTGTCAATCCACACATCGAGATGTCAACAACACCAACGCAGTACTTTCAAGCCTGAAGATGCCACATCTCCTTCTTGTGTAGCAAAGAAAAAGAACTGAGACTCAGAGCTATCGTCTCTAGATCTCTGTATAACAAAAGTATCGCGCTGATAGTTCGCGGTTTTGAGGTAAAGATCCCGGATCGAGACATACATGTGTGCTGTGATAATTTTGAACGAGCGAGAAGCATAGCTCCCATAGGTGCGCTCTATCTATACTTTCTTCAGAATGTGACGGGCTTTTGGTAGGTTTAGCTGCGAAGGATAGGGTAGGAGGTTTAGTGCTTTTATATGCGTGGGTGCTGAATGTACCGTGAGGCGCTTGCGAGCGGAGTTGAAAAGCGTGTAGAGCGTGCTTCTCAACATGGCGGCACTCCCCCCATTGTTGCAGATGCCTAGCTTTGCGGAACTAAGCATGGAGTCGGGTGTAGCGAGAGAGCTGTCGACAAATGAGAAGAAGAGAGGTGCTTGGAGACTCGCTGTGTGGAGAAGACAGAATAATAACGATCACACAGGGGAAGCGAAGCGTATCTGGAGAAAAAAAATGGCATGGCAAAGTAAGCTGTCTGCCATGCGGATGTTGCGATGTCGATGGATGTTGAGCCTTCGGCATCACCGACACACTAGCAACCATAGACACAAAGCCTATCATATATCACCCGCGAATACACACACTGAAGACAGCATCATATTCAGACAACAAATATCATATCATAACAAACCCCACGTTATCGTTCCTGTCACATTCCTATCGCTACCGCCTACCCGTCGCTTGGTCGGCATAAGCGCATCCCATGTCCATAAGCCCTAAAAAACGGAACACGAAACCCGATAAGCGAAGGGGAAAAGCTGTTCGTCGATCCCAATGTTCCTTTCCCGCTTTATTTTCTCCGTCGCCCGCTCTCCCCCACGACTCGCGCAACGCAAGAATGCGTTCCGTAGAGCGGACTGTGCTCCATGCAGCTCTGAAACGCTCCGTGAGAAAGATGCCCCACATACCCACATACCCGCACACTGGGATACCACTGTTGCTCTCTCACTTCGCTTCGGATCGCTTCTGGGACATTGGGATGCCATGTTCGGAAGCATTTTTTTTTTTACAGGTACAAGCTTGCGCAGTTGCAAATGTCGCTGTTTCGAAACGTCAGTACGTCAGCCCAAACTTGAGGTCAAACATCGCAAAACACATGCGCATTGCGACCCGACGGTTCGGCGCAGCCCAAAGCACAAACGTGCACCGAAGTCGCGGATTTGGAACAAAGGGAACGTCAGAGGAGAAAGGGCACATACCGTTTGATGAGTTCCTGGCACGTACCCATTTTCTGGAATAGTGTCGGGTCGCCGATAATGCGAGCCGCGTTCTTGACCTCACGGCACGTCTCATCGAGGCGAGTGATGACGCGGACAATGGTACCTTCCATGACATCTGTCAAGTCTGTTATGCGATTGAATGACATGCCGCGCGCCCACTCATACACGACCTCGACCATGCCGAAGCGGGGCTTACTGACGAAATCGTTCGAGTCATCCGCCGACAAGATGACCTGATGTTTAGTTTGGATCTCATTGACCTTCTCTGAGATGGCGACGATCTTGGCGACGCCGCGTTCTAGGCTCGCGGTTAAAGTGGGCTCCACATCGGTCTTTTCTTGGAAGACAAAGGCCGAGAGTAGTGCGACGATTTCCTCCGGTTCGTACTCGGCGAGGACGTTTTCTAAAACAAGCTCTGTGAGGACTAGCTCGTCGGCTGAGTGAATCTTTGGTGGCTGTCAGTGAATGATTCAGTTAGGTACATGGCCGACAGGCATACCTCGCACGCTACCTTGCCCTTGAGCTCTACGCGAGAACCTTCGTCAATAAAGCCGAGATCCTTGAGTACGTGTATGCGTTGTTCGTAGTCGGGGAGTAGCTGGAGATTCTGGTCTGACATGAGCTGCCGGAGGGCATGGATGTTCTCCTTGATGAGCCATTGGTCGTGCTCCATGGCAAACTGCAGAGATTAGCAAGTGCATATGCAGGTACGCGGTTCACAAGCCTCACATGTTTCAAGAAGTTTGGGCACTTCAAGCACTCTTTGCTGAAGGCGTTCTGCCCCTCCTTCCTGCGGGCTTCCTCTAGCTCTCGGAACCTGAGGCTCTTGATGCGACTGTAGTCGTACTCGTCCCAGTCTTCATAGTCCCATGACCCACACAAGGGCAAGAACTGGTCCTGGGCCAGCTTGAGCGTATCTGATTGGGGTCAGCGCCGCATCATTACCGAAGCATAGTCACTTACCCTTCTTTCGATTAAAGTTCTGGACAGACTCTGGAACATCAATGGTCGTCTTGGTAAAGCATTCAATATCGTTCAAGGGCACGAATGCCGGCTTTAGAATCAGATCCTTTGGGCTGTTCGGCAATTTCCGGTACAGCTGTGCAAAAGGACCGAGGTATGGCAGCAAGTCATCAGGCTTGCGATCTTGGTGTTGCGCCACTTCCAAGACCTTCACAGTAGGCTCGTTGCCCTTGCTAGTACCATCCTGCATGAGCATGCCTGCAGTGCGTTTGTTGTCCTAAGGGCGTCAGTATACTGGATTTGTTTGCCGAATTGGACCGCTTACCTTCTTATAAACAATCAACCGATTCTTGCTAAAGACTCGCCGTCCGACGGGATTGATGAGAAGACTTAGATGCATCTCGTTGGTCAGCCTCTTGTAGTCTTCGCATGACTGATGGCAGGCTTCCAAGTCTATATCGCAGATATCGCAAGGTTCACGCTTTATCTTCTCAAGTTCGGCCTCCGATACCTTGACCTTTCCTTGATGTTCCGGTAGTAATGCCTGGGTTGCATTCTCACTGAAACTTCGCTTGATCATCTCCTCAATCTTCAGTGCCTCCACGCGCAACAGGTTTAGCATCATGTTGTACGTGAGACGGAATTGTGACCGAAGCTTGGTGGGCTCACCAAGCATCATCTGTCGCAACCGCGCTGCAGGTGGTGCCTCGTCGGCGCCAGGCGCGCAGATAATCACAGTGCCGACTGTGTCAAGACCGCGTCGCCCAGCTCGACCTGCCATTTGCGTGTATTCACCAGGAAGCAAATCGCGGAACTCCCGTCCATCGTGCTTACGGAATCCAGAAAAGACAACCGTTCTGGTGGGAAGGTTGAGACCCATCGCAAAAGTTTCGGTGGCAAATAGAACTTTTACGAGTGTCTTGGCGAAGAGTATCTCCACGACTTCTTTTACAATGGGCAACATGCCACCGTGGTGTACTGCGATACCTCTGCTCAGCAATTCCCTTAGTCGCTTGATCTGAGGCAGGTCTCGGTCTTCGCGGCTTAGCCGAGCTAGTGATTTCTCGATGGTCATGTGAATCGCGCTCTTCTCTGCAGCATTGCAATAATCAATATTTGACAGTGCTTCTGCATTTTCCTCGCACCGCTTTTTCGAAAAGACGAATATGCATGCCGGCAGCAGATCCTTGGTTCGAAGATGCTGAATGAGATGCACCCAGATGTTACGATCCTGCGCAGCTGTCGTGCGGCCTCCGCCGCGGCCGGTCCTAGCAATGTTACCACGGCCCCTTGCTGCCGGTGGTCCGCCGCCGCGAGGCGCTCCACCTCGACCACCTCCTTGTTGCCCTCTTCCGCGTTGGCTCTGACCTCCCCTAGCAGGCGGTCCTCCGCGCCCACCGCCGCGGCCAGCCTGGGTGTCATTTGAAGGTGGTGCCTTGACCTTGTCTTTCCCGGAGAGAATGTCATTCGCGTCTTTCCAGCCGTTGTCAATGAACTTCTTGTCTGCTGTGACGATCTTGTGGATGCCCTTCCCAGCCCACAGATAGTGCTCCAGTGGGATAGGTCGCTTGGGCGTGGAGATGACGTAGATGTCCTTCTTCTTCGTACGTCCTACCCAGGAGGCGAATTCGTACGTGTTCGGCACTGTGGCTGACAATAGAATGAGTGTTACATGCTCCGGCAGCATAATGATGACCTCTTCCCATACGACACCACGCTCCAGGTCATTGACGTAATGCACCTCGTCGAAGATGACAAACTCGACGTCTCTGATCAAGTCCGCTCCACGATACAGCATGCTGCGCAGAATTTCCGTGGTCATGATGAGACAGCTGGCCTCTGGTCTGATCTGCACATCTCCAGTAAGGATACCGACGTCATCAAATGTTTGACGGAAATCGCGAAACTTTTGATTACTGAGAGCTTTGATGGGAGAAGTATAGATGGCTTTGGTCATGTGCTTCGCAGCGAGTGCAATGGCGTATTCTGCAACCACTGTCTTGCCAGCGGAGGTGTGTGCAGCTACAAAGACTGAATCGCCGTTCTCGAGATGATACACGGCCTCCTTTTGGAAGGTATCCAGCTCGAAGGGATACTCCCGGGCCATCTCCGGTACGAGTTCCCGGAAGTTGGTAATGTCGCGATTGATGTCGACCATGTGAGCCCACTCTCGCCCGCCTTTTCTTCCGGTACCCATAGCGAGGGGACCATGCGGAGCCAGAGCAGGGAACTCTACTGGCAACAGTGCATCAATTTCCTCTTCGCCAGAAGCCTGGCCTTCCTCAGGCCCATCGGTACCATCCGGGCCAGAATTGTTGGGTATCTCATCCTCATCCGCGTCTACATTATTTGTAGCGACAGGTGCTTCTTGAAGAGTATCCTCCACCTCCTTGGCGGTCTTGGTGTCGGTAGTTGGCTTCTTTTGGAAGTCCAGGCCACGTGTAAACCCGGGCGGAACTTCCAGTAGGCCACCCTCAGCGCTGAAGTTGATCACTCGATCGAGGCCTCCACTTTTCTTCCCATCGGCGTCCTCTTGCTGTTGGAGCGCTTCATCTTCAATGGCTGCGACCGCTTCTACCCCGTCTAGGCCACCGGGTGCGAAAGGAAAAAAGCCGGCTGCGCCACGAACGAATTCGGCCCTGTTAGCAGGTTTTCGGAGAAGCGATGTCGAGTTTTTGGCAGTGGCTGAGTTTGCAGGAACAGTGACCTCCTTGTATCCAGTGACGCGACCTTCCAGTCCTTCTCTTGTGAAGCGAATTATGGTACGGGTTTGCGTTGGGGCAATCTGAAACAGGCTGCGGTAGTTGGTAGGTGCCTCCCATCGCTGCTGGAGCCGATTGAGCCACTGCGTGTTGAAAGACCGAGAGGGCGTCAAGAACTCTTCTTCGAGCTCCTTTTTGATGGCCTCTTTGGTTTTCCGCTGTCGCTTTGGTGGGCGTTGCTCGCCAGCTATGGAGTCTATCCAGCCTGCGTCCTCATCGAGTTTGGTACTGTTCAGCCGCAGCTTCTCCAGCTCTACAGACAAAGCCTCCATATTGGCGCGCTGAGAGCGTATGTTGGTTGAGAGCCTCGTGTCTGTGGCGCGCTTGAGAAAATGGATGACGTTGGTAGACACGCCAAGCTTCGCAGGGAATGATCCACCGCGGGGCGGGTCTGCCCGCCATTCAGCATCGACGATGCACGCGCGGCGAAGTTTGTACCTGCATGTAAGATTGAACGCATCAGCTTTTATCAACGCAGAAGTCCCAGTGGTATTCAAAAGAGAGCGCAAGCGACGTAAAGCAAGGTATTGTGGCGAATAATTTGTCGTACAAACATGGGAATGTCAGTGCGCCTGTGTTTTAAGTACGCCAGCTGGAACTCTATACTACGGAACCAACGCGGATGCTGCTACTACAATTGCGCAGCCTTTTCATAATTCATAAAGATTCCCAAACGCCACGCTATGCAATTCCAATCGTGCAGCTGCTCATGCAAATACTCAGTCCCACATGTCGTCCATGCCTGCCATGGCTTCCATTTCGTCTGCGAAAGGGTCATCTTGTGCGGGAATGGACCGTGTTGGAAGCGCCTTGTGAGTTGTGGTACTGGGCTGTTCGCTTTCGGCCAGTAAAGCATCTAGCTCGTCATCGTCAGGGTCGCCGTCTGTTCTCGGTTTTGTCAAATCCAATGCTGGGTTCCGTATAGATGATTGTTGCTCAGAACCGTTCATTTCTTCCTGAACGGTGTTCTCTACGCCGTCCATGTCTTCCGTACTTTGCTGAGCAGCAGTCTCCCCTTGCGCCACCTCGTCGTCGTCTTCGTCTCGTTCTGTCGCACGGCGTGGCTTCCCCTCATCTATCCAGTCCTTTCGCATAATCTGCATTCGCTTTGTGTGTCCCACTTTCTCGATGATGGCTAGGGCATCTGCAAACTTAGCGCGGGGGTAAAGATCGTCGAGCCATAGTTGGTACATATTCAACATGCGGGCAATGTCTCCGTACTGTAGCCAAGTCAGATATGTGCCCCCGGAATCAAGCCTCTGATGCATACCTCGTGTCCCTTTCCCTTGAAACGCAGGCGATCTTTTGATATTTTGCGCAGGCGAGGAATGCCAGCATCAGACAACAGTCGCTGGTCGTCTAGCTTTGGGGCTGGCTGTCGCTTTTTGGTTATGACAATCTCCTCATCGACGCCCAGGCCGGCGTCGGCATCCTTCTTTTTGTTCCAGGGCTCCGGCTGCGTGGGTTTCTCGGTCGATTTGACTACGCTCCCAGGCTCGCCGACATCTTTGAGTATGTCATCCAGATCGTCGAGACCGTCGTCAAATCCGCTATTGTTTGCTTGTACGTCCACGGATGCCATTGCGTGATTGTGTGGGTCAGAGTGTCTTACTGCGTGTGTAGAGTGCGATTGTTCTGGCGTTAAAGTGAATTTGGGCGCGACGCGTTCGACGCGTTCAGCCACATGCACAAACGTGGATGACGCTAGCACAGCTGTGGCGCAACTTTATTTGGGCAAGGGTCCAATTCGTGAAGCAAATACAATGTTTCACTCCAACATCACCGCTGCTTCCGTGATAAAGACTTGATACACTGGCAACCCTTCAACCTTCTCATTCGTGCGACTGTATTACTACTGGCCAGGTTATCGCCCATCACGACTCTGTAGCGGCGCAAGCACGTCGGCACCACCGCTTTTTCAGCCCGTGATTGAAGCCTAACGCGACCGCGATTCTACTCAATGGCCGTGTCTGATATTCTTCTTGCCGACGCCGTCGCCCCCAGACTAGACTATCTGTTGCGCCGCGCACGTGTTGTCAAACAGAATGCTTCCATCGATCCTCCTCTGCAGGTGGCAGAGCTTGTGTCTGAGAATGAGCCTCTTCTCGGCGAAATCGAGGGTGGAAAGGAAGTGCGCACACTTGCCGTCGAGAGCGCCGCAAAGAGTGTCTTCTACGCCAATCTTGTCAGTCGTCTCCTTCTCGGCGCCCCTTTGTAGTACTTGCTTACAATGGGTAGGGCTCGACTCGTATTGAAGATCCAGCTTTTGTAACCATCTGGAATCTCCTCGATATCCTGCAGTACTGCGGAGATAGAGGTACTTCCTGTCTTCCTCGTTCTGTCCTTCCTTGTTTAACAATCACAGATCTATGTTCTCCGCAGCTTGTCTTGTTGCTTATCGAAGAGCTCTTGGACAGCCAGTCCATCTCGGGATGCCGGGTCGTGTTCAATTTCCTGGAGTCCAGAAGAGAGACCATTATCGCAGTACGTTGTTTGCAGCCATGCTAATAACTTGCTTATCAGTCCCCAGATCAACTCCAAGAATAAGGACCTTGTCATCTTACGATTATGCAACGAGCTCCTTCGTCGACTATCCCGTGCAGAAGATCCAGTCTTCTGTGGCCGTGTCTACATCTTCATGTTCCAGAGCTTTCCCTTGGGCGACAAGAGTTCGGTCAATCTGCGGGGTAACTTCCATGTCGAGAATGTGACGACCTTTGAGGATACCTCGAAGGAGTCAAACACAGACGACGATTCCATGCAAATAGATGCCGACGAGTCTATCTCTGCTAGTAAAGAGGAGGCCACGTCAGAAGAAAAGACTCCCCAGGCCGGGGACACTGCCAAAACTGGCGACGCGAAGCCCACCGTTCTTAATGCCGACGCGCTCTACCCCATCTTCTGGTCTTTGCAGCACTCGTTTTCAAACCCACCCAGGCTATTCGAAGAGGACAATTTCAAACAGTTTCAGAAAGGTCTAGAGGCGACGCTAGACAAATTCAGAGAGGTTCCAAAGGTGATCCAAGCTGGAGATTCAGAGCGTAAGAAGGACCAGAAATCACAAGAGGGGGATGATTACGACGCATTTGCGAACTCATTCAACCCGAAGTACCTCACAAGTCGCGATCTCTTCAAGCTCGAGGTACGCATTGTTGCCACTATGGATCCTGCGCTATGACTGATCATTTCCAGCTGAGTGATCTCGCTTTCCAACGTCACATCCTTGTCCAAGCACTGATACTCATCGACTTTCTCCTTACTTTAACCGAGAGTTCGAAGAGTAAGCCCTTCTACCAAAATGCGCAGAAGGCGATGCAGTACAATTTCACACTCCGCGAAGAAGACGTAAGTCCCCGCCACCATCCCCTCTGCTCGTTTGCAGTCACACCCTCATCCTCGCTTCTGCATTCATGATCATCATCCACTCGGCTGACCACAAAGCACAGACCGAGTGGGCATTGGGCATCAAAACCGCTATTGGAAATTACCTGCAGGAGGGCCCAGATGGCAAATTCTACCACCGAATGGTGGACACCGTGCTTTCCCGCGACAAGAACTGGGTGAGATGGAAAATGGAGAACTGCCAGCCCTTCACTCGAGACAGGGTACCTCCGACAGACTTCCAACAGGCCAAGTCTGGGGCACAAAGGGCAGTCGTCAGTAAAAAGGCACCCAAACCTATGGGTGTCCCCAGCATGTTTGAGTTCCTCTACAATAACGAAGCAGAAAAGGGACTCTCTCAGCTACGACAGAACGACAGGTATGTGCTCCGTTCGTCCGAATGACAGCTGAAGCTAGTTTCTCACATGCACTCAGGTTCAATGTGCCAAACGCAGACTCGTATGCAAAGAGAGTCAAAATGACGGAGCTGGATCTGGACATGGCTGATGCAGATGATGAAAAGCGGCAATTGGAGGAAAAGAAATCAAGTCACGTCTGGCGAGGACTTCGTCTAGCTTCTAAGACGCAGCTAAGCTGCTTTGACAGAATTGAGCATGGCAAAGGTCTGGAGGCTCTTCAGCCGGTCACCTCATCCACTGAGGCGATGGGCGTTGACGTTGCACCCACTGGTTCGGATGATCAGGGGTCAGTTCCGCAGGACGAGCATCAAGGCGTTGAGGAGCAGCGGCCCGATCAACAAGGTCAAGTGACTGCGGAATCAGCGGCGTAGTAGTAGTAGGCGACAGGGGCGGCTGCCGCCTACACAAGTTAGGTATGAATTATCGACGGCTTTGAGATGACCACGAGCCTTTCCTCTTACGTTGGCGTGCAGTATGGGGAGCGTTGTGGCGCTATCTCATCGAATTCATCTCTGCAAGCGAAGAGAACATGGGGTCTTTCTTCCCGAGCTATCCTCAGCGTATCGATAGATCGGAGGTCATCCACAGCCTGAGCAACCACACAACCGGTCGCCAACGGCGCCCCTCAATCTGCAACGCCACGATCGGCGGCCAGAAAGCTGGTTGCGGCGCAAGCAGGCTGTGGAGATGAAAGGGATGGCTTTGATCAATAGAAGCCTACACAATATAGCAGCGCGCGTGGGAAGGCACGCTTGTTCTGGGGGCAGCTCTGATGTAACGACAGCATTGACCGAGAAACCAGGCATTGTTCGTGCCTAGCCAGGCATGACGCAGTTTCCAGGGCTTCCAGAAATGAGTTCAAGACCTATGTGCCGTCGTATGCCGGGGTGGGGCCGCCTTCAGGCTCATTCAGAATGCATATGTGTGAGTGTGAGTGTGTGTGTGTTGTCAGCGCAAAATCCACCTACGTGGGAGATGCTGCATCCTTCCGAAATGAAGGGACCTGTGCTACCTGACACTACCGTTCAGCGCTGTCCGAGGCTTCCAAGGTTCTATGCTGTGCTTTGACATGCGGTGGGACCATTCCCTGACAAGCTGCGAACCACAGCGAGGCCACGGGCCCAAGCCGTTTCCAGACGCAACGGATGGCGGCCATCATGTTCAATGCATCATTCACGAAGTTGAGTGAGGCATGATGAGAGAAGGCAGGCATGCGCTGCCGACGAAGGTCATGGCACCCATGCGCTCATCAAACCCACAGACTATGCTTCGTCCCCCACCAATGACCCGCTGGAATATCCGCGGTTTCGCTATCGGATGCTCCTGTCATTTCGCAGCCCGCACTCATCCGCCAGCCGGGCGGTCTTGGCAGTGTTTTGGAAATGGACCGCGACGCCGCCCTCGGTATCGGTTTCTGGAGATTGCGTAAGCCAGGGAATGTGTGGTTTTGCGGTGCGAAACAAGCCAAACGACCCAAACGCTGGTGGTTACCCTGGGTGCTTCACAGGAAAAAAAACAACAAAAGCGTCCAGTTCAGGCAATGCGACCGCGCGAGGCGGCGCATGTGTATGATTCGCCGTGTCTGACGGCGGCGATTGACATGAGCGCCGCATCGGCTAGAGGTTCGTCTGCTTTGAACACGGGCAATGTCGATCAGCACGGAACGGCGCAGACTAGGGTGGCTTGCGCATCGCGCGTTTTTCCCTGCAGTGGACGGACGCCCGTAGTCATCGCAGCCTCATGGCGACCTCATTCGCGCTGGGACAGGCAGTTTCACGGCGGGCAGCTTGGATGGCCGGTGTTTGACAAGGTGCGATAATTCGACCGCTGTCACCCATCTACCGGCAGCCTACCAGTGTAGCACGCGTCGCACTACAGCGAGAACGGGCTTCGAGAAACAGCGCCTTTTCAGCATTTTCCCGGCGCGGGCCGAGCTTTTGGCCGTTAGATCGTTGTTAGTCCAGCCAGATCTGTTGTTCGTTCACAAGTTGTCGGGCTCTCATTGGAGGCGCAGCGTCATTGCTAGGCGCTCACCTACTCACCACACTTGAACAAGCAGGTGTGCAGCAGGAACACAGATGCAGCTAGAATGGCGCGCCCGTGGCCGGCGAGACATGATAAATGACGACTGAAGGCGCCATGGGCGGCTCAAACCACAGGCAAGACGAGGCTGATGCAGCGCGTTCCTGACGCATACGCAATTTGCGGACCGTGGGACATTTGACAGCTGCCAGAATCACGCACTGCAAAGCCACCGGCCGACGAGTGAATTAGCACCCTCGCACGGGGCGGGCAGTTCCTTGCTGGCCTTGGGAGTCGTGGTTCGACGGCCGTCAGTAGCATGGAGCACACGAGTCTGGCGGTACCAAGTCCGACCTACCTACTTTGACCCAGCACCCACACCACCACCAGCACCACCAGCACCACCACCACTTCGTCCGCTCGCAGCCCACACTAAAGCAGCATTGACAGCAACACCCCGCAACAAGCCGTGCAAGCGTTGCCGAGCCCTGTAGTATCCCTGTCTGCTCCTACTGCGGGTTCCTTGGAGCTCCCGCATCGCATCTGGCCAATAGTGCCGCCGCCGCCTGCCTCGACCTTTTACTGCTTGACGCCACCCATCCCTCCTTGCTCGTCGGCCATTTTTCTACACGGGCCCTGGTCTATGCATGTAGCCTGCAGCCCACCATGTTCACGCACCGCTCGCTCCTCTCCTTGGAGGCTAGGGCTCCCTGCCATGCAGCACACCTGATCCAGAGCCTTTCGATTCGCCCGTTCCCGCTCCGTGTCTCCTGCGTAGTAGGCCCACGTCCCGAGCTACCGTATCCCTGTGCCCTGAAGCCTTTGGGGTCTGCTAGCCCTCGACGTTAGTCACGCTTCTCGTCGTGTAACAAGCTGCTTCCAGATCCTCGAAGGATATCATGTTTCCCTAAGAGGCACCACTGTCCATGCATGGTCCGACCCTAGCCTTCCCTCTCTTAACCTCCATTTTATCCGGATCGTCGACAGTAAAGTGCCGTCAAGCCTTTTGCTCTGAATGATCTGTTCCCCTCCCCTGCCGCTACCGCTGATATAGCCTCCGACCGTTCCTGGCCCTCTTTACAAAGCCCTACCCATCGTTGACCACGGGACGACGCTTTCACTTTTACAGAGCAAGTCGCCCGCCCATCATTTCACTTCTTTCAACCCCTCAACCGCCCCAAGATCCAGCGTCTATCTTTATTTGGCCCATACTGTCGCCGCCCTGTTGACTTTTATTTCAAGCTGGAAGTTGCACCAAAACTCCGCGCCTCATTCCTGCCCAAGGTGCGACATCAGCATTCAGCCTGGACTCGCATAACCGTGGTCCCCACCTCTGACCTGCGCGCCAACCCAGCCTCGACTCGTTCGTCTGCCATCAGTCTGCAGCCTGACACGCTTGTGACTTTTCATACGCTGCATCGGCATAAAGTCGTTGCGACAACCTTCACTCCCTCTCGCTGATCACCCGCACCCAACCCCGCACAAGGTCCGGGCACCGATCGACTGTTCACCACACGCTTCGTCCGATCTTTACTCTTTGCAGGCGAATCCGCATTCGCGCTGCTCGTGGAGACTTTAAGACACGAAGCTCACGATACTGACAAACACTGCTCCTGAAGCCCCCTAGGGAACGAAAGTGCGCACGTAAGCAGTGGTCTCCTGCATCGCTCCTTCCAAGCTGACGAGTAAAAGGGGACGTCTCAGCCACATAATTCAACCTTTCAGTAGTACCCCACAACGCCTCCTCACGAAGCGCCAATGGTTGACGGAAGCTTCCTCATTCCTTTGTCTCCGCCTAGCTCGCCACGCTTGTCTGTGTATAGCACTGGAGCAGACAACGAGTGGCAACCATCAGAAGTCAGAACACTAGAGCATACCCCACCACATTCGGACAGCGACATGGCAATGCTCCAAGCCGAAGTCGCTGGTCACAACTTCGATCTGAAGCGACCGTCAATGCGGTCGCACAAGAGCTTCCCCTATCTGCTCGACAGCAAGAGTCATCTCAACAGTGGCAACACCACACCTTCCGGTCTTGATGAAATTGAGCAGCACGATGTCCCAAGCCTGACTTTTGGTGGCTCTGCTCCAACCAGCCCAATCTCCCGACTCACTCCCCCTTCAACAAATGATGGCACGCACATTGATAAGATCGAGGACCAGGACGACCAGGATGACGACCTCATCCTCGACGAGAAGGATGACTGCGGTGATGATGAGATCAAAGGCGAGGATAGGCCGCCAATGTCTGCTGCAGAGATCCGAGCGGCGAAGCGAAAGATGAAGAGGTTCAGGCTTACGCACAACCAGACTCGTTTTCTGATGAGCGAGTTTGCCCGTCAAGCACACCCAGATGCAGCTCACAGGGAGCGGTTAGCTCGAGAGATCCCCGGGCTCAGCCCTCGTCAAGTCCAAGTTTGGTTCCAGAACAGGTAAGCAGCATCGTAGTCTTTTGGGAGAGGAGCAATCTAACGCAATCACAGGCGAGCCAAGCTCAAGCGCTTGACAAGCGACGACCGCGAGCGCATGATGAGGTCTCGCGCACTACCGGACGACTTTGACATGGCTTCCGCCCTGCATGCTCCCTTTGGAAACTCTCACGGGCTTGGTACACCACTTGCCTCGCCAGGCTCCTTTAACCCAAACTACGCAGAGGGCAACATGATGCGACCGCTGAGCATAGACACCTTCAGGCGGCCGCTTGATTCCCACATGTCTCCTACTGGTATCAGCCCTGCCTTTGGTGGGTTCTCTTTCACGCCACCGCAATCAGCAACAGATACCATATCACCGGTGTCGGCTCACGAAGGGTCACCCTTTGGTTTTCATTCAGCACCCCTCGACACTAGCCCCAGAACATCAAACCCTTTCTCCATGCCTGTCAGCAATCCTCCTGCATATGCAGCAAACCACAGCATACCTCGCCTCTCACTCCATGCCGACCGCATCTCAAGAACCCGTGCAGAGTCCCTACAGTCGCCCCTGAGGACCAGCATGAGTTACACCGGTGTCAATGACCACAGTCTCACTTCCGACTCGCACAGCCACCATGACAGTTCACGGTCGTACTCTAGCTCGATGATGCCTTATGGCATCGGATACTCCTGTAAGTCACCTTCAGATCAAAGTCACTTCCTCATCTAACAGCCACAGATACACAAGTACCGGGATTTGGGTCGTCCAATGGCAATAGATTGCGGTCCTTCTCCAACGGTGTTCCTCGGCGAATCGAGCTGAGCAACTACACACCGCAGCGCAACAGCTCAACGCCCCAGACCTCGCACTTCCCTTCCTTCTCTGGCTCACCGCTTGCCACACCTCAGAATTACGCAATGCCCCAAATGAGTGCACCCCACCATTTGTCGTCGTTCCCCAATTCGTATATGCGCAACGACTCTGCACACAATGACTCGTATTCTGCCGTCGGCTCTGTTCTCGGAGAAGTGATGGAGAACGCCAGCCAGCACAGCGACGACCACCACGACCAGTACTGAGCGAAGCAATGACATCTATTTGTAATTGGTTTTTTCCTATCTGGCGTTATGCGTGTACACACCACCATCTAGCGAGCATGTCTTACCAAAGGAAAATGGGTACGGATGTATTTTTGTTTTCGACTGGATGGATGACAACGACGAGAAAGCCACCTTCTGTCTTGTATCATGGTCTCTCTTCTGCGATACCAGTCTCGCTTTTTTTCTTCACGAATTTTCTTGGTGGTTGTTTCATCACATCTCTATCACGACAGCGCAAAGCAAGCGATTTTTAACCCCCTTGTTGTTCTTGACATAGTTTTTGTTGTTGTTGTTATTTTTGCTGTTGTTTACACGCCTGAGTTTCTCTTACCAACAACATTGGTACAGCAAAAACCCCGCCCGTATTCTATGTATATCTTACCAAACCACACAACATACTTTTGACTCTTTGCCTTCCCTCCTCAGACGTGCAAAATGAAACCGCCGTGTATACCACCACCACCACCACCACCACACACAGCGCCCACGTGTAAGCAGCGCATCCGAACGCATCCGCGCATCATTCCCCAAGAAGGCATACCCAAGAAAAACGGCGAACCAGCGTCCGGCCGCAGACCAGCTCACATGATGTTCTCGCAGCCGATCACAGCACCAACCCAGTTAATGCAAAAAACCCCGCTTGGCATATCTTTTTACCCCACATTTCATCCGCCCGAAGGGCCAAATTCCAATGTAATAGCCTCGCGTGACGGGGGCGGGCAGCTTGAACACGCATGTAACGAAAAAACAGCGGAGACGCTCAGGGCTTAGCTTGATTCCAGCGCATGCATGTATGTGCCTGACACTATCCCCAACGTAGCCCCCAAAGACGCAATTTTTGCGAAAGCAACCTCGTGGACGAGGTGGAGCAGGCCCCCGTTTCTACCGATTTAGCCCGAATCACCGACGTGAGCACCGAGGTAAGTGAAACTACTCATAGTAGGTAGTGTAGGCAGGGGTGGTGCGCGCGAGTAGTAAATTGGTGTGCTAGATGGTGGCGGCGGCTACAGTGGTAGCAGCAGTATCGCCAAGACGTGCATTCGCCCCATCCCGCCGTCGATTTCCAACTAGCCTAGACTTGTCTGGCTGGCTAGCTGGCCACAGTCGTGTTTCGCTTGGGTATAAGGAACGAGTCGAGCGGAGAGCAGACGGGACCAGGCACGAGGCAGAATCGTTTGCTGTCTCGTGCAATAATTCTAGATGCAGCATGGATGCGACATCGGAGCGTGATGAGGCTTACCAGCGGTGCGACTCAGCGAGAGTCAAGCCTGTTGGTGTATGTTGTTTGCATTCAGGCATGTTCCAAATACCCTCCTTGTCTCGCTGCTCTAGATGGGGAAAAGGGAAGGGTGGATAGGTAGCGGGCAGGGGAAGGATACTTCCGTCCGCAACGGAACCAGCCTGTGCGGTAGCTGGCTAGCTGGGGGGCTCTTCACATCACAGTGGAGACAAACGCGTTTTCTAGAACGCCGAATCGGTCACATACGACGATGTCACATTGACTAGTACACTACTCTCTAGCACCCGTCTTTCGCCCTCGACTTGTTCCGAAAATCCGAGCGGACGAGGGTAAATGGAAGTCTTGGCAGGTCCATGGGGTTACCACGGTGTATCGAGAAAAGGCAGCATGGCTGAGTGAGGAAAGGGACGTTTGTGAAATTTTTTCGTTGTTACCGCGGTCAGCGCCCATTTCTTGAGACTTGGGGGGGGGGGGGGGGGGTGGATATCGGTCGGGCAGTTAGTCAGTTGATAGTGGTGGACACGCATGTTACGTAGCACACAGACACACACACACACATAGAGAGAGAGAGGGAGAGGATGTGTACCTGTGCAGTGGTCGTATACTCAAGTGGCGGGAAAAGATCATCTCACAATCCCATGACACCCAGATACATACACTGACAAAACCCTACGTACACGTTTACGCGTACTTCATGCTACACACACACACACATACACATACTAAGCACACCAAGCACACTACTTTCTATCCGCCACATGCACGACATCTCCCCCTCCCACCTTCTTCACCGTTCCTTTCCAGAAGTCTTCTACGTCGTTTCCTGCCGTTCCTCGCCGTCCCTCACCGATTACACTAAGCTGTTTCCCTGCGTAGACGTAGACGTACCTTTGATAGCTTGCTTGCTTGGAAGTGATGATCCCTCCGCCCACATGAAGCGCCTGACGCCGCGCTTTGCACCATCGTCGTGTGTGGAAATCAGAACCTGCAGGCAAAGAATGGAGGGGATACGGTGAACGGCGGTAAGCCGTAAGTTCTTCGCTAAATGGGTGGAATGAGCCAAGAGTCGTGATGCAGCACTGAGGTCACAGCGAGCGGGCTGTGGACGGCGGCGCCGGCAAAAATGGGAGGAAGAAGGGAGGGGGAGGGGCGAAGAGAATCTGGCTCCTAGCTCCTTTCTCCGCGAATGCCTTTGCCTGTGTGCCTATGTGTGTGGGTGTGTGGTTCACGTCCCTTTCCCCACAGTTCCGCGCTCACTTTTACCCCAGACTTCAGCATGCTACGTGTTACACTGTGCCCATGCCATGCAATGCTATGCTGAGCCGCCATATTAGCAACAGAATTTAATTTCGGCTTCTGAGGCTCAGGAACCGGAGGGCTGCAGATGGGGTGGTAGGGATGTATGTAAAAGAAAGAGTGTGTGTGGGCTAGGTCGACTAGCAAAGTAAGTGGATATGGAGATGCAAGTCCATGTTCATGCATGGAGCTTGCATGGATGATGGTGATGATTTTTTTCTAGTGGCAGGCACATGGGAAGACTTTGCCCTGACCAGCCCTCACCAGCGCCTCAATCGCGCGCTTGGTAGGGAGAGGGGTGGGATGCAAACGCTGCTGAATGGCCCACCATCAATGCTAAAGCTTAGGACGAAGATATCCACAGGGAAAAGGGCTCAAGCAACGGAATAGCTGGAAAGACAACGAAGAGAAATCAAGATCTGGGCTAGAAATCCCCCGCTGGGTACTTGGCTAAATGGGTTTCAAGATTTGTCTTTCATACTATCAATTTGGCCGCTTGTGCAACGGTTCTCCCCATCCATTCCTTCTCGTTTACATGCCTGGCCGACTGGGTTCGGGTGCTGGGTGTGGCAGGAAAGGAGATTCTACAGCCGCCACTGGAGCAAAGTGTGGGGATGACCATGGCATGCCATGGTTCCGTATACGACAGCGACGGTAGAGAAACGTGGAGACAGAGCAGGCACGAAAAGAACAGGACAGGTTGCATGCACGCCGTATAGTAGGTACATGTGGTCCTTGCTGCAGCAGCAGCCGTGTTACCCCATCTTTTTTTCTTTTCTCTCCCTCCCTCGAGTCATGCGGCTATGTACGGCGCTCCGCTTTCCCTCATCGTACGTTACTTTGCAAGATCGCTTTGCATTTTGCGGGGAACAGGATTCTGGAGGGGTGGCATGATGGTTTCAGTGTGGGCTTTTGATAGGTTCGGTACCCGGCTGCTGCAGGAGAAAACGGGACTGGACGGTATTACGACAACCATATCAGCAACGGATATGCAGGTGTCCATGGATGTGGATGATGGGGGCGCAGAACATGTCATCAGGGGTGGGAAGACAAGGCAGGGGAGAGAAGAGAGAAGCGGCTGCGTGACACTCCTCCGAGAGGAATCTCTTACATCGGTTGACGTTTCTTTCCCTCTGGGCATGGCTGGCTGGCTGGCCTGTTCGCTGTGAGCTGGGGTGTGTTGTGCATTTTCGCGAGGAACAGCATGCTAGGTGTGGATCTTAACTTGATTAGAGCTATTACATGGCTGCGGCCGGCATCATTTTCTTTTAGATTGAAATGACTAGCCGCGGGGTCCTCTCGTTCTGGATCTACAAGCAGGTAGAAGGAACGGGCAGAGGAAGAAAAGAGATCTTAGGCTTAATCTAGGCTGGGCATTTGCCGGGGGTGACGGACTAGGTGGGCGAATTGGTTGATTGGAACAACGCCTCTTCTTCCAAGCGATCGTCGTTCGAGAAGGCGCTCGCGGGTGTGGAAATAGAGTGGAATGGCATGGTACATGGTTCTAGCGGGAGGGGAGAAAAGCCAGTGTGAATGGGTGAGGGATGAGCTGCAGCAGTGTCTAGGTACGGGAAGTGTACAGGTGCGTGTGATCTTGGAAGATCGACCTACTGGCCGTGAGTTGTGCGATGAGGCTCGCTGTGCAGGGCCCTTTTGGTGGCGGTGTGATGGGCGTTGTCTAGGGACGTTTCTAGCAGCTTGTCATTGTGAGTTAAAGCTTGTTAGCCTCGGACACATATCGACAAGGGGCCGGGCCATGTTACTCCAGAGCACGAAAAGAAGGAAGGCTCCAAATGTCGGACCCACGATTCAGGACGGACCACACCGAAAGCTACCGCTCAAGTCACCGTGGATCATCTTTGGGCTAAAGGCCGTCGCGACGCGGTACGCCATTCCGACAGAACCCTCCACGGCTACCGTTCACCTCCTGTGGAGCACATCATGTGCAGCAGCACGAGCGTTGGCTAGTGCAACCTGTCGCTGCTTTTGCGTGCGGTGTGCACGTCCGCCACATGTCCCTCCGAATGGTCATTCTTTTTTTTCCTCACAAACGGCCTCGTATTTTCTTCTGGCCTTGTCCGCTGGGAAGCCTACCGGGACTTGGGGCAATGGCGCTACCAGATTTATTGTCCGTGTGAGGTCAGCGGTGGGCTGTATGTGCGCCATCATGGTTGAAGGAATCCGGAACGACGTGCCTGAAGATGAGTAAGGGGCCCTGCAAGTAACATCCGGCTGTTAGCCATCCCGGCTGAATACCCGCTGGTTCGACAGGAACTTTTACCCACCGTAACATGCGGAGTACGTCTCGAGGCTTATGCCACCACACACTCGTCATTGGACTTTTCAAGAGCCGAGAAGGATGGCGGAGTAAGATGAGATGTGGTATAGGGTCAACACTGGGATTCTGGGGGGCGTATTGAAGGGTCAGCCCTGTAAGATGATGATATTTGCAGCCGGTCCTGAGTTCCGCCTGTGCGATTGGCCGGCAAGGCTCAGGGTCGCTTTCCTGTTTTGGCGCGGAGTGAATGGCTCGGATTGGTGGAGTGGGAAGGAGACGCATTATCACGTGTTGGGGGACGATTCCAAGGTTTTGCCAGCCGGCTCGCTTCACATGTCAGCAGGGATATGGCGAGTTGTGGTAGCGCTGGCATGATGATGTAAAGGTACATAGCTACACCAGCCAGCCAGCTGTCGGCCGAGAAGCGAGATGCATCAAGGTATTGGAAAATGGCTGACGCGCATGGCCGATGCGAGCCATTGGGCCTTCATGCTTTTTGCGGACAACGTTTGGGTGTAGTCAGGTTCGGTAGTCCCTGGCGTCGCACCGTCAGGGCTTGCTTTCGCGCCGCCTCTGGAGCCGAAGCATGACGATGTACGCCAGAACAAGCAAAGGGCGGGACGGGATACTGCAGACCAACAAAGACGGGAGGAGTAGAGCACGAGCTTCTCAAATCTCATCTCCCGCCTGCATTGCCCATCTCCACACACACACCAACACGACGCTTCCCTTATCTGCACTTACCGCCGGTACTTGTAGCAGCAAAAGCAAAAAGAAGGGACGCAGTCCAGGGCAGATTCCTGCGAGGTCGGTTTTGGCTCTGGCCTGCCCGTCTCCCTACCAGCGCCAAAGGATTGCGAGGCGCTGTTAGTGCCCGAGGGTGGTTCCTCAGCCGTTATGCACCTGCGCTGTTACGGCGCAGGGCGATCATGGAAGGATACGAGGCCACCAGCGATCGGACGACGGCAGGCTTGCGCCATCGACACCAAAATCTTCTGACTCGCCTCGACATGCATTTGGGCGTCGGAGCAAGATACGAGATGCGGAAGTTGGCTCACGGTTTTAAAAGCTGGGCTTCGCCCCAAGATGCAGGCTTGGAAGGGTCCGTCAGTCAGGAGGGAGGGTGCCTCTGCCACAGCCGCCGGCTTTTCTTGCACAAGAGCAGCGAGCAGCAGCACTTCGCCGAGGCAACGTGCGTGTGGCTGACCATGAGAGGTGGGATTTTTCACTTGAAGCCGCCGCTGATGGCCAAACCTTCCTCTAGTCAGAGCAAACGCCGCCCTGCCGATTCTGCGACAGTCGAATTTCCCCATTTTCTCCATGTCTAATCTCCCCACACCTCTCCAAAACTAGGACGGACGGAATAAGAAGCGCATACTCCGGAGTATCCGAACAACGTGGCGGGGCCCGGATGCGATTGATGGAAAGTCCATGGGCGAGCAGGTGAGGGACGCCGGCGCAAGCATGGTCATCCTCGTCTTGTCGCGACACAGCAGATCTCGGATGTGAGGTGCATGCACATCAATCGGATCGAAGGCGCGTGGACATGAGAGAAGCCTCAGGTCTGAGGCCCATGGCAAGTATAAAGGTCACACCACGTCGCTCCTCCAAACGCCTTCTGGTATGCTTCCGTACCTGACATTACGGCTCGCTGCATCCTACCCGCAAGCAGGGTTTCAGGATCCGTCGTGTTCAGATGTCGCTGTTGCCACAACGTTGCTTCTGCCGTGTTGCCGGCACGCATGCAAAACCCGTAGGCCGGGTGCAGCCAATGGCACTACATGGCAAGTTGCATGACGGGATTCTGGCACCTACTGTCGGCTTCTGGGCTAGCCCGCTGCATTACTGTGGCACGTACCTTTATTTCAATGAGCCGGTGGAAGCTTCCGATGATGGTTGCTGGGTATAGGATGAGGGTTCTGACTGATGAGAAAAAGGGTGAGTGGGCGGACCGAAGAAGGGACAAGTCGGCCCTTGGTAAGCTGCGCCGGCTGAACGATGACTGGTTAGTTGTCTTCAAGATGACTACATGTTTGAGGATGCAGGCGTAATCATGTCGACTGCTACTGTCATCTCGCAACGCAAACGCATGTATGTACTTGTAAAGCCGACCACGGAGCGAGAATTATGAGTAGGGTCTGCGAAGGATTTATACGAATCGAGAAGCATGATGTCGAATCAAATGAGAGCTCGAAGACATGGCAAAAATCTATCATGTGACTAGTGTTGTGACTGTGACTTCGTATTCCCAAGGCATCAGCGCCACGACTAGCAATGCATCGTCCAGTCAACAGAGCACCGTCCGCGTATGCGTCAGAACTAAGACTCATACCTTGGGGACTCGAGTCAAGTCGCACCTGTGCGCCCATCTTCTGGAACAAATAACGGTGAGATGATAGAGCACCAAGTGGTCTGATGGGTGTTATCGATTGTGGCGATGATACAGAAGACGATCTCACATGACAATGGATTTAAGCGGAGTTAGCTCTGACGTGAATGGTCGGTATTTGCAGTACGCCGTCATTGTGCATGGAGGTGCGGAAAGACGTCAGTCGGTTGATATTTTTCTTCGATCTCCACGAGCGGAGTGATTTGTTGTTGGACTGCACGGCTGGTGAGGCCCATATGTCTGCGCGACAATTGTGGTGCTGCTGCTGGTTCACTGCCACTACATGCGTGACTGACTGGGTATTCCCCGAGCATACGCTCGCGAGACATCAGCAGAGGGCACAAGGCTGCGCCATAGAGTTTGAACCAAGTGCCCTTCACCCTGGTTCGATGCTGCGAGTGCAGGCAGATATGTTTGCTGCGCGGGACATGTCAGAACAGTCAACATGTTTGCATGGCGACGAAGACAAAGCATTCTGTTATCGCCGCCGCCGCCGCCGCCACCCCGCGCAGAGTCGTCGCAGCAGTATCCACCCCGCCAATAGCCCAAGCCCAAGCCCTTTTGCTAGTCGGAACCTCGACGAGAGTCATTGGGGCGAAATGCAGCACGGCATGTCACATCCTGCTTATGTGACGACGAGATTAGTCCTTTGTGTTTGGTGAGGCAGAAGTGGGAGGACCCCTCGCTCGCTCGCTCGCTCGCTCCTGCCTGCAGTATCCGAGGGAAGGAAGGCACGACAGCACAGCTCACCGGCCAAGGATCCTCAACAACGGCCAATAATTCAATGCTGCCATGATAATGCCGTGACTCGAGAGCAAGCAGAAAGCCAAATAAGCAAACGAGCGTTGGCGTGGATAATCCAAGTGTTGGGGCTGACCCTCCAGGGCTCGGCTAGGCCAGCATCCTTGTTGCGGCTTAGCCTGGCACTCAAACAATTTTCGAAAGAGCCCAACCGCCGTCCCTCTACACACCCGTCTCTCCATAGCGAGAACATCTAGCAACTCGAAACGCAGCGGACTCAGTGACCTTCACAGGAGCCGCTTGCTTGCAGATTTCACGAATTTATTCGTCGAAGTCCATTTCCCCCCCGGACACGGAAACCTGTCGAGACTCCTTCATTGAAGCGCTCGGACAGCCTCCAACGCCCTTGCCAAAAGGAGTTGACCTCTACCCTTTGCCCAGCCGACGACACTCTTTTCTGCCTCGCCCGAGTCGCTGTCTCAGCAACTCATTAATACCGCAGAGCCGTCCCCTCGCCCTCCGCTCGCTCGAATCTGGGATTCCCGCGACCAAACGTCATCCGACCGCACCTAGGTAGCGATTGCGCACCCCACGACGGACCGCACATCCACATCCACCTCTCCCTCCACCACCGAGTCCATGAGTAATCCCATCTCGAACTCGCAAACCCCGCCCATCGCCGCTTCCTCGTCTACGACCGCGAACAACTCCGCCTCAGGATCGTCCGCCACCGTGGCCGCTGGATCGGCGCAACCCACTGCCCGGAGCTCTTACGCCAACGCGACCAAACCCGCCATCGTGTCTAGCGCAGCCCCGCCCGTGGCAGTGGGAGCACCGCAGAACGCGCAGCATGGCAAGAGCTCGTCTGTCTCCCCGGTGAATGGCAACAGCGCCATCAAGCCCGCCATCCCCACCATGCCAACCATTGTCAGCGGTGGCCCCAACGGCAACGGCAGCGCCAATTCCCACGAGCGCAAGTCATCAGTCCAGATCAAGCAGACCCCGCCCGTTGCGACTGCAGGCGGCCCGCCCTCTGGCATCAAGTTCGGATCGCTCGCCGGCTCACCAGCGCCCGCCCACGCCTCGCCCGTAGTACAGGGAAACCTGAACCCCCAGGCGCAGAACCCACGTGTAGCCTCGCCCGCCCATTCTCCCTCGCCCATTCCCACGCCCATTTCCGGAGGTCCCAAGCCCGACGGTCTGCCCACTCGCCCAAACCTGGTCTTTGGTGGCCAGGGCGGTGAGGGCGCTGAGCCTAACGTGAGTCGGCACCCTGCCCCGAACACAATCACCCCCAGTTCTATTTGCTAACCCGAAAATAGGCTCGCCCCGCTATGCCTCCTCAACCAAACTCGCACTCGCTGCCCCAAGCCCAGCACCTGCGTCGTGAGTCGTCTCAGTCAGCGCACAGCGATATGAGCAACGCAAACATGGGCAGAGGCTACCCTCCTAACCGAGGCCGCGGTGGGTACCCACAAGGACACTACAACCCACAAATGGCAAATCACTCGCCACAGCCATATCGCTCCATGCCTCAGCAAATGGGTCGCGGCATGACACCCCCATTCCAACCTCCAGGTCAAATGGCGCAGCGCTCTCCCTACACGCAGAACCGCAGCCCTGCCATTACCCCGGCTACCATGCACTCGCAGCAACAATTTGCCAACCCTCAGGGCATGCCCTACTACCAGGGACAGCCTTATGCTCAACAGGTTCGTATGCCCTCTTCTAGTTTCAGCGATCTTTATCTCTCCAAGTCTCGCGGTCCAGTCATTTCGACAGAACCATGGGTCTCTCCGTACGGAATTCTGGCGAATGACGAAAGACTTCAGTATGAAGTCTATCGATCAGTACCAAACGTCTTTCTTCAACCCTTCAGCCCCTCCCTTTCTTTTTCAACTCAACAAATCGAACGTGCTCTAACAACACCTTTAATACAGAACATGTACGGGATGCCCCAACCAGGCCTTGACCCGTACAACAACTTCTATCCCCAGGCTCAAGGCTACGGCCTGCAGCAGTCCATCCACTACCCAGGTGTTCCTGCTAGCCCTGGTCGTGGTTTCCCCCCGCAGATGCAGCCCTCTCCCTACGGCGTTGCCCCCTACGGTCATCAGCCACAGGCTCAGAGCATGTCTCGCACTCCGTCAAACATGTCGGAGCGCCCCTCATCTGCTGTCCCGCAGCCATCCACGCCTGCCATGACCAACGTCAACCACATCTCGCACACACATACTCCTAGCATGACATCGGCGAGCCCGGTACCCACCAACAGCTTCGAGCGCCCCAAGAGACAGAGCAAGGCCATCGTCATCAAGACTGCTGATGGCGAGGTCGTTGACTTCAAGCCCAAGGGCTCGTCACCCGCTCCTCCCGCCGTTGTATCCGCCCCACCTGCAGCTCCCAGGTCCCCGGCTATCGCTGCCACACCTACTCCACCGCGTGCACCAAGCGCCTCCGACTCTACTCGTGCCGAGGACAGCGCTGCCAAGAAGGCCAACTTCGTCAAGGAATTCCAAGAGAAGCTTCGTCTCCAGGAAGAAGCTGAGAAGAAGGCCAAGGAGGCCACTGAAGACGAGGCCAAGGCCGAGGCTAGTGCTCAACTTGCTGCCAAGGAGGAGGCAGATGCCAAAGCTGCACTTGAGGCCAAGGAGAAGGAGGATGCTGAAGCCGCCAAGAAGGCTGAGACGGACGCAGCTGAAAAGAAGCGTCAAGAGGATGAGGAGATGGAGCGCATGATCGCAGAGATGGAAGAGGAAGAGAAGAAGCGTGAAGAGGACGAGAAGCGCTACGCCGAAGAGAAGAAGAAGAAGGCCGAGGCTGAGAAGGCCAATGCTGCCGAGAAGGTCAAGCAGGAGGAAGAGCGTCTTCGCAAGCTCGAGCGCGAGGCTGAAGAAGCCGAAGCAGCTCGTGCAGCAGAGACCCCTGAGCAAAAGGCCGAGCGTGAGGCTAAAAACAAGGACCTCTTCGCAGGCCTCAAGAAGAACACCATGTTCGGGCCCGGTGCCTCGCAAACCGAGGAGGCAGCCGAGCCAGCTCCCGTGGTTGCACCTGCCCCATCCAAGACACCCACTGGTACAAAGCCCAAGCCAGCTGCCCTCAAGCTCGAGACCAATAAGTCTGTTGAGCCCGCGCAGCCAACTGCTGGTATGCAAGCACTCAGGACCGCTCGTTTTCTGGAAGTTCGCAATGAGATTTCATACCCGCAAGGCGTTGCAAGCCCCAACCCGGCTCTCAACAACAGCAACAGGAGCAAGGGTCGCCAGTACGACAAGGACTTCCTGTTGCAATTCCAGGACGTCTTCAAGGAGAAGCCTTCTGTTGACTGGGACATGAAGTTGAAGGAGACTGTTGGCGACGAGCCTGCTTCAGCTCGTGGTCCTCCATCTGCTCGCCCTGGATCCATGATGGGTGGCCGACAGCCATCTCGCGGTGCTGGTGGCGGCGGCGGCATGGGCACCTTTGGACAAGGAGGCGCTTTGGGAGGTCGCACACTCCCGCCAGGTACGACATCCGAACAACGTTTCCAGCAAGCCCAAGGCGGACGCGGCTCTATGACGAACCCTCTTGCTCATGTCGTTCTAGGTGGAGGTCGTGGTGGCGCGTTCCCTATGGCACCTCCCATGGCACGGACCAGCTCCTACCAGAGCATGCCCCATGGTGGACCCAACTCTCCTCGTGTTAGTAGCTCTCGCGGTAAGGGAAGTAGCAGCCGCCGCGGTGGCAACAACCCCAACCCCAACGACGCAAAGGCAATGCCTTTGACTGCAGGCCAAGAGGTTAAGGCCCTCTCGCGCTCGCAGACTGGATGGGTTCCTACATCACTTACGCAGCCCGCTGCTGCCCAACAGTCAGCCGGCCACATGGCTCCTGACATGGTTCAGCGTAAGGTCAAGGCTGCTTTGAATAAGATGACCCCCGACAAGTTCGACAAGATCTCCGACCAGATTCTCGAGATTGCTGGCCAGTCCAAGGACGAGAGCGATGGACGCACTCTCCGCCAAGTCATTCAGCTTACATTCGAAAAGGCTTGTGACGAGAGCCATTGGTCTTCCATGTACGCCAAGTTCTGCAGTCGCATGTTGCAGACTATGAGTACCGAGATCAAGGACGAGAACGTCCGCGACAAGCATGGTCAGCCTGTTGTTGGTGGTGCCCTCTTCCGAAAGTACCTCCTCAACCGTTGTCAAGAGGAGTTCGAGCGCGGTTGGGAAGTCAACCTTCCTGAGGCTCCAGAGGACGGCAAGGAGGCCAAGCTGCTTTCAGACGAGTACTACGTCGCCGCTGCTGCCAAGCGTAAGGGTCTCGGTCTCATCCAGTTCATCGGAGAGCTGTACAAGCTTGGCATGTTGACTCTGCGCATCATGCACGAGTGTGTTCTCAAGCTCCTTGACTTCGAGGGACTTCCTGACGAGGCCGCTATCGAAAGTTTGGTCAAGTTGCTCCGCACTGTTGGTGCCACCATGGAGTCTGCCGAGGCCGGCCCCAAGATGATCAACATGTACTTTGAGCGTATCGAGAAGGTCATGAACATGGAGGGTCTACCTTCGCGTATGCACTTCATGTTGCTCGATACTGTCGACATGCGCAAGGCCGGCTGGAAGTCCAAGGACATTCTTAAGGGACCCAAGACTATTGCCGAGATCCATCAAGAGGCCATGGCAGCTGAGCAGGCTAAGGAGATGGAGCGCACGCGTTCCAACCAGCGTGGTGGCGGTGGTCGTCTCCCAATGGGTCGTGGCGATGCTCGCTCATTCTCTGGTGGTGGCATGCCACCGCCTCCAGACACTGGCAGCCGTGTACAGATGGATGACCTCCGCAAGCTATCCAAGGGTGCTTCCGGACGTAACCTTAACAACCCCGGAGCGCTTGGTCCGTCTATGCTCGGCAGCCGCAGCGGTAGTGGCCGCCGTGGTCTCGGCCCTGGTATGATGGGCCGTGGTGGTGAGGACTCCGGTGCCTCTTCACGCACTGGCACCCCACCTGTACAGAAGGAGAAGGACTCGACTGCCCACGCAAATGCTTTCAGGTAAGCTCCACGTGACAAGTGCCCAGAATCACATACTAACATTTCAACAGTGCGCTAGCAGCTCTTGGCAACGAAGACGCCGGCGAGGCCGCCTCTTCGTCACATCCTCCAGAAGAGACCCCTGCCGAACCGGAGGCCAAGCCATCCGAGTGATTACCTTTCTTCGTTCAAGCGCGTGACGGTTATACCCATAGACCACACCGCACGCGGTAATCTAATCGCTTGTTTCGTTGCATAGACGGGGGCATCTCAGCGCGCATTGTTCTGCATTTTGCGGGGTTTCTTTACTGCGACTTCCAAGACTGGCGGATCCCAAAAGTTTCCTTGTTGTCGGATGGCTGGTCATGCCGGATGGGTTTGAATATTCAAATCATCGCGGTGATCTTTGAAAGCCTCGACTGTTTTCATGCGCATCTTCTTCACGGCACTACCAAACACGACGGCGTTCCGGATCTAAAGAGGGAAGACGGCCCACACCACACGCTTTTCACGAGCGTTAGGGGTGGTATCTCGGGGCTCTGGGTTTTCTTTACCCCGTTTTCCTCAAGTTCGTCTTATTTTTTTGCACGCCACGATGGGGTAGGGTTGAACAGGTAGAAGGACAGAGCAGTTGTCTCCTGTGGATGTTTCTCTCTTAATGCCTCACCCTCCGTGTACTTTTCTTTTTCCTGTTTTCTTTCTCTTTCCTCATCTTCCCTCCGTTCGCACTTACGTGGTTTTTTTGCCAAAGAGTGGTGGTTTGGCGATGCAGGTGTGCCCGCCGACGATAGCAGACTCTTTTTTCTCTTCTGTATTTGCTTAGGCATGTACCCTGGCATGAACCAACAAAACACCTGTTTTGCGTCACGTCACGAGAAGCAAGATTTATGCGATGAGGACAAAAAGGGGATAGCTCTGATGATGAAAAAGACTCTTTTTGTATGTGTGTGTTCTGTGTGTATTAGTTTGCTCTAGTTTAAAATGCACTGGTAACTTCAACGACCGTGTATATATGTGTGTGTATGTGTGTGCATCGTGCACGTCGTATTGAACAAAGTTCCAAGGATGATTCATGTTGTGACTTTACCAAAGCCACATTTTACCATGTGCCCAAGAGGGGGAGGGAGCTTCCTTGCGCAAATATGATGTGATGTCGACGTCGATCTCACTGCATGACATGATGCAGCAGGCAACAGGGAAACAAGGCCAACGTTGCGCGTTCCTCGCAAGGTGAGGGGCTATGCATGGACTAGACGCGGCTGGCTGGCTGGCTAGCTGGCTGGCGTTGTGTGCAGGGGACAGGGAGGGGGACTAGCGGTTACGTCATACCTCGCAAGGACAGAACGGCAACTCTGGTCCCTTCTCTTACTTAACGAGCGCGGCTGGAGAGAGAGTCTTGACGCTTGACACGCACACGTACAATTACACATAAGTTGTCTTTCCTGACAAAAGAGTCGTCTTTTCATATAAGGAGCCTACATCGAGAATTATATACGCAGATATGTCTGAGCAGAACGACCAGCAGCAGCAGAAGGGTGAGTTTTTTTGTCGGGAGAGGAAGAAGAGAGGGAGACTAGGGAGTTGTTGGGTTGACTGACTGACTGACGGTAGGGTTCTTTGGTACTGCAGCTAGTGGTCTTGGTATGTCTGATCTCTGTTCTCTCCTCATTTTCGTGCCTTTAGCCTACAAGGACGCCTACTTTGGGGGTCCTTCGCCTGGGACTCTTTTCCGCATCTTCTTCCTGGGCTCTCATCTGCTTTCCCTCTCCGCCTCAACCTAAACCCGGCATGAATTTCGCTGACGAGAGAACAGGAAACACTCTAGGTGCCGCGACGAACACGGTCGGAAAGGGCGTTCAGGGCGTCACTGATACCGCGGGCAATGTTGTTTCCGCGGGAGGCAAGGGGTTGGGTGATGCTGTAACGGGTCTTACACAAGGTGCGGGGGATACTACTAAGGGTATGTTCTTTTTTGTCAGCATGCAGTGCGATGGGACTTTGGGAGTGGAAGGAGAGTTAAGACACAGTATAATAACCATTTGTCAGCGGCCGGAAACTTTGTCGGCGACACCACCAAGGCGGGCGGTAACAGCATCAGTGGAGGTCAGAACCAAGGCAAGCAGTAGAGTTGTCAGAGTCAAGCAGACGACGCGAAAGATCGACAAGAAATCATGAAGAACAAGAATTTAACCATTGCACCATACTCGTGAGGGCTATTGAATGTCATATTTTCTCCCTCTCCCCAGCCTCTCCACTACCTTCGCACTCGCCCTCATCTAACTCTACACCTCCCTACTGTCCCATCCCCCTCTCCCCTAGTGGAAGACTTGCAAGCGCTCAATCTTTGGCTCGCCCTCGGCAAGACTCACTTCGCTAGTTGTAACCCACGCGATGAAATCTTCTTCTTGAATCGACCCGTTGAACCCCCCAGACTATGTGCAGTGTAAGCAAGCTAAGTGGGAAGAAAAAAAAGAAGGAGATGGGAAAGGGGGTGGAAGATCTTACATTGGAGTTCCCGTGCAGCATGAGGTTTAGACCAGGGCTTTGGATCGCGAAGACTTCGAAAATGGTGTGGTTCTGCGTTAGGAATGTGGTGTTGTATGCGCCGGCTATGGCGGTGGAGATCTCTGTGGTGGGGTGGGGAGGGGTTAGCATCCATCGTCGTCACTATCGTGTGCGGAGCTGACCTGTATGGCCTTCAAAAGTCAATCCATTCTCCACGAAGGAACCATTAGGAGTAAAAGTGGCCACAACGTCGAGGCTTCCCTTAGGATCGTTCACAGCGTGGTATAGCGCTTTGATATTTTCCTTGATCCCAGGGGCGACATCGATGCCTATTGGCCAAGATGCGATAGTATCTGTCGCAGCGCCCATACTCACGAACCGCCGATCAGTCATCTAACTCTTGTTCGAGCAAGATCTAGAGCACTCTGGAGGCTAAACTTGCGCAATTGCTTTCAACGGCGTATGGGGGAACGACCGGGCTGAGAGAAATGGCGCTCGGAATGACCACCACAAACGCCGAGCGCGTTGCCATCTTCTTCGCGCCTGACCTTTTCCCACCCACCTATGAGATTTCGAAACACTTGAGAGCGGGTCTAGTATGACGGAATTTCAGCTTCGGCGAGCGCAAATGGCGGAGTCATGCCGTCATCGAAATAGAGAAAGATGAGAGTGGCTACCGATGTGCATGTTGTACCATACAGTCATCTAGTGGATACGATTGACTGAAGCTCAGGAGCTTTGTGAGCAGCACAAACTATACACGCTATTGAGTCACCCAAAATTAGTACTCGACCTGATCTCAAGCCTATCAAGATTTGCGGCCATGTCGCTGTAAGTACCTCGTCGTCTACAGCCTCATCTAAAATGAGCCAACCATCTCACGAACGTTAGGGGCTGCACCCATGGAAGGCCGTGATTCTTCTCAAGGAGCTTGGAACGGCTTACGACATTGAGTTCCTCACAACGGATGAGATGGAGGTCCCGCCGTACATCGACATTTGCCCGAACGGCAGAGTACCAACGATCGTCGAACCAAACACAGGAATCACTTCGTGGGAGGTAGGTGGACATTAGCTAGTGAGAAGACATGGACATGGCTGATCATTTTTACGCACAGTCCGGAACCATCATCGAATACATCGAGGACCTCTACGACCACGATGCGAAGCTCAGATAAACCACCTTTCCCGAAAAATACCACTAAAAGAACTGGAAAGACTACCAGATTGCGGGCCATGAGCTTTTCCTCGGTCAAAAGGCGTACTTCACAATGGTAAACCCCTTCCCCGACCTGGTCGTTGGAGCTCCAGGCAAATCGTGACGTAGTTCCATACCGACCAAGATCTTTCGTCCGTCCATGAGCACTACGGAAACATGACGCGCTGGGTTCTTGGCGTCATAGAGCGACAGTTGACCAAGACCGGAAAGCCTTACCTCGTAGGAGACAAGTGCACGTGCGCCGACCTCATGTACATACCTTTCCACTTGGTCTTGGCCGACAAGTTGATGCACAATATCAACGAGAATTTCGAGCAGGAATGGAAGGAGGAGTTTCCTCGCTGCTATGACTGGAATGTGCGATTGATGCAGCGTGATAGCCTCAAGCAGGCTTTGGTGGAAAAGTACCGCGCGATGGACAATGTGGGGTGGCCGCGATAATTCTGTATCTTGAATAAATGTAATTTGTTTCCCATTGCTTTTCTGCGACTTGGAAGAAATAAGTAAAGGCTTCGAAGGCGATGCGCAGTCCTGAATGCAAGGAGAGCTGGAAGTAAGACTGTGGCTAGGCTGTGACGGTTAAGATAGCTTCTATTCAAGGGAGCAAAAGGTTGATCTTTTGCACCGCAACAGTTATGAGCCCGGATAGCGAATAGAGAAGCTCACTTACCACGACTGATTGGCACCTACGACCGAGATCAACGATTGATCATACTGTACGGAGCCACCGAACCCTCATACACCATTGACGATGACAATCGAGTCATCAGACCCTGCGGTCACCCGAGTGACTGTCGTTCTCGATCGAGCGGACGACTGGCACAAGTGGCTGTTCATACGAAAGGATACTGCCCAGAAGAACGAGCTCTGGCAGTACGTCGACCCTGCCACAAAGGCAGCGGATCTGCCTACGTTACTGGCACCAATAGAACCACAGCTTGCAGATCACAATGCAGACGCTACGTCTCTTGCTCATCTTACTGCGGCACAGCAGAAGCTGTTCTAGTGGGAATACGAGCGATGGGAGCGCAAGGATCTCGAGTTTAAGCGTCAGAAGAAAGCGCTGGCTGAGTTCAACTCTGAGATAGGCAAGACGATCGCTTCAAAGCACCTTTACTTGATCGAGAACAAGGACACTCCGTACGAGCGATTGACGACGCTCAAGAAGCACCTCGCACCGTCCGATGCGACACGCCAACGCGATCTTATCGTACGATACAAAGCACTCCAGACGCCGCCACGCGGCAGGAAGATCGAAGAGTGGCTACGCTCTTGGGTAGAGGTCACCAACATGTGCATAGCCGCAGCAGTTCCGGAGACAATGGGATCTCGGGCACAGGAAGACTTCCTTGTTGCCTGCAGGACGATCGATCCCGAGTACGGCACATCAGGCCTGCGAGCCCTGATCGACCTCGAGGACGCTGGTACCGATATTCCATCTGTGGAAGACTACGTTAGCAAGTTCACTACATACCTCAAGGGTGTGCGACCGCTATCGACAGGACTCAGCTCAATAGCAGCAGAGCTCGACGTCGCGGAGCCTCAGCCGCACAATAAAGACGGCAACAAAACGAAGCTGAAATGCCCATGCGGCCTAAAACATTACTGGGTTGACTGCTGGTTGATCAACACAGAGCACCCACGAAGGCCGAAGGCCTACGCCAATGCACTTGGCCGAAAGAAGCTCGACGCCGCCCTAGCCGCCGACAATGACTTGAGAGACAAGATCAACAAGGCGCTTGACAAGTGGCGCGCAAAGCAGCAAGATAGTGGAGACAGCATCGTGATGGACGATGGCAATCGTCCTGCCAGGCCTATAGCCAACACTGTACTATACACGATACAGGACACAGAGCACGACGCTCTTAAGAACGAACGAAGCGACTATAATGCGACTCAGAATAACCTAATCGACACGAAGACAATCACGAAGTTAATCGCAGACGATAGCTCGAAGCTAGAGGACAACCTCTACACGGCTGTAAGCGTAGAAGAAGATATCGACAAGCTTAGCAATTGTTAGATACTTAATCCTAGCTCTAATACTTATGTAATCAATACTGAAGAATAGATAGGATGGATAAGGGAGTATGACGCTGTGGCTACTGACTTTGTCGGAGCTAGAACGGGACGCGTTCAGATCACGGCCTGGGGAAGCATGGAGCTTATAGCAAACACACCTATAGGCGTATGATCGCTGAGACTCACTCACGTCGCCTACGTTGAAGGCTTTATCACTAGCCTGATTGGCTTGGCTCGCTGCAGGAAGCTGGACATACACTTTGATTCGGGACGTGATCTCCTCTACAAGGGCAATCCAGGAGCGGTTCTCGCGTACTTAGAGCACGGCGGAGGACACTGGCTGGTGGACGCTGAAGTCTCACGACGACCGAAGCCGATCATGCTGTCATCTTTTGGCACGACCTACCGACCTTCGAAGGCTCCACGACCGGACCAGCTAGTCGACGCTAGGACGGCTCATCAGATATGGGGTCATCCTGGCAAGAAAGCGATCGATCAACTCGCGACGAATGTCGACGGACTGATCGTTGAAGGCAACACAGACGGCTTCTGCACCATCTGTACGGAGTCTAAGTTGACGAAGCAGATATCTCGAAGACAGCAAGAAGACCAGACACCGAGACCTTTCTATCGAGTCTCTGTTGATATTATTCAGCTGATGTCACAGAGAGAAGCCTGCTTGAATGGCGATCGATGGGCTGGACACTCTGTCGATCAATACTCGAAGTGGCATAAGGCCTCTACTTTTCCACAGCGATCAAAACCCTTTCTGAGTCGATAGTTGATCTAAGATATACGCAGCATACAGCGCATCTTTGACTGCGACGTCACGGCTATCAAGACAGACAACAAACGTGGATACGGTACATCACCAAACTTCCTGGAAGAACTCTGCAGAGAGCTTGGCGTTCGATACGAGCCACGAGCGGAGTACACCGAGGAGCAGAACAGCCAGGCGGAGCGAGCGGGATCGCTGCTCGTCATCCGAGCCAGGGCTATAAGGATACAAGCAGGATTGCCGAAGTCCTTATTACATAAGCTAATTCGAATAGCAGTATACGTCTTAAACTAGACACTAATAAAGGCACTATAATAGAAGACACTATATGAGATTATATAGAAGATAAAACTAAAAATTTAGTATATGCGTCTAATAGGCTATTAAGCCTATATACTTAACTAATCTCTTAAGCGCGTAGATAAGCTTAAAAGTAGAGCGCTAATTAGCTATCTTATTAGCTATAACTCTACTAATATTTTTAGAATCTAGCTACCTATAAAGGATAAGATTATCTATACCTAAGATGTTATCTTTAAACTTGCGAAATTCTATAATAGCCTATAGAGCTACGCCTACAAATCTATAATTAAGAAGGTTATTAAGCTTCTATCGTTTCCAGAGAAGTTCGAGCCAGACAACATAACTATCGAAGACCTGTTGACGTCTTAAAAACGCCGTCAGCAACAGAATATAGATGCACCTGCGCTCTCAGAGTCACAGGTGGGGGGTGAGGGAATGGAGCAGTACAGTGATGGACTGTTGACACCAGGACCCTCTACTCCAGAGGGACGAGACAGACGAAGCCAGAATGACTCTCTGTTATCAGACTCAGAGCAACACGCTCTGGATGAGCGCTCAGCTCACGAACAACCACCCGGCGCATCACGAGGATCTCGAGACATTTCTGCGACCCAGATCGAAGGCTACATGCCTGATCGATATCAGAACAACGCCCCAAGACGTCGAAATCTCGACCTCAACGCAGACAACATCATCGAGGGCCCGCGGCGTACACGACGAAATGCTGATCTCCAGGCACCAGAGAGATGGCACTCCCACGCTGTTTCGTGCGGAGGATCAGTTAGCGATTACCTTAAGGCCTTCTCGACTACCTTAAAGGCTAAGCCGACAATAAAGATTCATTAAACACAGGTCCCTATAGCTCCTTAATTATATTAAGAATTAGATTACTATTAGTTCAGAGAGTAGTTTTAACACGCTGCTTAGAAAGAGTATCGCGAGATATAGGGTAAAGGCTACTTTACTAAGACAATACACACTATAGAGACTACTAACGCAAAAGTATTACCCTTAATATAGGTATTTATATATAAGTTTAATAAAAATAGTTTTCTCTATTAATTTAAGGTATAATTTATTATCCGCGGCGATCTACAATAGCTATATAGAGATACCTACGCTGCTACACTAGCTGCCCGAATATTTCGAGCACTTATCGCAATAGCCAATCAATTTGGATTAGAGCTACTCCAGTACGACGTACCGAACGCGTTTCTTAATGCTACACTCACTCGAAAGCTCTACGCTCAGACACCAGATGGTTTCAAGAAGGACGGAGAGCTGCTACAGGTGCTGAGAGCCCTGTACGGACTGAAGGAATCACCGCTCCTATGGTACAAGGACCTGAGAGAGACACTGAAGTCTCTAGGCTTAACGCCTATACTAGGATTTCTATGTGTCTACATTAATAGCTAGTTAATTATATTCGTCTATATTAACAATATTATTATAGCTTTCTATTTATTAAATAGGCATCTTTACTAAGAGTTTTAGAAAATATTTAATAAGTATTATAACCTTAAATATCTTAGAGAATTTAAGTAGTTCTTAGGTATACGCGTTATTTAAGATACTAACGCATATATAATCTACTTACTCTAAGACGCATATATTAATAAGATTACTATAAAGTATAATATTATATCTACTAGCCGCCTTTCTAAAGTACTTATACTAGCAAACTACCTAAAATAATCTATTAAAGAGCTAAACAAAGCTTAGATAAAGACCTATCAAAAGCTTATAGGCCCCCTAGCCTTCTTTATATAGTATACTCGCCCTAATTTAGCTTACGCCTACATTATTTACGCGTTACATTTAACTAACCCTAGTTAAATATACGTTAAATCTATTTAAAGGGTATAGCGATATATCCTTAAGACGAAGTATCGAGCGCTATAAGCGCAAGCTATTAATAAAGAAAGACTACAAGAATACCTCGCAATGCCATAGGACTATCGCGATCCAATCTTCTTTGGAGCATCTGATGTGTTACACGGGGGGGTATGCTATACTTCTCTGGACCTGATCCGGGTTAGGGCAGGCGAGCTATGTGTAGCTACGTGCGGTTTGTCTGGCGACTAAGTGGGATAGTAGGTATTCGGGGTAATAACAATCTAATTCTATAAATAATAGAATAACTAGCTTATAATCTAAGTAAGAGATAAAACTATAAAAGTTAACTATAATAAAAGAAATAATAAAACCTTTCTATTCTTATATCCTTATTGCCTTGTCTACTTGCTATTACTACTATTATAATATTATCCTTGCCGTGCCTAATATCTCTAATAGCTGCTATCACTCGGATACTGCTATCACATACTAGCGCCTAATAGTTGGTCTTAGCGTGATATTAATTACGTAATCTGCGCGCTCTACGCTAATTATTATCCTTTATCTCGTGCGACTATTAGCTGCTAATATCGTATCTTTTATTTAGGAGAGACTTTTGCTTATTATCTATAATACTACCTCCCCTCTTAGGGTTATTATCCTAATACTCTAGGTTATTATTTTTCTGTGCTAAGAAGGTAGGTCGCATATATAGCGGCGGCGTGCCCGCGCTAGTTTTATTGTTCCTAAGCCTTCCTAACCATGCCTAAGGTCCAGTCGTCCCGCTGTGTCCGATCCCAGAACTCGACCGCTGAGCGTCGCGCTCGTGCTACTCGCGTGGAGCGGGAGTCTTTGGAGATGGATTTCCGTTATAAGCGTTACGAGGAAAAGAACTTTTAGTATTTTATTAAAATAACTACTAGTTGTTATACTAGCTATATTTCTATTTCTACAGACTACAGTTTGTTTGTTTCCGAGGAAGAGTGGGAGAAGGTGCAGCGTAAGCGTCGTAAGAAAGAGCTTACGGTGGCTCGTCTAGAGGCGCAGCGCGCGCAGATAGATACTTAGCTATCGCAGCAACGAGTAGAGCTCCTTAAAGTAAAAAATAGAGAGTATTTATTTGCTTATCGCGATCTCGCGATTTTAAATCTTTAAGATTGTGCTTAAGAGGAGATTAAGAGAAGCTCTACCTCTAGTATAGACCTTCTTATTAAACTATTACTACCTAAACTCTTAGCTAATCTAGGCTAGTTATAGGCTAATATCTTTAATTCTTCTTTTAATTACTCTTTCTTTTTTATAGATATAATCCTAATTCCTTTAGAAACTTCTAGTAGTACTCTTATACTAGTAACTTATAGTTTATTAGGTTTCTTTTAAATTCTTAAGTATTATAGCTCTTAAGCTATCTCTTCTATTTAACTAAGTACTTCTACTAACCTCTAAACTTTTATAGGTCCTTAACTTTTTTAACTTTATATTTATTATCTTTAAGTTTTATATCTATTACTAGCTTAGTATTTAAGGGTACTAGTTCTAATAGTTTCTTATAGAAGATAGGGTAGATATATATACCTAGTAGTAACTAGAGTCTATAGTTTACTAGGCTTACTATCTCTAGAACTTTAAATAGTCTTATTTAGAGGTTATCTAATTTTTTATATAGCCTCTTAACTTTTAAATTTTATTTTAATAAGAGAACTTTATCCTCTTTCTTAAAAGTTAGTCTTTTAATTCTTTACTTATTCGCGCTCTAGAATATTATAAGGTTCCTCTAAGCTATATTCTTACTTAGTTTTTTATAGAGTTCTTATATAAGGTAGACTTTATTATCTACGCCTACTATAATACTTTCTATATTCTTTAGATCTTAATAAGTAACTAGCTTATATCTATAATTAGCGTAGTGCGGTAAGTGCTTTATAGTCGCTAATCTTGTGCTATTATAGGCTAATTACACTATTAGTAAGAGTTTAACCTAGTTATCTTATAACTTATTAGTGTACATCCTTAGATACTATTCTAGTGTCTAGTTTATTTATTCTATCTAGCTATCTATTTTAGAGTAAAAGCTAGTTAATAGCTTCTTCTTTATACCTAATTTTACTAGAAATGTGTTCTAATACTTAGATATAAATAGTTTATTATAATTAGTAATAAACTTTTTAAGTATCTTGTATTTTAATACTAGTACTTTAGAGACCTTATACGCGCATTTATCTACTATAATAGTTTCTTTAGTAGGCACTAACTTTACTCCTTTAGTTAATTAACACACGATTACTAGGACTGTGTCGCAGAGTCGTCCTAATCCTAGTTCTAACGATTTTAGGAGCTTCATAATAAAGTCTATCGTTACGCTGGTCTATAGTCGTTCTGGCGGCTGTAAGGGTTGCAGCAGGCCATAGGGCTTATGTCTCTTAGGCTTATTCTAATAACATGCTAAATAGTTACCTAAGATATTCTACACCTACGCTCGTAAGCGTAATATAGTAAACACCTTTATTAGTCTCCTAACTATCTTATCTACACTTATATATCTATATTTTAGGGATTTATATAGTTCCTTAATAAGGTCGCTCCTTATATATAGAGGTACGTATGTCTATTTCTTATTAGTTATACTTTAGTACTCCTTTATATCGTTATACAGGTTATTGTAATCTGTATTGTCATAATCTACTTCCCAGCTGGCTGCTCTCAGCTGCCACTGTTTCTGTAGCGTTTCTACCTGCTCGGCCACCTTGGCTACTCTAGCCAGTTCCGGCTGGTTGTACTTGAGACTGCCATCAGGCATCTCCTTAAGTACTGCGTCATGTGGTTCTTTATAACCTTCCTCTCGTAGATCAGATCTTCGGCTTAGGGCGTCTACTACTCTATTAAGCGATCTAGCTTAGTAAGTAATCTTAAAGTCGAACTAAGAGAGTATTTTAGCCTATTAGACTTATCTTCTATTAAGCTTCTTAGTTATTATAAAGCTTATTAGGTTCTAGTAATTAGAAAATACTTTAATCTAGTCTAAGAGTTCTAATAGGTACACTTCCTATTATTTAAAGGTATTAACTACTCTAAGTAGTTCTTTATTATAAATATTATAGTTAAGTTCTACTCTAGAGAACTTCCTAGAATAGTAGAACACTAGTCTCTATTTCCTATCGTCGCACAGCTGTGACAATACAGCGCCGAGTGCATAGTCTGACGCGTCGGTCTCGACTCGCGTCTTTTGTCTAGAGTCGTACATTTCGAGTATAGAGGCCTTAAGAAATACCTACTTAATCTAATTAAAAGTATCTTAGTATTCTTTTTCTTATTTTAACTCTATTTCTTTCTTTATAATCTCTATAAGTAGTATTATAATTTAAAAGTAGTTTCTAATAAATTTTTTATAAAAGTTTGTAAATCTTAGAAAAAATTATATATTTTTAATTATTTTAGAAATTAGCTACTCTTATATAATCTAGATCTTTTTTAGATTTATTTTTATACTTTCTATTAAAATAATAAACTTTAGAAATTTTATTTCTTATATATAAAATTTATATTTCTTAGATTATAGGTATAGTTTATAGTTTTTAAGCTTTTATAGTACTTTTTTTATATATTCTACGTATTCTTTAAGCGATCTTTTAGAATATACTAGTATATCGTCCAAATACGCTGTCGCGAAGATGCCTAGATACTTGTGGAGTGCCTTGTTGATGACTGCTTGGAGGGTTGCTAGCGCGTTCGTTAATCTAAACGGCATAACTATATACTTATATAGTCTATATTTTGTCTTAAAGGCTATTTTCTACTTATGTCCTTTAGTAATTTAAATATAGTAAAATCTTTCCTAAATATTAAATTTTATAAACTACTTAGCTCCTTAGAGTTAATCTATAAGCTCTATTATTAGTAGTAAAAAGTAGCAATTCTTTATTATATTGCTATTCACCCTTCTATAGTCTACGCAGAGCTGCTACTTTCTATTAGCCTTCTTTATAAATAATATTAGAGAAGCTATAGGGCTACTACTCTCGCGGATAAATTTCTTCTTTAGGTTCTTTCTAAGATACTCGCGCAACTCTAGCTTATACTTAGACGTAATTAGGTATATTAGTTCTAGGATAAGCTTAGCTTCTTTTTAGATATAGATCTTATAATTCTACTCTTAGTAATCTACTAACTTAGTTACTTCTATTTTTTTAAATAATTCTTAAAACTTATTTATATTATACTCCTTTAGTATTTATAGTAATACTAGTCCTTCTTTTGTAGTCGCGACCTACTATACCTATATGACTCCTACTTTCTAAGAGTCCTTCTCGTAGATTTTATCTATCTCACGAGGCGAGATCTTGCCAATCCTCCCTTTCCAGGTGAGCTCTAGACTGTCGGGCGTATCTCTTCTATATACTCCAGCAACCCTACGCGCAGGTTCTCAGCTAAGTATCGTCTTCTATAGCCAATCAATAGCCAGGTTATACTTAATTAACTAATTATAGCTAATTAATATGTCTTCTTCTCTAAGATCTATAATATTAATAGTCGTCTAGTCCCTAATCCCTGCTATATCTAGTAACACTAGTTAGGTTTCTAGTCTTATAATGCCGCCCCCATATTCTATAGGGCTGTCGTCGGCCAATACCACTCGCACCGGCTGTTCCTTAGCCTGGTAGGGTATATTACATCTTTCCACTACTCGTGACGAGATAATTGTCCATACAGCTCCGCTATCAACGAACGCTGTGAGTTTGTGTCCGTGTACTAAAACTTCTGTTCTTAACTTAAGATTATGCGGACTCGTGTTTTATACATTATAAAGGGTCGTTTTAGGACTGCCTATACCAGCGTGACCCTATCCCTAGTGGCATCCTAGTTTTTTAACTACTTACTTTTCCTTTTCTAGGGAAAGTAGCCTGCGCCGTACTTAGCGTCATAATAGATGGTGCATCTATCATCGTAGCAGAAGCTCCAGTGAATGTTCTAGTGAGGAATCGATTCTGGTCTCTAGGTTCGTGGCTTCGGCGCCTGCTTCCTTGCTTTGTGAATCGGGCATTCTGCTGCCTCACAAATCTTTGATGATAGGGTACCGTGGTAAGAGTTGTCTACCCTGCGAGCATTCTCTATTTATTGTTAATAGAAAGGGTATCTGTATCGGCAGTGCTTCTATAGAAGCTTCTAATAGGCCTCTTCCTTTTCTAGCTTGTAGATATAGTATCTATTCCTCTGGTAGAATAATGTATATAAGCGTAAGTAAGATATGTCCTCCGCATACTACTTATCTTCTTTAGACTAGTTTCTATTCTTGCTTGCGTCTTCTTAGGCTCGGTTCTTTCCTTTAGCCTTTTAGGGTTTCTTAGGTTTATAGAGATAGTAGTTATCTACTAGGTATTTATCTGCCTCTAGTGTTACACGGGGGGGTATGCTATACTTCTCTGGACCTGATCCGGGTTAGGGCAGGCGAGCTATGCGTATAGCTACGTGCGGTTTGTCTGGCGACTAAGTGGGATAGTAGGTATTTGGGGTAATAATAATCTAATTCTATAAATAATAGAATAACTAGCTTATAATCTAGATAAGAGATAAAACTATAAAAGTTAACTATAATAAGAGAAATAATAAAACCTTTCTATTCTTATATCCTTGTTACTATATCTATTGCTATTCTGTCTATCCTAATGCCTAGGGATAGTTGGGATGTCCTGCTATCCTAAGGTACTCTGCCATCCCAGATAGCAAGCCTTAGCGGGATAGCACATCACGTAATCTGCGTGCCCCTCGCTAATTATTATCCTTCGTCTCGTGCGACAACTGGCCTCTAGTATCGCTTCCCTTGACCGAAGGATTCGACCTACTATTATTTGTAATATTATCCTCCCTCTTAGGGTGATCGTCCCGATACTCTAGGTTATCGTTTTCCCGTGCCGAGGAGGTAGGTCGCATATATGGCGGCGGCGTGCCCGCGCCGGTTTTGTTGTTCCTAAGCCTTCCTAACCATGCCTAAGATCCCTTCGACTCGTCGCAATCGCGCGCAAACTTTAACTTCCGAACGTCGCTCTTGTGCTAATTATATAAAAGAGGAGGGTCTTGAAATGACATTCTGGTGTAAGCGTTGCGAGAAGAAGAATCTTTATTACTTCGTGGATACTAAGTCTAGTTATTATGCTAGTTATATTTCTATAAAGGCGGAATATAGTCTCTTCGTTTCTAAGGAAGAGTAGGAGAAGGTTTAGCGGGATAAGTATAAGAAGAAGCTAGAGCTTACTCGTGCTAAGGAAGCTATAGCTCGCCTTTATTAGGAGCTCTTAAAAGTAGAGGTATAAAAATATTCTTATACTAATTGTAACTTTATAATTCTAAATCTCTAAGAACGCGCTAAAGAGAAGGCTAATAAAGGTTCTACCTTAGGTATAGGCTTCTTTAATAAATTAACGCTACTTAAACTACTAACTAATCTAAGCTAGTTATAGGCTAACGTTTTTAATTTTTCTTTTAATTACTTCTTCTTTTTTATAGAAATAGTCTTAGTTCTTTTAAGAACTTCTAGTAGTACTCCTATACTAGTAACTTATAGTTTATTAGGTTTCTTTTAAGTTCTTAAGTATTATAGCTTTTAGGCTATTCTTTCTACTTAACTAAGTACTTCTACTAATCTCTAAACTTTTATAAGTCTTTAACTTTTTTAACTTTATATTTATTATCTTTAAGCTCTATATCTATTACTAGCTTAGCGTTTAAGAGTGCTAGTTCTAGTAGTTTCTTATAGAAGATAGGGTAGATGCGTATACTTAGTAGTAACTAGAGTCTATAGTTTACTAAGCCTATCGCCTCTAGAACTTTAAATAGTCTTATTTAGAGGTTATCTAATTTTCTATATAGTCTCTTAACTTTTAAATTCTATCTTAATAAGAGAACTTTATCTCTCTTTTTAAAAGTTAGTCTCTTAATCTTTTACTTATTCGCGCTCTAGGATATTATAAGGTTCCTCTAAGCTATATTCTTACTTAGTTCTTTATAGAGTTCTCGCATAAAATAGGCTTTATTATCTATACCTACTATAATACTGTCAAATTAGATGAGATATATCATGGAATTGATGATTATTCATTGTGTCTGTTCTTGATGATGGTGCTATCACGATGTATATGCTCTCGTGCAAGTAAGGCCGAAGTAGGATCGAGGCGGGTTGGCCGACATGGCTGTAATCGACACCGATACTAAAACTGCCTGCTGGATAGCCTTCTTTCTGACAGCAACACCTGCTATCTGACACACCCCCTCAGCTTAGAAGCCCTATTGCAAGCTGCTTAAACTAGTTAATTAATCTTACATTATAAGGCCTTCTAGCTGCTCCTGCAACTTCTTAAGTTTAACCTCCTTTAACGGGGCTTCTTTGCGTTTAACAAGTCCTAGTTGATTAAGGAAACTGGCCCATTTATTAGCTGGCAGTAATTTGGTGAATCCGTCTGCGATTATGTTGTCAGACGGAGTATACTCTACCTTGATCATCTTTCGGGTAACTTCTTGTCGTAGCCAGTGATGGTGTATGTCGACATGCCGCAGCTTTGTCTGGAGTTTGGCTATATCTTCGTTTACTAGTCGGATAGTCTGGGTATTGTCGCACTTGATTGTGATAATCGGATCGCTTAGGGTTACCTGGAGCTCCTTCAACAATCGCGATGTGAAAATTGCCTCTTTAGCCACTTGAGACAGGGCAAGTAATTCTGCTTCTGTCGTTGACGTTGTGACGGTATCTTGTTTGCTTGCTCTCCAGGCGATGAGTCCACCAAATAGCTTGATAGCGTATCCCTGAGAGCTTTTCCTGTCTAATGTATTGTCTGCGAATGACGCGTCGCTGGCTACCTCAAGATCTTCGCCTCTGCCGA